>CM037918.1:9406447-9916447 GCA_021346845.1 Apeltes quadracus
TGTAAATGTGTTATTCCACGTGTAAGTCTGTAGGTTCTATACAGCTTTTGTTACATCACAAAAAAAACAATCAATTTCATGAATGTTTTGTAACTTTCATTCTCTGTTAATGAGCCGTATTAACATGGAAATGGTGCGATACAGTGCTATGGGAACAGCCCTGGCGTGTAGATACATGTCAACAATCAAATGTTGAAAGGGAAAGGTGGTGTAATGTTAATGCTGTGGTGAAGCAGTTTGCCTGCTCTCTCGCCCCGTCGGCGTGTTTTTTTTTTTTTTTCCTCCGGCTTCCCTCCCACCGTCAACACACACACACACACACACACACGCGGGTCGATGTGAATGCAAACCTGAATGGCTTTATGTCTGCATGTGTCAGCTCTCTGATTGTGCAGGGTTCGCGCCTCCTTCGCCCAAGGTCCGGGGGAGCGGGACAGCGGTTACAGATGATTGGATGGGTAGTGAGAAAAGGAAACTTGTCAAATTAAATTATCAAAGCTAGGACAGTGGCCGTTAAACCTTAACAGGCATGTTATTTTTTTTTTAACTGGTCACACAAACTGCACTCAACAGACTTGGGTCCTCAGGAATAACCCTTCCATGACATCGCTGCGTCACACACCGGCTACTCGCGTTCAGGAACGTTGGTGAATAGATTGTGGGTCACCAGTGAGCCACACACAACAGACTTTTGCAGACTGATGTTATTATAATTTTGTAGTTTCAGGGTTTCTTATGGTGCGCATGTATGGAGCATGGCATCCTCCACTGTCTTGAGTATAAAAAACACTCATCTAAAACGATTTTCTAAGATATATCATGTATATTTTCAGGCGGTTAAGTTGGCATTTTGTGTGCCCTACTTTTCCCCAAAACATTCCATTCTAGGAGCGACTCCAGACGGCAGGAAAATATAATGTCTGGGTAAAAATGATTGCGAATGCTACTGTCAAATAGTTGATTCCGTTTTTAAAGTATCTGTAGATGACGTACGCCGCCCCAAAGCAAAAACAACCCGGTGCCTTGCACGACTATTCACTTAAAAGGTTACGCAAATCAGGAATCAGGAAACGACACGAGTTCCAAATGCTCACGGCCCGGGCTCGATGCACTGTAGCCTCCTCGTATCTGTGAAGCGTTGACGCGAGCGTTGTGTCGGGCAATTTATTGTCCAAGTGAGAACGGTTTGGATCATGCTGGCTACAAACTATGCAGAAACTCTCTAATCTCTAATTGTGGTTTTATCGGAAAATTCCATTCATGTAATTCGTAAATTACACCCACCGGGACTGTAATGAATAAAAACTATAGGGTTCCTAAATTACAGACAACACACCATAAATGCAGGTACTTTACAATACCGCAACAACAATTAACCAAATCCCATCATACACTGGGGAGAGAGGTGGGGTCCTGCACGGAAACGCCCCAGCCTGCTGCTATAACATGGTAATTACATGTTAAATATGTAGGGAAACTATTTTCAAACCATGGGCATCTTTTTAACAATCAGACGTGGCCCTTGTGCCACAAAGGATTTAGAGCCTCTAGTCTAGTTCACACCATTATAAGTCTTTTCTTCTGTTGGGCGTAGAATGAAAACCTTTGTGTCACTGTGGGGGCTTCTAGACTGGACTTGAGTCAGGACTATTATGCTCTAGGCGTGTCAGTGCAGCGCATTTAAAATTCCACATTGGGAACATCCGTTGTTGTTTTCATTCAAGACAACAATTAAATGTTAATAAGGTAAATGGTGTCACCTAACGTGACATGTACTGTATGCAGGGAATGGACTGACCTTGTCTTCCTGCTCTGAATAGAGTCAAACGGGTGGCTCATCGCTTCAGCAATTTCGCAACACAAGTGTTTTCTATGAGCACTTATTTTAGGAGACTCCACGGGAGACCTAGTTACCAGATATCTTTGGATGGATTTGAACAAAATTATCCAGTATGGTACACAAACGGCGTCTTAATGAAGTTACCGTGCCAGTCGTGTACAGATGAAACTTTTAACTCTCTTTTTCTGTCACAGATAAGTTTCCCAATATATTTCACAAGATGTAATGATCTCTCTCTTTCATGGGACAAAAACCCAAAGTCTCATCATGTCTGAGGTAATTGGACTAGTGGGCCTGATGATGCTCTGTGACTTTATTTGTCTTTTTTTGTCTATATCTTATCCTTTCGCCCTCTCTATCGGTTGCCTAGAAACCTGCAGTGGGATGCATGGAAATGGAAAGAAAAGGTCAGGCAAACCGTTGAGAAGTTATTCATCCATTGTGTGGAGGTGTTAGTGTGTTTGCAGCATATAGGGCACAATGGTGAAGTGGTTCTTAAGCAATACACTACAAAATGTTGTCTTGCCCTGATCCGTTTGATGTGTGAGGTTGGTGTTAGTGTGGGGCACTTAAAGTTGTCATGTCACCGGTTGGAAGTAATTAATAAAACAAATCGGATTTGGGCCGTCTTGGTTGTTTGGGACTCATTGTCACTTTCACGGGAGATTCAAGCAAATGAAGGCAGGTGAACACTTGTCACAGCTCGATACGTTTTTTTTTGCTGTACACTATGTTGTTTATACAAAATGCCCCCATTTTATGTCACATGCTAAAAAGGATCCAAGCTAATCACTTTATTCTCTTCCATCTGCAGGTATGGCCTCACAAGTCCTGGTCTACCCACCACACATTTATCAAACCCAGACAAGTGCCTTTAGCAGCGTGAAGAAACTCAAAGCGGAGCCCAGCAGCTGTGTGTACCATGAGAGAGCACACCTGTCGACTTATCTGAACCGCAGAACCCTTGGACTCGTGCACCCGACCAGACAAGCCCGCTCGTTTGTGAACCCTGACTCGGCGGCGGGTGTGAAAGTGCGCGGAGGACCACAGTACCCGCTGCAGACGGTGGTGGTGCGTGGTGTACAGAGACAAGAGACGGGTAATAGAGGAAAAGGAAGAGGAGGAGGAGGAGGAAGAAGAGGAGGAGGACGAGGCCCGGCTGCAGCCCAGCAGCGACAGGACACAGGGGTGGTCCACTCGCAGGGCAAGGAGCAGCAGCAGCAGCAGCAGCAGCAGACAGACACAGCAAGTGGGGGCAGCAGTGGAGCAACAGGGGCAGGAGGAGGGGGAAGGGGAGAGCGCCGCAGTGGAGGGGGAGACGAAGAGGGTGACAGAGAAGAGGACTGTGGAGGTTTGAACTCAGCCGACGGCTCCCAGCGATGTGGGCTGAAACGCAAGAGTGAGGAGCTTGATAACCGAGGGGGCACCATGCAGATTGTGGAGGAACTGACGATGCTGCCTGCCATGATGCCAACAACGAATGTGGGCAACACGACCACGGGGGCCCCGGGGGGCCCCTCGAAACCGGGTGCAGGAGCGATGGGAGGAGGGGACGGGGACTATCAGGTGGTACAGCATGAGGTCTTGTGCTCCATGAAGAATACTTATGAAGTGCTTGATTTCTTGGGCCGCGGCACCTTCGGCCAAGTCGTGAAGTGCTGGAAGAGGGGCACGGGCGAGGTGGTGGCTGTGAAGATCCTGAAGAACCACCCGTCGTACGCGCGCCAGGGTCAGATCGAAGTGGGCATCCTGGCCCGCCTGAGCGCGGAGAACGCCGACGAGCACAACCTGGTGCGCGCCTTTGAGTGTTTCCAGCACCGCAGCCACACCTGCCTGGTGTTCGAGATGCTCGAGCAGAACCTGTATGATTTCCTCAAGCAGAACAAGTTCAGCCCGCTGCCCCTGAAGGTGATCCGCCCCGTGCTACAGCAGGTAGCCACAGCTCTGAAGAAGCTGAAGAGCATGGGTCTGATACATGCAGACCTCAAGCCGGAGAACATCATGCTGGTGGACCCAGTGAGACAACCGTACCGAGTGAAGGTGATCGACTTCGGCTCAGCCAGCCACGTGTCCAAAGCAGTGTGCTCCACGTACCTCCAGTCTCGGTACTATAGGTGAGTAGAAAAGATATGGATATCTCTATGTAAATATATCTTTTTTTGTTTTGTTACATAGAACTTTGGAGTTTCTTAGAACCTCAAACTAACTTCAGTCTGTGTTGGTGTCCAGGCGGCCGTAGTTGCGTTAGAAAGTCCTCCCTCCTCTGACAAAACTAGGAAATGTTTCCGATACTGCACAAAATCCTGCCTGTTTATGACCCACATACCACAGACTCTGAGAAAATGTGACCCTGCTATATTGACTGGCCGATTACAGACTTCCATGTCTCCACTGCCGGACCAAATTGTTTTGTGCAAGAATTTAAAATATTATGGAAACTGTTTTTTCTTTTTTTACTTTGTGGACACATTCTTCTATGATTTGAATTCTGGGTGAAACGGCTTTGCCTTGAAAGAATGGATAGGAAAATATTTGAGTGCAATACAATATTTGTGACAACAGCTTTTATATCACATTACAGGTATGCTTTTAAACTTTTTCACCTGTTTACACTGGCCCTGCAATTTCTCCTCTTTTGGGCCGTGTAAGTCTATAGGGCCAGGTCTACTTGCGCTGTCGTTGGGCATTTAAAAATACAAAAGATGATTACGTATACAAATGAACAAAATACCATCAAAACGACTCTAGGGTCCACAATATAAAATGAGTAAATTGAGTTGCTTTATTATTCTTTTAAAATGCAACCTGTTCCAATGTCATAATATGTACGGTGCAATAGGAAATCCGTCGGATCAGAAAGATTTCCAACTGGACACTAAAAAGCGCGATGTGATTCCCACTGGGGGCCACATCGTACGTCTGCAGCAGCAGGCAGGATTAACCTTAAGAGGAGATGTGCTCCCCTTCTCTTTCCACCATGCCAGTTGGCCCCCCCTCTCTGAGGACATCCTATAATAGGTTTCATGTCGACGGCAGCAGCTCGAGGCTGATGACTGACGGATGTACGATCAATCGGCCCCTCCTCAAATCTCACAAACTCTCCCACATGGCACGGCTGAGTCGCTATCTCATTTCCATGAGTTGTGTTGTAATGATCTTGAGGTAACATGTCAGAAGGGAGACGACTCTGCATCAACTACAGCTCGGAAACACATGATGCTTGTAGAAGTGGAAAAAGGTACATTTCGATCAAGCCTTAGATATTTCCTTAGCTCGTGTGTAATAGAGGCGGTATCACGATTCAGCTCCTGTATTTAATGATTGTTGGAAACCTTCACGGCTTGAAACAACAACTGGGAGTCCAGGTCCCAGTTTTCTTACAGCCTGTCACAGCGTGACAGAACTATCTGAGATCCACTCGTACGGTGTGTTTAAGTCAACGGATTTTGTGGCACCGATTTTTAATACTCTTAATACTTAACTTTTTTTTAATCTTAAGTCTTGATTTCTAAGGCTGGGACGACTTGAGCCGGATTTATGGGCAACATTCGGGTCAGTGCTAGCTGTTTTTAGTGAGCAGCAATCACATGGCATTGGAATGATTCTCACTGCCTGCACACACAGAGCGGTGAAGCAGTGTGCCCTGAAGGGAATAAATTACTACTGATGGAAAAGAGGCAGAAAGGTGATTTGATTTTTGTTCTCTGCATTCACCGTGGCTTTTCTCACCGAGTGAGATGACATACTTCCTTGGACCCCCGTCTCTCGGCCAATACTTGTCAATTACACAGAATCATTGCATTCTCTTTTCATCCCGAATGAGCCACTTATTGTTTTTGTGTCATGTTGTACTTACAACCTATTTCAGGAAGTTGCTTAAAATAGAAGTGCTTTACTTAAGTGGGGGAGGATGTTCAGCTCTGCCGACCCCAAACGTTTGGTAAGCAGCTTGCAGGTGTTGCCTGGTATTGTACTTTGTTACACAGGTTCGCTTGCGTGGCAAAATCCTACAAACGCACGATGCACACCGCAATAAAGCCACTGTCGCCTGGTCTGGTTATGCAGTATTTTCATCAGGCTGTGTTCATGCCAGTGCACATTTCTAAAACATGTTTTTGGCGAGGAGAGGGATACTATCCGTATATATCATTTGCAGTCCTGTAATGCACCTAGTAGTTAATAGTTTTAAAGTTAATTCACATATTTAATTCCGGGTTAGACCGACATCGGCGTATGTTGTTAGAACCAATTTCTTTATTTTGTTTCTGATGGGTTTGATGACAAACCATGTTGATGATGAAAAGGGCTTTGTGAGGTGCGCCCTTTAGTTTTTTTTTTGTGTTTTTTTTTTTACCCCTGGGAGGCGGGAATATCCAAAGCAGAATGTGGGGGAGCAGCGTTGCTGAGGCTAAGTGTGAAGGGTTGCTCAAAATAGCTCCCGGGATGCCGGCCAGTGGGCTCTGACTTCTATAGATGGTGAAGCACATAGGCAGGCAGAAGGAAATAGAGACCGCCTGAAATACTAGAGAGCTCTCACTTACTTACTCAAGGTCAACCAGCGCTAGCGTCAGCTCTCTGGGTTTTCTTGCATCCCCTTGCGGGTGTTTCCTGTGTGCCGCGGCCTTAAACCTTGTAGGCCTAAAGTGATTTATCAGCTTTTCAAATCAATACGTTTGACTGATGCACCAGCCACTTTTACAATTTACCAGCAGTCACAGTCTGCTCCAATTTTATGGAATTGGCCCCTCGATATGTAAACCGTTCCTAATGTTCAACTAAATGACAACATGTAAAGGACTGGATGGATGGAGATGAGACTCGTCCAAGTCATTTCTTTTTTTTTTCTTTCTTTTTTTTAAATCTCATTATTTTTACTCACGTTAAAAATGGATTGTATTTGACCAAAGACAACAGCATTACTGTTAAAACATGTTTTTTTTTTCTGTGTTCAACAAGCAGGACCATTGCAGGTGTGCAAGCAACAAGCTGTTGTTTTTTCTCTCTACGCATTGGAATATTTGGTCGAAGACTACTGAGTTCACTTTTCCCTGAAAAGTAAATTTGAAACTGGTTTTGTGTTTGTAGAAACTTTTAGGAAAACAACAGTCTTCCCTTTTCTGATCTGTGTACTTCAGTGGGTAATGAGTGTTTCCAGGTTCATAAGGAGTGACCTGCCATCCGTCTGCAAGAATCTAAATGATGCATCAGCGTCAGATCTCACGGTAGTGTTTTTCTACCATCTTATGTTTGGTTATCTGTCCACTTAGGATATGCTCTCATCAGTTCTCACATTGATATTTCTTTGTAACTTGCTGTTGGCTCTATGACAGGATGAGCTCCATTTAAGGTTCACAAGAGTTTTCCAAAGTTGTGCTTGCAAGCTAAAGACTCGTTGCTGATGACGTCCAGCTCGCTGTGCCAATCTGCGTGACACGCTGACATGCCCCGCTCCATGTTTACAGCTGCAGGAAATTAATTTTCTGGTCTCGTGCCAGCGGTCACATTGTTTTAATATAAAACACTTTTACTGATGAGTAACATCGAATTGATGCAGTCAACCGAGAAGGTATGGTAATTGTGTGTGTGTGTGTGCACTCAACTCGGTGAGTTCCTGATTGTTGGCCTTTGCCACTGTGCTGTTGAACAAATATTGATTGAATAATTGTTCCGAGTTGATGTTGATACCACAGAGGGCAGGGCCAGTTTGCTTGTGACCCCACTGCTCCCCGTTAAATGCCTGCCGTAGTGGGAGGCCTACATCGAGTTCATACACCGTAACCGAAGAAACGAGAACTGCGTCAAAGGGTTCAAATTCCAAACGAGCGTTGCGTTTCAGAAAGCCTTCCTGCCCTGGTTGGTGTTTTCATAAATGTGTTGCTCTGGGGTGTAACGTCCATGTAGAACTTGTGAGACTTCACCTTGAAAAAAAGCCGCCCTCTTGACTGAGGCCGTGCAGCTGGCACGCAAAGATTGCTAACTCAAGGCTGTAAATTGATGATGGCTCCTTTTTGGCATTGCATTTGGATAAATACTAGGCTAGAAATATTTCAGTCATTTTACTAAGCTCTGGTTTTTGTTTTTAGATCTCACTTCCTACTGAGCGAAAATGTTTTGATTGTGTTCCCGGGGAATGTCGGCCTGGACGGCCCGTTCAGTCGTAGTGCTTTCATCAGCGACCTTTGTGTTACTTCAGACATTACTCAAACAAAAATCGTCAAGATTATTACTTTGATATCATTAACTAATTAATTAACTCATTAATTATTTAACCACAAAAGCATTTGTTTTAATCTGCTCCTAAAATATTTAGGTATTTTACATCCACTCTCAATGAGTTTAGCTGGGATGATTTTTATAACATTTGTCAAAGAATTTCCATATAAACAAAGTTTTACTCGTTCATTTTTTATTTACATTTTTTTTACCTTCAGGCTAAGGGTTCTTCTTACATTGTCAAAAAAGGTGAATTCAAAATACTGCTAAATCAATCTGCCCAAACTTAAAAATAGGTGATTACTTCTACACTAACTCCATGTCAGCACTTTGAGCAGGTAATGTATCTAAAACATGTCTAAAGCCTCGTCTCTTTAGTCTAACTTCGGTCCGGACCGATTAGAGTGCAAGTGCTATTTCTGCCGTCGCTGCACTGCCTCTGTGTTCCTCTGAATAATGCAGAATGCCCCGAGAGTGTGTGGAATTACAGTTCCTGGAAGAGACGTGGAGCGAAGCTCCATTCCTCCATCGTGGAGTCACCATGAGTCGGTTTGTTTGTCTCAGTGGCAAACTGCACTACGGCCCAGATTAGTTTAGTTATCAGCACAAGCTCACTCAAAGGCTTCCGTAATCATGCAATGACAATGACACCCTCCCCTGTGCGTGGCCACCCTTGTTTGCGTTTTTCTGTTTGAGCTGGGAGGATGCCACTTTACACTTCCTCCCTGCGAGGACGGAGCAGGAAGGATCACAGAACTATTTTGGGAGTGTGAGATAATGGCCATGAATTAGAAATCAAGACGGGGATCATTTCTCTGCTCTGCCGTGGCTCGTCTTTCAAAGATTATCACTCGAGTCTGCACTGTTTTGTCTTTTTTTAATAGATTTTTTTAGGTGAGATAAAAATCAGATGAAACTAAAGGAAAGAATAAACTTAGTGGTAGGGTATAATTAGCCGAACGTGACACAGATACTGCAAACAAAAATAACAAAAGAAGTCGCAGTCTACTATTAAATGTTGTGTACTCGATAGCATATGCTACCAGCTGTATATTTGTGTAAAGCCTAGTTTATGGTTCTACGTTTTTAGAGAAAACGCAAGGACACGCACACGCAAGAGCCCCTTGCATGCTTGCCTGCATCGACAAATTTTTCTAGACTAGCATCAAAAGCTACGCAGCCCGCAAGCCTGTGATTGGTCTGCTAACTACATCCTTCCCGGAGTCTCACATTTCCGGTTTCATAGCATAATACCTGGTATTTTTAAGATTTTTCAAGAGAGAGTGAATCAGATTTCAGAGCTTTTGTTGGAAGAAATACAGAAATACGACCACTTATACAACGCGTCATTGGCGGACTATAAGGTCGCGCAGATGGCCTCCAAGTCGGTTTGAGGGTTGCACAAAGTTGTGGAGGAAAATACGGGAGAAATATGTCCGAAAATAAATTAAAAAACAAATCAACGACTTCCACACTCAAAGACGTCACTCTCTAGGTCGTCTTTGACAAAAACGTTATTCCACCTAGTGTTCTAGCGGTGAATTGCTTTGCAATACGCGCAAACCTCTTAGAACCATGAATTGAAACGAGTCCATCGACACAACTGCGTGTAAACACGCAGACGTAGTTCCAGTTGCAGAAGCATGCACCAGCCTCGAGCCTTTTTCTGTTCCAAAACATCCAAAGCCAAAGTTTGAGCAGAACGTTATGAACACAAAATGAGTAAATGTTGAAATGCTAAATTGGGGCCGCGGTAAAAGCAATACGTTTGAAAGTTTATCCATGCCTTCATACAGGACATGGGTAAAGAACGTCTGAGGAGTTCTGAACCTCTGGTTCAACATTGTAGTGCGCACGCACACTGTGTGTTTTGGAATCTGGCCACGCATGGTGTTTATCTTGGTTCTACTAACATTGAAGCCTCAGCCTCGCTGTAGATGAGAGGCAGACAAACAAAGAGGGAGGAGACCTAGAAGAAGTGGTTGGAAGAAGGAAGCAGCTGTTTTGCGGTGAAGGAGCAAACCGCTGCACCCGTTGACCCGGGGAGAGACATGTTTTCATTGGTCCGAGCAGCTAAGGGGAAGCGGCAACCAAATGATATCCATGCTCTTGACTGTTGAGTTGTTTTACTTTGTGCTAGTTGCTGAATATCACACCTGCTGTGTGGCATGGTTGTGTGCCTCTGCTGGGCCTGCTGTTACTGCTGTGCTCGGCATTGGGTTCATCGGCGTTCGCCCAATGCCGAGTTTGTTATTCTCCGTCGGGCCTCGTCCACCAAAACCAGATCTGACACGTGGCAACGTATAAGCCTGAATCTCAAATGCAAGAAGTTGTTGTTGGAACAATTTGTTTGCCAGATTGTTTGAATCGTCTTCTACTTAATGAGCTGCTCTACAATCCGATGGTATACAGCGCTAGAGAGGGTGAGGCTCTGAAAGTGAAGTTTTGCCAATGCCGCTGGCAGGAACAGAGGACTCTTTGAAGATGTGTCTTTCACCCCCCCCCTTCTCTGCTGCCTGTGGACGTGTTTTTCCCCGATAACACACGAGGCTCTGTGGAAACCTTTTGAACGCGGTGATATTGTTGACAACTCTTGTCTCTCCTACAGTCTTCCATTTCCAACCTTCAAACATTGCAGAAGTGTCAATCAACACAACTGAAGAGAGGAAGAGATGCTCCGCTTTCAAACGAACTTATATTTGTAACACAGAGCATTATAAATGCATTATATGAATGGTGTGATGATGCACCCATATTGTATGAGACACCCCAGCTGTCTCATACAATATTATAATCACACATCATGAGAGAGAAGTCTTTAAGCAACATGATGTGAAGCATCTATCCAGTTCATGAATGGAAACTGTGTTTTTGCTACATAGTGGCATATGCTGTGTCTGCGTCTACTATACATACCTTATTTAGGAATAATCATCAGGGGCTTATTCGGTGCTACGAGGCATGAGGTCATCAAATATCAGAGTTGAAAAATGTTTTTTTTTTTCTTCTGTTTGTTGAGGCTGAAATGGTTGGAATGACTGCCTGGATGGTTTTATACTGCTGTGTTGCCCACTGCACCAGCTGTTGCATGCTTTTGTCTCGACCATGTGATAAATTGGTCTGAAAACTACTTCAGCATGTCTTGGATTTGCTGCTGCCGTCGATGGCAGTGTGTGTGTGTGGTATGTCCAATTTTAGTTACTTGAACTAATTGTATTGAAATACCATCCATGTCATGCTTTACATTATTTCCATTCTGGATTCCTTCATGTTGGTAGATTTGTTGATGGGATGTATTTTGGATCTGCTGTACGGAAGTGAAATTGTATCCGGCACACATGTTGTCTAATTTAAGGCCGGGTTGTTCTGAGTAATGCGGCTATCCATTTGGTGAATAAGGGCATAATTCATTTTGAAATAAGATGATAGTGAAGCATATTGAATTATGGCTTGTTGTATGCATTAAATAACTTTTCCGTGTATCAGCATACATCCATCATCATTTCAGCCAATTCCCAGTATTGTTTCCCTCCATTATCAGGTAGGTGTTGGTCCTGAAAATAAATAGCCATTGTGTGTTGTTATTGCATTGAGCTTGGAGGCCACGCTTCCACAGGAAGACTCGAGCCGTTTGTCAAACTGTCAACCCGCGTTACCTTTTATTCATGCTCAGAGGCCGGTGTGACCACCAGCCCCCCATGTAACATGGCAGTACAGTGCTATTATGGAGTTACTCAAAGTAAGAGTAAGCCAGCATGTAGGTGAAGAGGTAGTGACTGTTCCTCATTTCCTATCAGCCAAGAGCAGATAAAGCAGCCATTCAAAGTCTGGCTGACCTGCTCTCCCACTGACTCAGCCCGCTCTCACATGCACAACACTGCCTTACAATTCACTTGGCACGGATACAGATTTACCAGAAATTCCCATCTGACTGACCATCAACAGGAATTTCACAACTCATAATGGGTGGATGCGTGTGGGTAATATAAATATATATAATTATTATTATTCTCAAGAAATCAGCCCCAGCCTGCAAAGCTGTAAAGCCACACATGCAGTAGTAAAACTGATGCAAAAGACAACCAAAGTTGTTGTTTGTTCATAAAGTGACTTTCTAGTATTAACACATATTTCACGTGTTATTGTTGTGACCTCGGACTAACATCTTTTTTTCCTTTTCCACAGGGCTCCAGAGATTATTTTGGGATTGCCGTTTTGTGAAGCCATAGACATGTGGTCCCTAGGCTGTGTGATAGCTGAGCTTTTTCTGGGCTGGCCCCTGTACCCCGGGGCCCTGGAGTACGACCAGGTAAACCACAATCTCCCCTACCGCCAACACCTCACTCATTTTGGGGTTTCCAACTTCCAGTCCCTTCGTCTCTACATGCGACCCATCCCTGCATCCTCCATCACTACTCTGTTTCTCCGCCCCCTCACTTGATACACTATGTCTAAGTAGCATTACACCCTGTGTTTCCGGCTCAGTTGTTTTCTTGGTCTCTTATCTGACCCCCTTTCTCTTCTGCTCCGCTTTCCATTAATCCCACACTTTACAGTCCAAGCAACCGACAGAGGAGTGGGTTCAGTGGGTTTGGTTCTGAGCCGGCATTCAAAGCAGCCTTTTCTTTGTTTTATCAATTACAGACTTGCCTTTTGGGTTACTGATTCAGACATGGCTCCCACTGTTGAAGCCGAGATACAGATGGAGAGCCATTGAGCCAAAGCCTTGAAAAGGCAGACGCGGACATCGAGCGGCAGAGTTCGCAACAAATTACTTAAAGCTGGGACAGAAATGTGGAATTGTCACAGTGTGTGAAGCAAAGTAAAGCTGACGTGGTTTTAACGGTGCATATATCAATGAGCTTTTTGCGTTTTAGGGAAAGAAAAACCCTTGTGCATAATTACACGCGGGAAGAATGTCAGCGATCGTCTGCTTGAATGAAGAAAGACACCGAGGGCTCAAGTGACTTACAGTCACAAGTCCGTGCCGTGTCTACTGCTCCCTCGGTGACGTACACGCGCCCTGAGGATTGCATCAGCTGGCGTCTGTGACAGTGAGCAGAAAGGCGCATCATTGTGACGGATGGTATGTCTATTAGTAGCCGTTGGATATCTGCCCCTCCCAGTGGAGCCCCGACAGGGTCTTTCCGGGACTAGACTGATCTGGGCTCATGCTGGGGCCCCTTCCCCCTCCCCCGGGAGGCCTGTCTACTCAGAGCCTGCCAGCAGAGCCTCCGTAAGCTCCTGCTGGGTCCCAAAGCAGCGCCCTCGGTACAGCAACCAGCCCCACTGCGCACTACATTCAAACAAGTATTTTTACGACCGGGCATCATTTTTCATTCTCCCCACGACGGAGACTGGGGAGATAACTCAACACCTCCGAAAGAGATTTGACTGGAGCACTGCGGCGGTCTAAATATGATGAATCTGTTTTTGCAGAGCCGTTCAGCATGACGCTTGGCTGCTTTAGCTATGTGGGGGGGGGGCTCCTAATTTTAGTAAGGCACGGCTTTGGGCTAATAGGGTGGATAAGGGTGCCTGGCATCAACTTGGCATAGATGAGGAAGGTGAGCGGGACGCCACATAGCAGGTGAGAAGGAACCTGTGGAATGAAGAATGGATCCGAAAACCTACCATGTACACGGGTGACTGAATGACAAACCAATCAGTGTAAATAACACTGCTGGACGATTGTTGTTTTTAGCTGTGAATGTTGACCGTGTTGACAGATTTTCTGCTGTGGCCTGTTTTTAGCAAAATGGGGTTGTGTTGGAGATGGAGCGCACGGCAAAGTGATCACAGGCCTTTAAGGAATACACAGCAATCCCTGTTGAGTAACTGAGCTTTGCTTTTTACACCAACCCCACAAAGGAAATACCCAGGTAGACCCCCGCGTGTATATTCACTTCCAGAGAAAAGCATTAAAAACCCCCAGTAAAAATCCAAATGCCTACCGAATGAACAGTTGCAGTTGTTTGCTGCTATATGTCTCTCACAATAACCCCCAGCTCAATCAGTGACAGAAAAAAAAACGTCGAAGGAGTCTGACCGAATTGCGGCGACCCCCTTTTCTTCTTCTTTTTCTGCGAGGGGTCTTGTTCCATGCCACACAGCAAATTGTATTTATAAGTCTGGCTCCTCCTACTCCCTTCCGCTCCTTTAGCTCTCTCCTATCCTTACCTCATGGTCCCGTCACACCACCCGTTACTGCTCTATTACTTTGCGAGGCAGCTCACCTCGGTGAGGAAACGGAGACTACGACTCGGCCTGTCTCAGGATGAGCGACTTGTTTATCCCAGTGGCTCCATTTCCTTCCTGGTCTCTCCTGCTTTCTATGGCATTGTGAAAGGGTTCCAACCAGGGGGCTTGGTGCACACTTTTGCAGAGGCTAGAATTATTTGCGCTTCCTTTTTGTCTTTTCTTTGATGCTCGTCCAACCTTAAAACCTGGGGGATTTGTAAAAATAAAAAAGGCCAAGGCAGAGTCAGTGGAAGCAAGAATAATTTACTTTTCGGCTTGTAAGGAATTGTCTTTTTTTGTGAGCTAGTCAAAGCTACTATATCAGAGTGCGAAAAATGTGAAGGAGATTATATTTACATTGGGTAGGTAGGATGGCGTGGATAATATAATCTACGGCGAGTCCCACTTTTATCTATTAAAGTAAGGGATATCATTTAAATGGATCTTTAATGGTGTTCATTGTTACCTGAACTGCCATAAACAATATGCTGCCTGTGCTTCCTGCCTGCTCTGCTGCAGGCCCAGGCTCGCTGGGTAGTTGTTTATTGGAGCTTTGCACCAGTGATCTCACTGGTCTGTGAGATCTTTGCAGAGACGAGCCTTTCGAGGAAAATAAGGGTTTTCCCGTCTAAAGAATTTTCCCACCCACACGCTCTGGCTGTGTGTGTGTTTTTTTTATTTTTTTAACTACAGTAACATCATAAACGTAATATGCATATGTGTATGTACATAATGTTTAGCTTAATAATAATACAACAATTACACAACGGATGTTGTGAATAGTCAATGAAAAATACAGAAAACTAGAAAAAGAAAGGGACAGACATCTGTGAGACATGGACTCTCTGATGTTTGTGTGCCTTGCGATAAGCGGGCAGATCTCCACTATTCAAATACCTCCTTTGCAGAGGAGATTACATTCATCATGCAAGCTGTCACAATCCCAATGGATGTGTTACTTGTTAGGTCCCGCCCACACAAACCGACTCGTTGCAGCATTTGCACCTCAGCGACAGACTGGTATAAGCCTACTGCTTTTTTTGCTGGGTAGCGCCGAACCTCTAATGGTTGCTCTCCTTTCCACTTGGGTGTGATTGACGTCAGCCACGCCGTTCCCTGGGCTTCTCTCGTAAACCTGTGTGCCCCTTGGCGTCTGACTGACGCACCCTCGTGACATGTTTTCTCATGTTTACATTCTTTTTTTGTTTCCCTGAACAGATTCGCTACATTTCTCAGACGCAAGGTCTGCCAGGGGAACATCTATTGAATTCGGGGACAAAGAAGACACGGTTCTTTTGCAAAGACTCTGACTCACCTTATGCAGCATGGAGACTAAAGGTGAGGAGTAGTAATACACTTGCACAATTGCTTCAAAATAAGTCTATAGTTAAAATCAGTGTCAGCTTAAAGTCAATCGTAAAACATTACTCCAGAAAAAAACTTCAAGTCTTATCAAAGATGACTCTTAAGTCATGAGGATACCCACTAAACATGTTCTGTTTCTGTAGTCAACAGATGAGCATGAGACCGAGACTGGAATGAAATCAAAGGAAGCCCGGAAGTACATCTTCAGCTGTTTGGATGACATAGCGCACGTATGTTCAGCTGCTCGGACCACAAATGCACCTGACAGAACGTCACAGAAAACTAAACACGACATGTTTAGAGGATGTAGGCTACTGGGTCTTTACCAGAGGAACTACAGCCACAGAACAGAATACACACCTCTGATTTTTGCGAAACAAAGAAGCATCTCCAAGCTTAACGTCACTCGAGTTAAGTGATCAAAACCAAACCTAAAAGTGAAGCTTCAAGTTTCAGTTTCTATAATAGTGTTAGAAGTCACCGTGCGGGGAGATTCCCCAGAAAACCATCGATGCTTTCCACGTCTGTTTTCATGTACGTCAGACGGGATGCTGGAGATTTCATGTTCGTGACTAAATTGTTCATCATTCTTAGGAAATTCTCTGGGGGATTGTTTGCTATTACCATAGCATGCAATCATAAGCTCTTTGTAATATGCTATTTCCCTTCTCTTTCTTTATGCTACTCTGTTGATGAACAAATATTTTTAATCTGTTGCTTCATCAGTAGAATGTCTGTTTTCCAGGTGAACTTGGTGATGAATCTGGAAGGTTGCGACTTGTTGGTGGAGAAGGCGGACCGCCAAGAGTTTGTGGGCCTGCTGAAGAAGATGTTGTTGATCGATGCGGAGGAGAGGATCACCCCTGCAGAAGCTCTCAGCCACCCCTTCGTAACGATGCAACACCTCCTTGACTTTCCCCATAGTAACCAGTGAGTCACCTTTTGCCTCTGATCTTTGTTGCCAGTTTGAGCTTCCATAACTTCCTAACCATTAACTCGTCTGCCTGTAGTGTGAAGTCATGTTTCCACATCATGGATGTTTGCTGGACTCGTCCCAGTGCATACGAGGCGTCCAACAGAAACAAGGGGCCTTTCATCCGAACCGTTTCAACGACAGCTGCTGCCTCTGTCAACCACCCATTCAGCAAGATCACCGGTGTCCACTCTCAAGTAAGTCGTTAAAGGGCCCATATTTTGATTACTTTTAACAAGTTAAAATAGGTCTTTGAGTTCCAGAAAACATGTTCCTGAAGTTGTTGGCTGGATATTGCTTTTAGGAAACGGTTGTTACCTCCATCTACTCCCCTCTGTTTGAGCCCAGAGTGTGCTGTTTTCTGCTGCTCATGAGCTGCAGCTACTTTGGCCACGGCCACAGCTTGTAGAATCGGCGGTAACGGTCGGCTGACGGGGGAAAGAGGGGGCGTGGTAGCGGCGCCGGCGGGCTGTGATTGGAAAACGGGACTGGAGGGGGTGGGATTATTCAAATATCTATGTTTGTGACGTAGAAAACCTTGACGACTTTGAACAGCTCGTTCAGAGGCTGAAGGCAGGATCAATTCAGAAACCCGTGTCTCACTCAAAACCGCATGGATGGAAGTTTGTATGCGAGTGGAAGCACCAGAGACGCACAATAACACCCCAAATCCCAGAAAAAGTGATTTTTCCATAATATGGGCCCTTTAAACACTAGTGTCCATTTCCGTGAGTGTAGTGGGTTGTCTTTACATTTTTTTAATGAACCTATTTAATGACAAAACTGTCTTTCCTGAACTTGGAATTGAAGAAAATATGATAATATCTGAATGATGGAATAATCCCAGATGGTGTTGCTCATGGACATGTGCTGTGTTGTTCTGTTCATCTGCTCCTGTGAAGACTGATCACGCAGACCATTTCCTCGCCTTTATTGCGTTTCTGTGTTTAGATTCACCCATCTTATTGCGTCCTAGCAGTGCTGTCATGGCAACAAAATCACGTCATGTTTCTGAGGTCATGGCAACGGTGCAAATCAGCGTTGTTGCTGAGGGAAAAAAAGGAGCTGACCCTTTTTTAGAATTCGATTTTGAAAATGCAAAACCAACCGTAGTACATTCAAAAGCCTCTTTTCTGAGGATAAAAGCATGGAATAAGTCGGGATATAAGGAACATAGGGCTCTCTAATTGCTGTACTGACTCAAAATCGGTTGAAAGAATAACTAGTCACTTTCTTTGCATAATAAAACTACTCGGCTCTCATTTCTATTTCCATGGAGCTTCATAGTAATTGCTATATCTTTGTTCTTCAGGAGACTTTAAAGGGAAAATGTGGTTTTCTCCTCTGAAAGGTTTTTGCCATCATGTATATGGGGGTATGGGCTACGTTCACAAGCTGCGGCAGAACAATATAGGCTTAGTTCCCGTTATTCAATAAATGTAATTATAGCCAGTCACAAGAGCAGTAATGAAGCTGAGGCATATGCTTGGGTTCTTTGTTTAGCCCTCAGACTTTTCTCAAAGAGTAAATTCCACATTTTCTGAGTCACCCAAAAAAAAATTGAACCTCGTAAGCCTTGATGAATTCTTTCAGTTTATGAGCATGTTCACATACAAAGGTTTTAAAATCATATGCAATATAATACAACAGATTCTTGAATTTTTTTGTAAGATGAACCCATTGGAACCTATTAAATGTACCCTTGCCCAATGAAATCCTTAAAGCAGCGTATTACTAAGTTCATCACCAAAGGAAAAGACAAAGCTATGTCTAAAAGTAACTGACTAACCGGGCCCTGTGCTCCATCCGGCTGAAATGCACACAACTCTTGACATAGATGTTGCCATCTACTGGCTTTTGGATGCTATTGTTGATCAGAAAAGTCCAGTCATATCCCTTCTTTATTTTTTAGGGATTAGCCCCATCAGCCCAATCAGTAATGCACCCTGGGATACCGCTGCAGACAGGAAGTGGACAGTTTGGATGCGGCGATTCATTTCCACAGGCACTCATTCTGTGTCCCCCAACCATTCAAGGTAGGAGGGGTAAAGTCCTATTTCACTTTCACTTCACTTATTTTTTCTTAGTAGCGATTACGCTAAAATATCTTTAAAGTCAACTGTTTCCTCTCCATTTTCCCTGCAGGAATCCCCCCCAACACAGCTAAACCAACAGGCTACTCTGTTCGAATGGAGGGATCTCAAGCACCTTCCATCCAGCCCATACAAATCAGGCCTGGCGTCATCACACAGGTAGCTCCAAGAACATAGTATGAGATAGAGGCAGCTTTGCTGCTGTGATCCTGTAAATTTCCCCATTGTGCGACTAATAAAGGAACATCTTATCTTATTTAGTAAGAAGTAGTAGTAAATGTATAACTCAAGACAAAGAAAACCAAAGTAATGTTCTTGGGTGAGGGCTAATGAAGTTGAAGGTTTGTCTTTGATGTCAAGCTGATGAAAGCATCACAGAGTGGAAAAATTACCAGTAGTTTTGGCTTTGCTTATTCGAACTTCAACAGGCCTGGTCCAGCCGTGCACAGCAGATCTTGGTGCCCACTTGGCAGCAGGTGACATCAGTGCCTCCACCACCAACCACTTTGGCAGCTGACTCTGTGGCCGGCTCACAAAGATTGGGTGACTGGGGGTAAGCACTTTGTCTCTCGAGATTACTGCACACACTATTTTTAATAGATTATCCCTGTCCGTTCTTGACATGTTCTATATAGTTCCAATAGGGAGTATTATTTAAAGCAAGGTGTATTTGTGCTTTATTATCTTTACTTGCAAAATACATCCTGCAGGGATGCAGGAAAGGACTGTACTGCTCTGATACAGCACACTCTCCTTCCTGAATAATAATGATCGATGAGTCATGCAAGTCCCTTGGGACTAGTGACTGAGATTATTTTGTTAGTAATGGTCCTAAAGATTTTTGGCTCAATTTGCAATGTTCTGTTTCCTTAATGCAGGAAAGTGCGTCCCCATGGTAACCATTACAGCTCCATGATTGCTCATTCTCAGCCATTCTTAACCAACCAAATGGCCATGTCCACACACCAGCCAATCAACATAGGCATTGCACATGTGGTGTGGCCACAGCCAGCTGCCAACAAGAGGGCCAAGCCTTGTGTGAACAGGTATGCCAGTTTTGCTGTTTATGCTGCACAAGAATGCACTAAACAGGGGCCTCTCCATTCTGACAGTGACTCTTTTTTTTTTTACCTCAACAGGGGCAGCAACTTCTCCCAAAACACAAACGTCCAAAATATAGCATGTCAGTCCCCAAAGATGGCCGATACAGCAAAGAATGTGCAGCAGGTGGAAGCCAGATTCCCAGAGGAAGGGCACGTTGCTGGAGAGGGGCCAGGAACACAGCAGGTGACGGAGGAGGAGGAGGAGGAGGATGAGAACTGCTGTAAAGTGGAGCCGGATGGTGAGGAGCTGTCAGTTTCTCAGGAGCAGCGGCAGGCCATGGTGATCTCGGACTTAGCTAGCCCGACTGTTAGTGTCATCAGCATCAGCAGCGACGAAGAGGAGGGCGCTCAAAGACACCCGATGGGGGAGTGAGTGCAGTCCACCCGCTTCCTGCTAACAATATATCCAAAAAAAAAAAATTCCCCCCCAAGGACTGTTGTCTTATTTTGTCCGACCGTCTCTGCGCACAGGTGTAAGGGCAGTGCGGCTTGTGAGGCGTGTCAGAGCACAGTCAGTATGGAGAGAGTCTGCTCCCTCAGCAGTCCAGACAGCACGCTCAGCACCAGCTCTTCAGCCCAGTCCAGCGCCTCGCCCTGCAAACACCCCAACAGGTACGCCGCTACACGCAACCGAATCGAGCGCGCCTCCTACAGACGTTGATCCTGCTCCTGCATCAGTCCTAACCTTCACTCCTCACTGCTCGTCCTCCTGCAGTATGTCGGACGACGAACAGGAGAGCGGTTGCGACACGGTGGACAGCTCGCCCGCCTCGAACGCCTCCGGCCACGGCAACAGTCCCTTCGCCCAGCAGCGCTTTATCGCCGACGACAACCACAACCGCGAGCCCCGCGTGGCGTGCGTCGCCCCGGAGACCGAGCCCAGCAGGCCGACAGCTCGCACTGTCGCGGTGCCGCCAATGAGAGTGCAGAACAACAACTACCCTGCTGTTAGCGAAGCTTATGGCCCCCCAGGTAAAACTCGACACATGACGCATCAACACAAGTACTTTGAGTATGTTACGTTTTTAAAGTTCGCCCGGAAGTGGACCTAAACATGTACATTAGGTGTCAGGAAGGCGGTGTGAAAGTTTTGCTTTGTTGTGCCTAGTTGCTGAAAGTGAGCTGTGTATTAAAGCCATCTCTAAACCTAAATGACTATATGAACACAGCCAGTGAGAGGACACTACTTCCCCTGCACACTCGGCTGCTTTGCGTCTGCTGATGGTGTTATCCACTTGGAGGACTAGCAAGTGCATGAGTCGGTCATGCTAGCTGAAAGATCCAGTCACCACTGCTGCTGTCTACTCCACAGGTCACATGGCCTGGGATTACGCTGTCTTTGTAGACCACAGAGGTTCTCACAGGTGATTATAGGTGACCTGCCCTGAAGTATCCGCTCTGAACTCTGGAGGGGATATTTGTTTGCCGTCATTACTCCTCACTCTGGCTCCAGACTGACTCTGAGTGAACCTGTACCTGTGTGGATGTGCACTTTTTAAAGCTACATAAGACATGCGTAATTGCCCCACAAGGTGTAAAGGCTTGAAATAAAATCTTAAAAACTAGCAGAGAACATGAGCAAATCTGGTTGTCACGAACCAATAAATGCTCGATAAATGTGTCTTTCTGGAGTTACGCATGCTGTACGCTTTGTTAACAGCTGTGGTCACTGCAGCAACTGAGTACTTTTAGAAGCTACCTCTTTGTGGGTATTTTTAAAATGGGGGCTGCATCTGTAAATTCCACACATAAAATCATGCAGTCATATTGCCTTTAATGTCAAAGGATCCCCAAACTATTGCAACCAAAGCACACAGCACCACATCTTAAAAGGGCACGGTTTGCTATTCTAGTGCTACCAGGTGTATTTATAGCTGATGGTCTGACCCCACTTTAAGCTCTATGAGCAAGCTTAGTTAGCAACTCCTCCCAGATCCCCCCGAAACGTAGCTATTTATAATCTCTTAGCTCATATTAAGAAGACAGATGTCGCTGTGTTTAAAGGTTTGGACCTGATCAAACAGCTGAACCCAGTGATAAGCCTGAAAAGCTGCCTCTCACGAATGTTGCCGTTTCTGTAGTTGGATCCAGTCCCTGGTTGCTTTCTTTGTCTTTTGCCTTTTACATCGTGATGCTGATAGTAGGTCACCAAATTGCCTGCAGTAACATCTCCATCTCTCCCGTTTCTCCGTCCGTGATCTCCTACCTGGTTTATAGAGTCTGCGTGCCTGTCCAAAGGGTGGGGCCTTCCTGGGCGACATCACCACCAGCCAACTCCCCTCCTCAACAGGCCGCAGAAGATGCCCCCCGCATTCCAGCCCCAGCAACAGCAGCCTATAGGCTTTGGGCAGGTGAGCGCCTGCAGCCACAAACACGTACTACTCGATCCCATGTACACATGAGGAAGTCAACATGCACAACTTCCACTGTTGTGTGTGTGTGTGAAGGGGTTGTTGTTCGGCAGAGAGACATTGGATCAATTGTAGCAAATTAATCTACGCGAGATTGCATAATATATTTGACTTTCAAAAGAATACAGATTGCTGGGAAAGAACGCACGACCTCTGTTTTACCGTTGGCAGCGGTCGTGCTTTGCTAACATGATGTATTGCCAGTGAGATTAAGACCGAGTGGAATCACACAAAGTGAGATGAATGTCAGGATTGTTCATGACTGATTAAAGACGCAACTGTGATGCGTAAAAAGGTGGAAGCGGGCAGCATCTAGTGGCTCATGAGGACGAGCTGTGTCAGTGCAGACAGAGACTCTTTACAGCCTGCTGCTCTCTCTCGTAGGTGCAGCATTTTGGATCCTGCCGCCAGGAATGGAACGGCAACTTTGCCCACCGGAGACCACAGGCCTATATTCCTCCTACATTGCATGGGCACACGTTCACCCTGTCCCACAGCAGCCCAAACCACACCGCGGGCCCCCACCCCCACCCCCACCTTGGGGGCCACCCGCACACGCAGCCCACCTTACTGTCCTACCCCCCGTCTGGCCCTCTGGTCACGGCCGCGCCCGTGGCCCACCTCCTGGCTTCCCCCGGAGCCTCCCGCCCCGTCCTCCCGCCCACCTACAGCATCTCCCACCCGGCAGGCATCGTGCACCAGGTCACAGTTGGCCTCAACCACCGACTGCTGCCCTCCCCCACCTTGCACCCGCAGGGCCCGTTCAAGCCCCTCTTTCCTTCCTACATTGCCTCGCCCGCCTACGCCAGTTTCCCTCTCAGCCCCACCAAAATAAACCAGTACCCTTACATCTGAGCATGGCTGCCCAGGTACCCTTTACACCACCCGAGGGCTGAGTGAGCAGGGCGAAATCTGTCTTAGACCACATGGTTCTCATTTCCAAAACCATGGCACAACCACAGAGAAAGCAAGCTATTTTTTGAATCATGTAGACTTGTGTGTAATTGAACTTCAAGCTTTAAAAAAAAAGAAGAAGAAGAAGAAGAAAAAAAAGAGTACCAATGGTGGAGATGATTTTGGCAAACATTTAGAAGGAAACAGTGTATGAATGATCGGATGAATGAGTAGTTAAACTCACACTTAATGTGTATTTTGCACATTTGATATATATCTTTGCATTGGATCTTCTACGAATACTCCTCAAACAGGTAAAATAATTGGGGTGGTGTTGAATAGTTAGACTTTGCACCCCTGATCCCAGCTATTTTTCTATATTGCCTTCTTACGTGTGGTAGACACATCCATATTTGTAAAGCCATCCCAGTCTCTAGCTCTAGATTGACCGATTCACGAGTTGTCCAGTGTATGTTGTAGTGCGTTTGAAGTATTTGTACTTTTCTCGGTGTCTCTCGATGTTAGCAATGTCAAGTCCAATAACCCGTTTGTACAGGGTTGTTCCTCACGCTGCATGTGGTCTTGCATGAGCAAAAATGTAAACGGAAAGATGCATAGACGTTGCTCTTATTGTTTGTGTCACAAGACTCGCTGCATTGTATAACTGTCCCCAGCCATAGTGCCTTACATATTTGAGGTTGTTAATGTTACTACTTATATATGACTATATACATGATTATTAATGTACTGGACTGCAGCACTTGAAATTCCATTCAGTCGATGCATCCTATGTGTGAGTATATATATGCACTCGTGTATATGTCCATGCATAGCCTGCATGGATGTGAAGCATCGCGGATAGCGGTGCTTATCTTTTTGGAGTCGGTCTATATTTCAGTGTGTAGTGAGTTACTTTTCTGTTCTTTCAACAAGAACAGCATGCTTTGCTGTTGCGAATACTTACCGTTTCATTAAAAACGTTTTTTTTTTTGTTCTTCGTTTTCCAGAATGAACTAGTGTACAAAGTGCAAGTACTGAGTATTGCTTAATATTTGCTAATCACTTTCTATTTAGTGAAACTATTATTACGAACAGTATTTGTACTGTTTAATGAAACTGCAATACAATCTAAATAGTCGTTGATTTTGTTTTTGTCTTTGTCTTCGTACTTTCATTTTTTCTGCGTGTTTTCACTTTGTTTCTTAGATGTGGTGGGCATGGCTTTGATTAGGTAAGGAAGAAAAAAAATGCAAATTAATTCACAGTATGGAATTTTCTAAGCCTGAGCAAACCATGCAGTATTTGATATACACACATATATGGATATATAATATAGAACTAGTCTATTTAGTACAGATGTTTGATAAGGTGTGAGTTAATTGTGTGCAATTCTCTCATTTATGCATGTGTGACAATGTTAACTTTTTCCCCTTTACATTATACCATTTGTCAAAGGCTTAAGGCTTATCGGTGTCGACTGCTTATTTTATACATTCCGTCAGGGAGGATATATACATATATGGTAGCACCAGTCTATATATATGTAGATATGCCGTGCGTGCATTTTATCTGTTCATTTTACTAGTTAAGCGTGTTTTTTTTGTCTTTTATTTTCAAATGAAGTTGCTTGTGCAGCACCAAAGACTGTAATTAATTTCCTGAGCAAGGTAGCTATTCTGTTTGCATAGACCTCAGTTATAATGTAGTATTAGAATGGGGTTGAATTAAAACAAGCAAAAAAATAGTATTTAAACAAAAAAAAACAAAAAAAAAATACTGCAATGGTTTTGTCTAGCTTATTGGGCAATTAATAAGTCGTATCATTTCTTTCTTGAATGTATCATAGATAAGCTGCTACATGATGATTGCCACTTCGATAGCTGTGAAATTAGGTGATTTCTCTGAGTTTAAACCTAGTGTTGCTTTTTTTGTATAGGTCCCTAATTATCTGAAATAGAAGTGGTTTTGATTTTTGTGTTTTGCGTTCATATTTGGAGTGTCATTGTAACTACTGTACTGCTGATGATGAACATAAGTTGCATTTGTTGTTTTCTCGGGGTGTGTGTGTGTGGGTGTGTGTTTTGCATCAGTATTTTATCCTTATTAACCGTTTGGGCTCATCACTGCATATATATAATGTATTGATGTAACTTAATTTTTGTATGTTTTCATATGGATGTTTTGTACACATCTGAAGCTTGAGCTTGCAGGATTGATTTCACCTTTTTCATCGCACGTATACACGGTATAATACCAGTACTCTCTTCTGTGTCACAAGAGCACTGTGAGATGCCAGAAAAACATAAAGTTCATCGAGTAGCTTCTGTAACGTTTCCACCAATTTACACACAAACGCACTCGCCACTAAGCACTCACACATGTAGGATTAAGTTTGGGGCGATTAGACTGTTTGTCCAAAAGACAAAATAGCCCAATGTTTCTGTTCCAAAATAGTGTTTTACAACTTGTTTTCGCTGTTAAATTGATTTTAACAAATCGTTTAATGCAACCGTTCTAACTGTTCAATGTTGTATCTGGCAAGAATATCAGTCTGTTTGTTGTTCTAAACAGCCTTGTGCTCGGATCGCTCTCCCCTTTATGAGTGTCTCATATCGAAATTATGTTTTGTCAATGCAAAACTGTGGTCATTGTAATGTGTTCCTTAACGAAATTGAGACAGTGTGAGCAGCACTGTGTTTGTGCCTTGAGCTTCAGAAAGGGAGAATTTCCCCTGGTATTTGATGAGAAGGGCATAGAATCCACTAAGAGGCCGTAAGCGCAGGGTTTGGGCGCACAGTACCAGGAATACACAAAAAACAAAACACAAAATAGGACGTCATCCCATCGCCATTCCAGGGACCTGAAGTCTTCTGATCAGCTTGTCGTAGATGCTGGTCGTGTCGTCTTGTTTCAGAAAGCCGCCACCAAAGCCCCTGTGATAACACACCATGAAATATAGACACTGACACACACACACACACAAACCCACTTTGAAAGATGCGACACTCGACCACCTTTTGGATAGTCTCTATAGGCTAAACAGTAGATGCAATACTTTACATTGTGCGGTCATTGCACCACCAAGTGTTCTTAGATAATCTCCATGCGTTGCGTTACCTTGCATGTTCACTTTGTCGGCCTAGAAGCTGTCTTCTGCTCGGAGGAGCTTTTCCATCGTGCATAGTGAAAAGGCAGAGTGCGAGTAACCAGAGCACAGATGACGACACTGGCTTTAAAAAAAAAAAAAAAAAAAAAAATTTCCCACCAGTCTGGTTTGGATGTTTGTTCTTTGTTGTGGATGGAAACAGCCGTGTTAAGGAGAGCGTTGTGTTTTTCTCTGCAAAGTCAGTCAAGAGTTCAAGTGTCCACTGTGTAAACACTTGCGTTGATATGGTTGTATGTATTTTGATACCTGTACGCTTTACTGATCATACTCAAGTGTCACTTTGGGAAAGAAAGCTCATGACAACAAGGCATGGACTTGGCAGATTAGTGCTTGATATAGTTCCCCAATAATAAGCATGTGAAGTGTAATCTGTGTTTGGATTGCTCCAAAGGTATTCACCAGCAATGCGCCTGCATATAAACTCCCATGCTTTTTAGGGAAAGAATGGATGCAAGAGTAGAGACATCTTAAAACCGTTTTCGTTTCCCACTCAATTGACACCTTGGGTTTATGGATAAATGCTGTTTTTTTTTTTGTTTTTTCTTAGGATCCATTCAACATTTAACTGATAAAAGTTGTTTGTCAAATTACAGTGAAAGTGATAACTTTGAGATCAGAAAACAAATCCTCTGCTGCGGTATTATCCTTTTTAGAGACGTTAATTCAGGGTCTGTATTAGTACTACTGTGTTACTCTATGATTTGGTTTGATTTACTCAAGCGCTTATGTTTCTGGTAATCTATCAATTTATTAGTTATTTCCCACTGCAAGTTATGGAATCAGCCGTTTAGATTGCTCATCAAATAGAAATCTGAACTGTTACTGTTTTAATACCTGTATACTTTTGTGGCTTTGTTTTTTCATTTTTCTTTCATTTTGCTCTTTTACTTTTGTGCTACACTAGTTTGCCATGTAGCAATTGCACTGTGCAATATTTACAGTATGAGGACTGGGAAAACTAACTCTATGGATGTGATGTCTATTTACAGTTTGCGATAGTGTTTCCGCTCTAGTTCTCAGTGATTTAGGTGTGACCAAGCCTTCTCTACTTTGTCACATTAAGCGGGTTTTCCAGGTGACTCTTTTGGTGAGTGTCAAAATAAAACTTTATTGTGTATTATTGTTGAGATTCACTTTGAATTAAAAAAAATCTATCGATGCAGCTCTTTTTGACTGGTCTGATTTTACTCCTCATCATTGTATGAATTCTGATGTTTTTCCAGTGTTGAACACATCGAACAAATCTAACTGATCATGTTACAACTCTTCCACCATTCTAACACAGTGCCTGTTGCCAACGTTGGCACATGATACTCATAGTAACATGAGATGGCTTGCAAACGATGATGATTTTACTTTATCATTGACTGTCAGAATTGTTTTGGGGTCACAATTGATAAAATACATATGGCAGCTATGAGTTATATACACTGAAAGTAGTTAACCCGATATCTGAGAAACAGGGTCAAGATAATTTGGTATTTTTGCGCGAATTTCTTTATTTAAATTAAAAAAGATTCACATTTGAACAATACTTAATGGATTGATTTACTCAGCATTTCTGCTTCACAGAAAAATAAATCACATGTCACATATCTCATTTTAAACTTTGCTAAATGATGAATTTGAATCATGAAAGACCTAAAGCTCCATCATATAATAGCATCTTATCAAATCAGGAAAATGAATGTATTAAGAATATACATTTATACCCCACAGAATAAGTGAATATGTGTAACCAAATGCATTGTTTGTGGTGAATACTTATCAAATGGGGGTTTGACTTTAAATATCTTTGATCCCACGCTGAAGTGCTGTTTCTGGGTCACTGCTGCCACCTGCTGGCGGTGAGGAAGAAGGAGCCAACAGGCAGTCTCTGCCCGGCCTGCCACATAACATGTATCCAGGCAAACCACAGGACACGCCGAAGGCCTTAGTGGAGGTAAATAAAACGTGAAAGTTGCCCTTGTGACTACAGGGCTCAACTCACCATGTGCCTGAAACAAGAAAATGAAAAGTACCCTGCACTGCATGCAGTTGTGCCCGGCTTCCTTCCTCCAGCAGAGGTCGCCCTAGGGACCGCTCAGCACTACTTTCTTCACATAATTAACAGCAGAGAGGCTAATTCGCTTAGTTTGAATAAAAGACCCAGCAGCAGCTTCCATATCCTTAAGTCTGTCGCTAAACGCCCGGCCCCCTCCCGCCCCCATCCCCCTCCCCAAACCCCCCAACCCCACGCCCTCCGAGCCATCTTGAGCAGAGCCGCCTGAATGTCAGACCCCTGGGCACAGCGTGTGCGCGCCTCCCTGCGCCACTCGGGTATGACGGCCGGACCGAGCGCAGCGGAGCAGGAGCGGTAGGGCGGATTTCTTAAAAACAACAACAAAAAAATAATCCCTTCAGCGCGGCTTCCCGGACCCCCCAACCTCTCCTATCATCATCCTCCGCCCTCTCCCACTCCCACTCCCACCCCGCCCCCTCCGCTCAGCCCTGGACCACGACCGGACCGCGGGACCGCCGTGTCTTCCCCGCTGACGCGCAGACGGATTGATCCGATGCATTATTTACGACCGAAACTTCAGCAACTTACCCTTCCGGATATGGCTCCCGGTTTGAAGGGCGGGCGAGCGGGTCACCCCGAAGGGGTCGGAGCCGGACGAGCGGACCCCGGTGGGACCTCTGCGCGGAGGAAGGATGCCGGAGGAGAGGCGATGCGTTCGCGGGCCAGGTGGCGACCCGGAGCCGCGGGGATGCTCGCCGACTGTCTGCTGTCCGTGGGGATGCTTTCCCTTCTCGTCCGGTGCGCCGTGTCCGCAGAGGGTAAGCCCCACACCGCCGGGGTGTCTGCTGCAACGAAACACACGCCGTTGTGTTGCACTGGCCTCTGTCACAACCACGTTGCGAGTGATGAGTTGGGTACTATATTGGGGGGGGGGGACACACACACACATTTCTTTTTTTGTAATCCGCACATTCAATGCGCTGCTGGCTGTGGTGAATCACGTGCAGGCTTAATGGATGTCTCAATGGCTTGCTTCATTTTCGGAAAGAAAGAAAACGTGCTCGGCGCATCTTTATGCTCTTTGCGTGTGCTGTGCCATGCAGAGGGCTGATTGTTGCATTGGAATTTGCGCAGTCGGGGAGAACGTCCAAAGGGCTGTTACACTCCGCATCCATCCCGTGACTGGCCGCACTGAATGGGCTTCTGCGTGGCAGAGATGGTGTTGATGCCGGACTGGCCAAGGGGTTGCTTGTACGTGATTACGTGCGTAACTCTAGCTACTAATCTTTGCACCTGAGCCTGACGCTGGTCCCCTCTTTTGTCTCTGTGATCCCATTGCGCTGCACATACCTGAATCTGAAGTCATCATGAGCTGTTTGCACCTCAACTTTGTCTCTCATACAAACTTCACTTCTGCAATTGATCTGCAGTGGGAATTGGATGTTTTTAAAAAAAATAATTAGGTTGCATTTTTCTGGGAGAGGTCGCTAAACGTTTATTTCGTGTAGTACAAGGGATTTTTATTCTGGGAATGTAATTCAGGCACAGGACAGGCAGTGTTTCAGAGCATCTGGGTCAGCACTAATAAGACAAATACACACACACACACACACACACACACACACACACACACACACACACACACACACACACACACACACATACACACACTGGAGCCCGCTGGAGGTCCGGATGTCCCTGGCTGTGTGAGAGGCAGCTGGGGTAAGATTGCCCGACATGGCTGCCCTTCAACCATAAACGCTTGGAAAGCAAGGCTCCACTGCAAAAGACAATTAGCCTCATGCCTGTGCACTGCTTTGGCCTTTTGTTCTCCTCATGTGACCATTTAAATCGGCGTGGAAGCCTTTATAGCACTCTGGCCTTGGTAACAAAACAAAACAAGTGTCTCTGTGTGTGTGTGTGTGTGTGTGTGTGTGTGTGTGTGTGTGTGTGTGTGTGTGTGTGTGTGCGCCCTCCCTCCAGTCAGCCCACATGTAGTGGCTGAAGTCTCACCTCTGCTGATGCACTGCTACAGTAGCAGCGTCTCCCACCTCCCTCCTCCCTCTCCTCACAGTCAGCACTTCCATTCTTAAACACATGAGCCCAGCAGCAACGACAGCAGCACATTTGACGAGAGAGGCATATTTGGTACTTTTAGTATTTACTTGTAATATAAACTGCTCTGATTGACTTTTGTGGAGGTATGCTGAGAGTGAACGTTGGACATGGTGGCTGTTGTATCTGCATTTGTTTGCATTAGTCTGCATGTGTGGCTGAGTATGTACTCTCAGCTCCATAAAAGGATCCTGGCTTTTCTTACAATCACAAATCTTTCTTTTGTATCTGATATGGTGCCAGTTCTTGAGCCCACATGGAGCTCCTTCTTTTTTTAATTTCATTTAATTCTATTCATAGTTCAGTAATGATTTGAATGTAATTTCTAATCTTTGGTCTGTGCCAAATGGCTTCTTTTCATGGTTCCCTATGGATGTTTAACACATTTTTCAGTGGATTAAGTATGCACCCATTCCGGTGTACTGGATTGGTGTGGCTGCAGGTGCTGACCTTATTAAGTGGATCAGGTATTGATTAAAATGGGAGTCATGCACATTAAAGACTGATTCTCTGGCAACACATGTGCTTCCCCCGCCCGTTAATTCAGCCATGGCGGTGGGCTTTTACTCTTACATTTACCTGTGGCCTCATATTCCGTAGAAATAGTCCAAGAGGTTCTATGCCGTAAGTTACACATATTTCAAGACTGTTGGATTGGTGCTCGGAGGATAAGAATACATATAATGATTACCAGAAGGCTGCTTTCTAGCATTGACAATACATCAATCAATGCACATTTGAAGCTGTGCAGTTAATGTCTATTAGACTTTATTATGGCTTCAGAATTAACAACATTGCCGCAATAAATCAGAAATGATGAATAATACATTACAAAGTGGAAGTTTACACTACTCCACCATGTCTCTTCACAATGTTATTCAAATTCTACATTCAGGCATTGACTTTCAATTAGGGCTGTCAAATGATTAAAATGTTTAATCAAATTAATCAGAGTTTTCAGTGGTTTAATCATGATTAATCCACATATGCGACGTTTCCCGGGAGAAATAACAAACCGTGCAAAAAAATAACAAAAAGTGCGCTAAGCGGGCTGCCTGTCTCTCTCTCTCCCTGATCTAACAGTAGGGGGGGGGGGGGAGGGACAATAAACATAACATTTCTGAAGAGCAATTTTTGAAGGGGACACAAATAATAACGTTAGCTAGTTGTAGTGGGGGCATATCCAACAAGCCATTAAACAAGCTGGGTAACATATTACACTAGCATAGTGGACTTTTTTGTCATGACTAATTCATTCATTACTCAGCATCATTTGTATTTGAGAAAATAAAAACTTCATCCGATGTTTAATGTGAACAAAATAGCCTTAGACCGCCTACTTACTACGTTCCTGTCACTACCCACGTGACGAGAGTGTGCAGATCGCGTTAGATCCTAACGTGCAGTAGGCATCGGACCTAAACCACTGTGAGGCAAGGGAGGGGGGACTCAAAATGTTTCGAAACGTTAAAACGTTAAAAAGCGTTTTTGGGGGTTTGTACTTCTTACACAGATATTCTAAGTATACACCATTATGTTATTTGCAATACACAACATTGTTTTAATGATATTTCTAGGGGGGGGACAACCCTTAGACCCTTGGACTTACGCCCTCTTCTCTCTCTCACACACGTCCACAGCGCAGGAGGCGGAGGGGGAGAGAGCGATACAGTTTCTCTTCTGGAGACCTGTTTAAATTATGAGAAATATTTTGTATACATGTCACTAAATTTGTCTCTAGTCGCTTTTGACACAAAAGTCGCCAGGAGGAGGATTTGTGTGTTATAATAGTCCAACCACAACCGCATTTTGGAGACATTCCTGACCTGAATAATTTGTCACACTGCGCATGCGTGAAATGCGTTAAAAAAATTGACGTGATTAACGACAAACATCTAATTAACTGCCGTTAGTGCACTATTTTTGACAGCCCTACTTTCAATCTATTAAATTCTACAACCGACCTCAAAAATCCAGAATTATTCGAGGTACGCTGCTGTCGGTCTGTTTGTGTAGGAATAAGTTTCAGTGAATGAAAAACATCCTCAGTCACTGTTAGCTGCTAATATCCTGACTCCCAGCTTCCTCCTCTTGACGTGTGAAGCCAGTGCAACATGTGGTTACCATGGGAACACCAATTTTTGTCCAAGAAAAACCATTTCCCGCCATTAAACCCTTCAACGGCCAGTTAAATCCATCTTTAATGCACTTTGCAGGATTTCTTTCTTGTTTATGGCTTTCGTATTAATAGAGAATATTAAATGAAGTTCAGCGGCAGCATATGGACACGCGGAAGAATGATCCAAGCAAGGGCACCTTTGTTCCTTCCTCAATCCAACGACTCTCTTCTGACGTCAGCGCTGTTCAATCGACCACAGCCCGTCCATTGCTTATGAGCGCTGACAGCTCAGTTCACCTCACAGACCTCTCACTGCATGGGCTGCAATCCCTGTCTCAACAGTTAGCGTTAGATTACTTTTTTTTTTATTTTTAAAAAACAACAGCAACTAACAATTGGTCTGATGAGTTGTCTTGCTGAGTTCTGGGTTTCCAGAAGCAATACAAAATGGAATCGCCTTGTTTGTATTCCTCGTTTCACCTCATCGGAGGGACTTAATGGACAGCAGTCATTTCTGTGGTGGGTAAAGCGTGTCCGGAGGGCTTGAGACGTATGGGCATGTGTGCGGTGTGTGTGTGTGTGTGTGTGTGTGAGACACACAGTCGAGATAGATGGTGTCTCCTCGGGTCAAATGCCAGTTCAACCTTTCATTAGATTCACACTTTGTTGTAATGCAAACATTTGAAAACCGATTAAGGTAAAAGTTGTCCATTTGTTTTGTTTAGTATTTTGTGCTGATGTTTTGACTGGGACACTGTGAGTTCTGTTCAACGTTATATATTCTGTAGCCTATGTACAATATATGTCATTGGCAGAGGAAAATACCATGAATTGTTATTCCATTCCTACTGTCATTATCTCACAGGGCTCTGTTTCTTTTCCTGTCTCTAGCTTTGCTCTCTTTTCTCCTTCACTGCTGCAAACAAAGCAGTAAGCACTAAGAAAACACATAGACGTGATGAAAGGACAGCACTGAACGAGACCAGCTATAAGGCTTGGCAGATGGTCCAAGACACTAATTAGAAGCCAGTTTGGCAATCGGGGAATATTGTGTGTGTGCGTTTCCCTCCAGTATCTGTCCGCACCTTTGTGCCTCTCCTTCTATTTGGTCTCTTTGTCGCTTTTTCTTTGTGTTTTGCCTGTTTGGTGCAGGTTGACAGCAGACAAAGACTTGGCTGCGCTGCTGCTTGCAGAGGGACAGCAGGCGATTTATGGGCCCAGACTGTATAATACACCACACAGCTCCTCGCAAGGCCGCCGTTCATCACGCAGCAGCATACAGTACCACGGCACAAGACAGCATTAAAGGCCCCGATCCTCTAGGAAATTCAGAAATGTACCATACGAATGTCCCCGTCATTTGGAATGAACACATCACTTCTGAGCATCGGATTTATCTCTCAAAAGGCCGTAACATTACTATCCATCTGTTAAAAAGTGTAAACTTAACTAAATACTGCCTTCATCAAAATGCCAACCTGACAAACAATTTAGTAAAGATTTAGTAAAGTTAGGGAGCTTTATTAAAGGTTCACTTTATTTGTCTTATATGTGTGCAAAGACACACAACAATGAAAAAAAAACAACGGAATTTGGTGTCTTATTAGCTAGCGATCAGGAATTTAGTAATATTAGACGGACCACAGGAACCAAACCAAGATATTAATCCAGTATTTCCAGGTTCCCCACTGGTGTTTTCAGTCATCCACGTTGGTGATATTTCTGCTCAGGTTTATGTGGTCACATGTAGACTGGATGTCACTATACTTCATATAGCATTGCCATTCTTTTTAAAGTGTAATTTACACGACATGGCAGCATAAGTGTTCAGGGCCTCGATGGTGGTGTTTTTGTCATGTTTAATCAAGCAACAGTCTCTGTAACTTCGAGTGATTTCATGGGAAAGGGGAAAGATGCGGATGTTAAAAATTGATGAACATTTTTATGAAAAGTGGACGAGGTGGGCTGAGACCAGGAATAAGGCCTTTTGTGTGCTTATTGACAAACTGTTCGCTGTCATTGCATGGTGTTTGGTTTTTGGTCACTATTGTAACGGCCACTGTAACGCGACGGCCGCTCTGCAGGCTTTGCCTCTTCACACGGATGCCTCTGTGGACTGTGGCATTTCAGATAATCCCTTTGAACCTCTGTAGGATGGAATTTGACATCACTGACACATACAAGCTCTTTTATAACACAGTACACGCACACAACCAATATAACGACAGTTATATAACAGCTGTGTGCAATTGTAACACTAGCTGACAAGTTGACATAACAAAAACTGCCTCTTGTGGATGAGTAAATTGTGTATTGTTATGGTTGGTTTATGTGCTTGTTTGTACAGGGTTTTCTTGAGTGGAGCATTCTGTAGAGCTTTTGACCTTTGTTGAGATGTAAATCTGGGGCTGTAAAAAAAAAAAAAAAAAAAAGCTAAAAATGATTTGACTGTCAGAGTTTGCAGGTTTTTCACTGCAGCAACGTCTTTCACATCACATGTGGTCATCTGAGTCGACAGGAAATACCCATGAATGGTACATTGTTTGTCTGTGACCCCCTTTTTAGCGTGAGAATTCACGACTGCAACTATCAGAGCATTTTGATATTGTCATGTAAATTTGAGTCGAACCCCCCGCCCCCTCCCACACACTTTTAATTGGCTCTAATTGGGTTGTATAGAAACTCTGACATGAATTGAATTATCTATCGACAATTGAATTGCACAACAAGGGTATGTTTGTGTATAACATGTAGAAAGTGCGTTTCTGCTGATTTAAATCACGATAACGGTAACTGTTTATTGCATCAACCGGCCTCTTCATCATAAGGGCCCGAGGAGCCGACACCGCCGCCGGATTTATAATCATCAATATCAGTTTAATGTTTAGTATCGCAAGAACTTCAGAATGTACTCATGAAAACCAACAACATCAGTCGTAGGTACCGCTGACTGGTGAAGTGACCCCATGTAGGCAGAGAGAGGTAGCTTGTCCCATGTCGTGCCTCTGAAACATACACCATCAGTCTATAGAGAAGCTTCTGATTTTAAATCCCAGCAAGCGACATCACGGATTCTTGGACTCGCTCTGTGATGACGGTGTCAGTGAAGCGTCAAGAGCACTGGGGAGCATTAAAGGAAATGATCAACCGTTTTAGAAGCAGAACCTTAGAATATCAGAATCCTGTTAATCAGTAATCAAGCTGTTTTAGGGATTTAAAGATGTTCTAAAGTAACGACAGGATGGAAGTGCTAAACATTTTCGGAGCAGTTATAGGGAGGCGCAGAAGGTTGAATTGCAAGAATGACAGAATATTCAATTAAACATAATGTAATGTAATGTAAGGGCAGAGGACAACGTATGTAGTTAATGGTTGATAGAAACAGGCAGACACAAATTAGTTTTTAAATGTTATACTTAAAAATCAAGGTGCTTTTTCATTTTGTGCTTATATAGATGAATTATACAAGATTACAGTGGAAATTGAATATATTGATAAAAGAAGACAAGATAAAAAAAACTAATTTCCATCAAAGGATCACTTATTGAATCTTACCTTTTTATATTTACACCTTAATTCATGACTCATCAGAAAAATGTCCACATTTTGATCTGTCCTGCTCCTCAATCTGAGGAGTAGAGCGGCTTCCTTGCCTCTGGGTACCGCATGCCTACAAGGGAGGCTCCCATGGGGGCGTCCATCCTCTTAATAGTATCTGTCTGCTGGCCATTAAAGGTGTCTGGAATAAATTTGCAGCACTGCAGTCAGCTGTAGTGAGCGGATATTTCATCTAAATAAAATCTAAATGAGGTAATCGTAATTAATTTTGAAATCTCGTCCAAAGAAGATCTGGATTATTATTCACCCGTACCAACTTAGTCAGTATAATACATAAATTATGAAAATGTATCAGAAATGTCATTGTGAACTTGGGTGCTCCTTTCTAACAAAACCTCCACTCTCTTATCTAAATTCTTAATTCTCTTATATAAGACAGCCTTTACAGAGTCAGGTCTTAGTTTTAAATCCTGCATATCTGCAAACTTTTGAATATACCTTTAAAGTACTATTTGTTTTCTCAACTGTCCTAATTAACTTATAATTAGATATTTGTTTTATGGAAAAAAATGGTTTATTTCTTTCTTTGAAAATGTTAGAAAAAGTCAAGTGCTCTGAAAGATTGTGTAATTCATTTCAACCTTTCTCATATTTCCCTTAAGCTGAGCAAAACAAAAAATGATGTGTGTTCTGAATATTATTGATGTTCCAATTCATTCATGAGTATTATTTTACTGCAAATGCTGTTGAGGAAACGCTGCAAACAACCAAATAAGAAGTAGTCTGTTTTCTATCCGTCGACGATATTGTTAGATGGACATGAATCCATAACATAAACATATTTATTCTCCACATTGTGAAACCGATCAACAGACTTGTATTTTCGTTGATCAGAGGGCATCCTATATACTCTATAAGGCAAATATACGCAATACTAATAAACCTACGTAAAGTTGCTCAAACATCACTTCCCGTCTGGTATTACCCGCAAATGAGCACCGACTCAGTGACAACAGGGCCGTGCTGGATGTTGTGTTGAAAAGCCATCTGCCTGGTGGGGGTTTGGGAGCATAGAAGATGTAGGCCAGGCTCCGGTTCGTCCATCATGTCACAGTCGGTGCTGACCTCTGTGTCCGCTCTGACGCGTATAGCGAAGTGTCAAAGTCGGAGGTAGGATTGCTGTGTTGTGGAGCGCGATCAACCGGGTGGTTTCTGCACGCTCTGTCTGTGCCAATGCTTCGTTCTTGTAAGATAGATATATAGTTTATTAATCCCCAGGGGGGGGCAATACAGTAATTCAAATAAAAAACGCACAATATACATATGTAATATATTGTTCTCTGGGTGTAAACTGTCTCATCGCTATTTTCGTGTGCTCAAGTATGTAAATAGTTTCTTTTGTCAAAGATATTCAGTTTATTTCAGCAGAAGGCAAAGAAACCCAGCAAATCTTCACATTATATTAGTTTGCTGCTTAGGCCTAGTAACTGTTTAAATTGATGCCTAAAAAGTGAATAGCATAAATTGCTTTCCAGTTGCTGCATGGAGTCCTGTGTTGTGCATACACATTAGCAGAAAGCTTATCACTTCGTTTTTGTCAATGATTGTAGTTTTTATTTCCAAAACTGGCAACTTAGTTTTTTGAGCCGCTGCTTGTTGTGACCCCAGATTACAGAGCATTGTGATTGTATTACATACGTTTTGACATTCTTGTGCTTGACTCAAGTGTGGCTTTCCGAGGGGCTCCTTGAAGCTTAACAGGCTTATCCAGCCTTGTTATCCTCGTGCCTCCTCTAACCTCTGCCGCACTGTACGGCAGAGGTCAGAGAGATACGGTCGGAGTCAGAGCCGCTGCTCGGAGCCACGCCGGCTCCCATGTGGTTTCTGTTCGGTCGGATCAAGTGAGGGTTTCATTCCGTTTGTCGGTGCGGTAGACACCTGCCGCGGTGTGTCTTTGTTATGTTTTTGCATCATGTTTATGTAAGTACGTTCAAATACCAATTTGGTTTGACATGGAATGCATAAGTTATGTATCGCTGAGACAGAATCCCATTCACTTTATTCAGCTAGAAAATGCAGAGAATGTTGCCTTGATGACGTTGATGTAAAAAGGATAAGCATGATTGAAGAGACTTTTTGGTGAGTTAGTAGTTTTTAAAGTAACTAAATTAAATCGGAATGTTTATGGGCTGCAGGCATTTCACATGTTCTTTAGAATTAGAATTTAGTACTTTTGAAAGAAATCTGAACAAAAGAGGAAGACAACTATTATAACTGGAAAACAAATAGCAAACGCTCCTGTTGATATTCATACGGTTTATGTGTTGTTAGTAGCTTTTAGTTACTTAGAAACAAAGTTTTTCTTGGCAATGACGAATGCCAAGAAAAAGCAACAGGATCCTCTACCTTTATGCAAGGTTTGATTCAAAGTTGATAAATAGTTGAATTACTATAAAGATACCTCAAATAATTTGACAACGATATTGAAAATGTACTTATTGTAATCACTGTGGGAATAGTGAGAACTCACACTTGTGCTGCAGGTGAGCTCAGGTCAGATAAGACACAGCTGGCACATTCAACATTCTGTCAACCTCCAAAGTCTCTCCGAGGGCCCAATTACAAAAGTTAGAGGTAAAGCCATGTGATTTTCCCAGCAGTGACACCAGAGTGCTCATTGTAGTCTATTTCTTTTTTCAGACGGCCACGGGGGCCCTTGCTTTCACTTCACTTAACCTACCTGTGATGCATATTGGTCTTTGAATAGCAGACTGCCTGCTTCATCCCTTCTGGCTTCACTCTGCAATGACTTTTTAATGCTTTTTAGTTTCTATAACTGTATTATGTGAGGCTTGCATGAAGTTACATTTGGACATCTCATCCTGTCCCAATCCTTTTTCAGCATTCCTCCAATTATTTTTTTTGCCGTCCAACTGCAATAAATCTCCACAAGATCAGCAATGCTTGTTTATGAAAGCGAATCTCTCTCAGCTGGCTTCTGACCAGTTCCCAATTCGTGAAAATAGGCACTCAACCTTCTATTCCTATACTTTTCTAATTTGGGTTGAGTATAATCATACATCATGAACCCGTACTGAAACAGCTGCTGCATATCACATTTATATGAGGCTTGATCAAACGGCATTAAAATAAATTGTTGCAAATGCCCGAATTATATTTTCTTTCTTACAAAACCAGAGCAGATGTGTTTTCTCTAGAAGTCAAGATTTGTCACATTAAGGCTTTCTGTCTCCAAAATATGAGAGATCTGTGAGATCAAAAAAATGAGATCTTATTACTGACACGTGTACAGTTGAATAGTGTGAAACCCGTGACCGGATAATAACGTCACATGCGCGCGCGCACGTGCGTCCTTGTGAAATTAGAAACTAGACGGTCAAAAGGTTCCACAGGGAACCAGTTGCTTCTTTTTCACCATTCAACCTTTTGTGTGTCTGCGTTTAAGCTCAATTTTCCAGCAGAACAAATAAAACCAAGGATGAGACCTTTACGAAATCCAGTACATATAGCTGCCAGGTCCCAGTGTGATTCCCACCACTGACCACTACCTGTCATTTCAGATGGCTTTTGCAATCCCCCCACCCATCAGAGCTCCAGCACGCAGCTTAGCTCCGCCTGCTCCGCCTGCTCTGATGTGCTCTTCTCCTTGTGCATGTGTATGAGGTCATAACAGGACAAGAGCGCCGTGTTTCAAGAGAGACAGTGATTATATGTGTGCCGTTACTGAAACAAAGTGTTGGTTAGAAAAATCATGTCATAATAAAACATAAAAACAAGAATGTAATCCTGATATTTCACTTATACAGGGCCTTTTTTGGCGGGAGGGTAAATGTATTTACTGCTACTGCCCTCTCTGCTGCTGGCACACGCTCTGTCTGCTTTCAACCTTTCGGTTGCCTCTGGGCTGCCTGCTCAACTGAAAGATGACTTACTTTTTTTGGTCTTTTAATGGGACTGCCATCGCCTGCAGAGCCCTCACCCGAGATCTCCGACTTCCACCCCAGCTGCCCCGTGCAGGGCTTCCATACATCAAAGGAATGTTTCACCTATTTTTATGTACCATTAATCCGTGACGATTAGTGCATTCCGAAAGTTTTTTTGAGATTAGAATGTACCAAAGGGTCCCTGTATTTAACCCGTCTATTTCTAATCCAGGATATTGATACATTTTTTAATCATTGCTGAAAATACACATTCCATTAAGGAAACCGCGATGTTCATGGTAGCTACAGGGTAATGCAAGGCCATTGTTAGTTATGTTATTAATTCCGCCTGTGCTTTTCTTTGTGTGACTGGTCATCTGCCATCGGCCGTGTATAGAGGTTTCAGGAATATAAAAGTGTGTAAATCCGCAGGGAGATGTTGTTGCGATCCTGGTCCCTCATATCAGTTAGATTATCACTCAAAAAGTGTCTCGGAAAGTAGTAACTATGAGACTCTTGGGTCAGAACTTGACCCAAGAACTGATTACTAAACATGTTATCATGCATGCTAACTAAAGTGTGAGTAAGACTGAGAAATCCTGGTCCAACCTTTCAACTGAACCTTGTGTTTTCTGACCATTAACTCTGAGTTATAAGATGAGATTTTTTCCCCCTCTTGCAGTTTACGATCAGCGCTGCAGTACAATGCAAAGGGTTGAGTGTATTGATCTTCTTTGCTTCAGCGCAGTAACCGCTGGTAATTTATCCTCCTCAGCGGGAAGTGTCAGACAGTACCATATTAAATTTCCCCCGCTTTGCTGGTGATGCTATGTAATATTAATATCAGATAGGCCGGCTAGCCATCGCATTTGCTAAAAGTCTGAGCCTCTTCAGAATATATTTGATCAAAGCTAGGAATAAATATGGGATTTATGTTATGTTATTTGAAACTGATGAGTGTATTGAGGGCTTTATTGGTCTGACTTTTGTGCGCTTCCTTGTTTCTATATAATAATATATTTATAGATATACATTTTAAAAGGACAATATATTTGCTTGACTAAAGGTCAGCCATGCTTTTTCTATTTTGGATGCTTCACTGCTCATTCAGTAATTGTTGATGAGATCATTTTGGAGCCCCCCCCCCCATTGCACCTGTCACAAAGAACAGCGCAGACTGAAATGTATTGCGCCGCCCTGGTGGTATTCTTCATTAAAACATGCGCATAGATGTCTCTAAGTAGCTGTGCCCCATCTTAATAGATGTTTCATTGTGAAGCCAGTTGAGAATAGTTTGGTAAGACTTTTTGAGTATATTTGGAGCGTGCAGCGTCACATAGTCAGCACTTTAAAAGTAATTAAGTAGTTTGAGGGAAATCAGTCAGTTCGGCAAGTCAGAGGACCACATTGTACAACTGTGATATGTGCTTGACGATAAGCAAAATGTCTGACTGATCTTTGAGATATCGGATTATTTATTTAATAGCATAATTGTTATTCTTATCTTTTTTTAGACAGTAAGGGGCCAGAGCTATTAGTTCAGCATATTTGGATCTACATTTAGGGAGTAATGACTTCTTCACATCTCAAATGCTCTCGTTACTATAATTTGGAAACCCCATGTGCTGATTATTTACATAACACAGCAGCATTACAGTGCTTAATATTATCTTATCGTATCAAAATATCATCCAGAGTACTGTGTTTATATCATTTATTCACTGAATTGTGTTTGCACCTTTATCCCTGACTTCAAATAATGAGGCTCAAAAATCAGTTTGGCTGCAGTTCGGCTGTTAAAGCCGTTTTCACCAAAAGGGTTTGAGCCAGCAGATATGATCCGTCATGTGAGAGATGGGCAATGTGTACCCTTACACATCCCAAAAAGCTGGCCAAAAGCCTTCGGTAATGGCTCTCTGATGGATAGGAGGCAGTGCCTGCACTTCAAAACACAGACTCCCTCTATAAGAACATTCATCTTAATTATGGGGAAATACAGAAAAGAATACATTTAATGTAATGTTAAGTGGGCTATTCATACATTTCAGAAAGAGAGAGAGAGAGAGAGAGAGAAACACACACAGAAGAGGCCAGAGAAAAAGGCGGCAAGAGAGAGAACTCTTTTTTTATCAATGAAAAGACTGCTGGTCAATTAGAGGACGGTGTAAATATGATTGGTAGACATATCTTCTTCCAACAAATGTGTGCATTTACATAATAGTGCCCAGATGTATGGAGCGGAGTCCTCACCCAAAGTTTTTAGAAATCTTCTAATGTATATAATCAGAGAATTTGAAACACGCACCAAAAATGTTCCTATAGTTTAAATGTTAAAAACAATTGCCTCACTGTATATTGCAACCTGAAGGAAATACTTAAAAGTGAGTCTTTGTAACATTTTCTAAATAGCCCCCCAAACAGCCTCATATTATCAATAACACAACAATGACTATCTAGTTAGCTAATATTATCCACTATGATCTACTGGTGATTCCAGCCCAAATGTTGCTGTTGCAGCAAAACCCTTTAGTGTATTTAATAGAGCACAAGTGTTTTATTCGTCATTTATTCGTAAGGAGAAAGGTTTATTTTTTCTTCTTTCAAAAGTTACCGCCTGGCTTCAATCTGTTCTTGGTAAAAGAATGATATGGTCTCCTTGGCCACAAACAAACATTGAAGCCGGACCAAAATCAAACAGTGGGATTGTTGTAACAAATGTGTGGGGTAATGAGTGGATGTCTTTTTACACCACGTTCACTTCTCTGCATGCTTCTGGGGTTAAGTGCTTGCTGGGCTTCTGTCCAGACAGCTGATGCGTGTCACAGCGTGCTGAGCTGTTTGCACCCTGTGGAAAAAAAAAGCACAGTGCTGGGAGTGTGACATCCTCCCTCCCTTCCATACTGTCACCTCAGCAGTGCTTGGCATCACCAGCACCCTCCTCTTCCAGCCCTGCACGCACACAATTCCTGTATACACTAGACACACAAGGTATGTGAAATATGTTAGGATGCTTTTTTTTTTTTTTTTTTTCAATTAAAATGCCCCCTCCATGGACTTTCTCCATTCTGAAATTCTTAGTTCTGACTTCAATAGTACAAAAACAGCTCAAAGCAGTCCTATGCTGCCTCCCACAAAGAACCAAAACATGGCAGGCACTTCTGAGCCACTGCCCCAGAGGCAGTTGACGTGGCTTCTTGAATTTGTTTCCCTGCTCCTCACTACGGAATTAGTCCCTCTGGTTTACCATTTGCCTCACACAAGAGAACACAAACAAGGAGTCGCAGTGTATAGTATGCGGTTGTGTGTGGATATGAAGCCTGTGATTCGTGTGTGCTGGTTGCACAAACTTTAAAATCTCACAGCCGAAGACACACGTAATATTTTATTGAGCAGAGATGCTTGGAGTGTCCGTTTCCAACAGGAGACGCACTGTTTGGCTGACCAAATGGGGTTTAAGACATTAAACAATATGTTGGTTTGCAGTTTGCAGTAAATATCTACATGATCTATTCATCTTTTCAAAAAGTAGCAAAACCAGCATCTTTGCATCATGAATGAATGAAGACAAGATTATGAATAAGGTTCAGTTTTCATCTTTTTAAATTATTTACTTTTAATATTTGTGCCAGTATTTCTGAAATATCATCCCCTGTGCTTTCAAGGCATACCTGTATGATTCCCCGTTTTAAATGGGGAATCATACTGGTTGTACAAGCTGCTTGTAGATCTTTATCATTCCCTCGACTGCTGCACGTATTTCTGGTGTTGGACTTCCTCTCTTTCACTGTTTTCCATTTTACCATTTTCTCATCACTCTCCCGCCGGTGCCACTATCACGCTTTATTTGCACATCTCCTCCTCTCGTCTTTTGTTAAAACCCTCCCATATGCTGAGCTCCGTCAGAGCAGGTGGCAAACCACAGGTGGACTCCACACCTCCGCTCGGACTGGCCGACCATTCACCCACCCAAATTCATGTTGCCAATGAGCACACTAGGTGGGGGAGGGACGTTGGCCAGGAAGTTCTTGTCTCATTCAGATGACCAAGTGGTTTGACTTTTTATGAACTGTGCTGGGCAGATCAGAAATGTGTAGTGGATGTTCAGTTCTTTTTCCCCATTCAATCAAACAAACAGTATGAGTATAAATGACTGAGAAGCGAGTGTCTTTTATCACTTTGCTCTGCAGGTACATTGTTTGTCATCAAAAGGTTCCCTCCCACACTGAAGCACTTGTACTGAGTGCTACCTGGTCGCACTTCAACGGGGAGAAAGATGCTGAGGGGGTGGAAGGTGTGACAGGACTGCAAAGCTTAACCAATAGATAAAAGAACCTCTCTGTGGACATGTCGAGGATGTGCAGAGAATAAAAGGAGGACGGATGAATCACCTCCGGCATTCTCATGATCATGACTTTAATGTAAACCTCTCATCCCTCTGACTTCCTTTTAATGAGGCATCATTTCTGCAGAGATACAAAACACTGTAACATGGGTGGTAACTTAGGGGTACTTCAGCACACAGCTGTCATCTCTTAATTAGGCATATTCTATTTTTTCAATTGTGTCGATTTTTTTCTTTTGGTATTAAATGTCGGCCTTTGGGGTACAGAAGGCTTTGCGATTATTAGAAAAACGCAAGAGAGATATGTTTCACCTCATCATCTAGATTGAAATGGATACCACTTTACCGGCAATCTAAATATTCCACAGATATCATTATTATTATTTCAATCGGACACCATTAACGCCATCAGAAAACTGGCACGAGTGCTGTTTCAATTGGGTGTTTTACTGCTGACATACATGGCTGTTTGTCATGGCTTCATATGTCATGGTTAGAGAAGGTAATTTGGTGCTGACAGGCAATCGGCAAATGGAATGTCAGACTTGACAAGTTAATAGAGCAAAGCGTCGCTGTCATTTAACAAAGCTGACTGTTTAATGGCTTTATAAATGTAAATAATGGCTTTAACAAATCATTTACTGATGCTTTCCATATGAATTCTGAGCCATTGGTGAGAATATCTTCATGCTTGTCGAGGTGTAAAAAAGTCCTTCGGCTGTTATTTTACCTTCTTTAGGGTGACTTCTGCTTTTTGTTGATGAATTGCTATTAGGAAGAACCTCCCATTTCTATTTGACTACTTACCTTCTGGAGCAACGCTGCAGAGCATCCAAACCCAAATCCATGAATTAAAATTCACAGCTGCAGACTTTATTGACGATGTAATAATAAATCATGTTACAAATAACAGCTTATTTGTGACATACATATTTGTGTACAGGGGTGTGGGGGACGGTCCCAGCACAGAGTTTAAGGATTGTCTTAGTTCTGGTGAAAATAGGCCTTTCTTGTCATAATTGATATTAACCCGTCTTCGACTTTATTTTCCTTTTACAGAGAAATCCACCTACGTTGCTTCCGGCTCCTCGTCTTTATCCTCTGACCGCGCAGTCCCCGCTGCTCCTGCTCGTCCCCTGGCTGACCTGTCTGTAGCGGAGGAGGTGCGTCTGCCGGCCGTCCATTCAGATGGTGACTCAGAGTCTGAGGGGGGAGGTCTGTCAGGGCGGCCTGCCTTTTCGTCCGTCTTAACTGTCATGGCAGGAACCCTCAAACATCCGCTGAGCCTTGATCAAAGTAGAACTTCGCCAACCATCACCAGGGATGAGACCCACACCACCCAATGGCCTTCACGTAGCTTCAGCCACGGCTCAGAGATGTCCTCCTCTTCTTTTTCTGTGGGAGGCAGGATCACCCTCGCCAGCTCAGGTCTGACCAGCTCGCCATTGGCAGTATTGTCTTTTTGCTTGTTATCGTCAATGTCCCCATCAGGTCCAACCATCGCCTCTCCATTATTGTGGTAACTTGTGTAATAAACAGGACCACAATGTATGTTGCACCGAATGGTAGCTTTTATATAAAGGTAATTAAATCAATACTTAAACATTCGAGAGCGCAGGAACAACACGTTCATCTCACAGAAGACTTCACTAGAACACCTCTTAACAAGGGCGGCAGTGCAAAACCAAACATCCAAATATGCAGACTCCACCTAGTGGCATGAAATGCAATTACTATTCTTAAGTATACAACACTCCTCCCCTACTAAATTCCAAAATTCTCACAATGCAAATAAACTGGAAAATTTAAACTAATGTAGTGTCATTTCTTTCTTACACATTAACTCATTATACTTCTTCAAAACACAAATAATATTATTCGGCATACACTTTTACAATCTAGCATACTGTATGCACATTCCACTGAACACATTCAGATTAATTAAACATTCAGTCTATCTGGAGGCTTCCGATCACGCTGTGACCTGCGCAATATCTCCGGTGCTGTTGCTGGCACAGCTGGTGTAGGTGTTTTGGGTGGATCTGGTACAAGAGTCACAAGAGGGGTCTGTGTGTCTGTGATCAACTGTCCATCCTCTCCCGGGGGCACAGACATTTCTTCAAGTGACTTTTCCTCTGGTGAAGCTTCCCCCGTAGTCTGACTCACCAAGGGGAACTCTGAGGTGCTAATGATCTCTGGGCCTGTATCATGACGCAGGCGTACGTGGTCCTGATGTCTGCGGAGCACTCGTCCATCAGTCAGTTCTACGACGTAGGAGAGAGGACCTCTTTGTGTCAAGATAACCCCCGGCAGCCATTGCTGATTAGAGTTATTGCTGAAATTCTTAACGTAGACATTGTCACCTGGTTTCAGCTGTCTCTGTCGTGCATGTTGATCGTGACCTTCCTTCTGTTTTTCCTGCTTTCTCATCACAGTAGCCTTAGTGTCTGGGCGCAGCAGGTCCAACTTTGACTTAGGCCTACGTCCCATCAACATCTCTGCTGGAGTACGTGCAGTAGTGGTTTGCGGTGTAAGGCGATATTTAAACAGGAAACGTGAAAGTCTGGTGCTGAGAGAGTCACCTTTCATCCTTTTTAGACCCTCCTTCACCGTCTGGACAGCTCTCTCTGCCAATCCATTCGAGGCTGGGTGGAAAGGAGCTGTACGAATGTGTCGGATGCCATTCTGTTCCATAAACTCACCAAACAGCTCACTGGTGAAAGTCGGACCATTATCTGTGACTACTGCATCTGGCAACCCGTGGATTGCGAACACTTGTCTGAGCTTGTCTATGGTTAAGGGGGCTGTTATGTTGCTCATGATGTGAGCATCTATCCATTTGGAGTGCGCATCCACTATTATGAGAAACATCTGCCCCATGAACGGACCAGCAAAGTCCAGATGTAGCCTTGACCAGGGGTGGTCTGGCCAGTCCCATGGCTGCAAAGGGGCTGGTGGCGACATGTGTTGATTTGACTGACATTGTGTACATGCCTTTACCTTGTTTTCCAGGTCTAAATCCATTCTTGGCCACCAGACGTAGGATCTCGCCAGGCTCTTCATTCGTGACACTCCTGGATGAGCCTCATGTAGTTCTTCCACGATGTGTGAGCGTCCTGGGGGAGGTACAACTACCCTCGAGCCCCAGAATATGCAGCCATCCTGCAGGCTGAGTTCTGTCTTGCGTTTGGCATATGGTTTCAGTTCCTCACTGACAACCACACTGGGCCAGCCCTGCAACAGATAAGTCTTTACTTTGGACAGCACTGGGTCTCTCTCTGTCCACTGCTTGACCTGGGCTGCCTTAACAGGTGTCTCTGACAATTTCTCTAATGAAAAAACAGTCTCTGGAGGGACATATGTTGAGACAGGCGTCTCCGGCAATGGCAGGCGACTCAACGCATCAGCGTTTGCGTTGTCTTTTCCTGCTCTGTATACTATGGTGTACTGGTAGGCTGACAAGATTAGTGCCCACCGTTGGATTCTGGCTGACGCTAGCGGTGGAATGCAGCGTGTTTCACTGAACAGACTCATCAGTGGTTTATGGTCGGTGTGGATTTTGAAAACACGTCCATATAAATACTGATGAAAACGCTTCACTGCAAAAACAATAGCAAGCCCTTCTTTGTCCAACTGTGAATAGCCTTTCTCTGCAGCCGTCAGCGTCCGTGAGGCAAATCCAACAGGTTTCTCTGAGCCGTCTTCCATAACATGTGAGAGGACCGCCCCCACCCCATAGGGCGACGCGTCACATGAGAGAACAATGTCTTTATCTGGATCATAGTGAACTAGCAGTTTTGCTGAATGAAGGAGCTCTTTCACCTCCTTAAACGCTTTCTCCTGCTCCACACCCCACTGCCACTTTGTGTCATTGTGCAGCAGCTTGTACAGAGGTGCTAACACTTTTGATAGATCCTGCAGGAACTTCCCGTAGTAATTCACCATGCCTAGAAAAGAGCGGAGTTCGCTGACGTTCTTTGGGCTTGGGGCGTCCTTGATAGCCCTCACTTTGTCCTCCACTGGGCGAAGACCCTCTGCTGTGATTGTATGTCCCAGATACGTCACACTTGGTGCCATAAACACACACTTTCCACGTTTTAGACGCAGCCCTGCATCTGAGAGTCTTTTTAGTACCTGCTCTAGGTTTTCAATGTGCCTAGCCTCAGTAGCCCCCGTTATTAAAATGTCGTCTAAATATGTGGCTACATGAGGAATCCCTTGCAATAGAGTGTCCATTGTCCTTTGAAAAATAGCGGGACTGGACGCTACTCCAAACACTAGGCGATTGTACTTGAATAATCCTTTGTGTGTATTTATTGTGACAAATTCTTTTGATTTCTCATCAAGAAGTAGCTGCTGGTAAGCGTGGCTCATATCAAGCTTTGAAAACAGCTTACCTCCAGCCAGTGTTGCGAACAGGTCATCCACCCGTGGCAACGGGTACTCCTCCAGCTTTGAGACTTGATTCACAGTAACTTTATAGTCACCACAGATCCTTGCGGTTCCATCAGGCTTCAACACGGGAACGATAGGTGCTGCCCACCTTGAAAACTGGACAGGCTCAATGATGCCCAGCGCCTGTAAGCGTTCCAGCTCTTCCTCCACTTTGCTTTTCATTGCATAGGGCACCACTCTGGGCTTAAAGAAACGTGGTGCTGCATCAGGATCTACATGGAGCTTCACAGTGACTCCCTTTAGTGTGCCCAGTTCGTCTCTGAACACATCACTGTATCGGTGCAGAATGTCCTCTGTTGTGTGTGCATATTTGATCTCATGCCAATTTAGCTTAATTTTGCGTAGCCAGTCACGGCCCAAAAGACTAGGCCCACTACCTTTAGCTATGACTAGTCTGCCTTCAGCCCTCTGACTTCCTACTGAAATGTTCACATGTAACACCCCCAAATGAGGTATAGCCTGACCTGTGTATGTCCTTAGTTTGAGATTCGAAGGTTTAATAGGAGGTGGCTTATGTCCCCATGTCCTCCTGTAGGTCTCCTCACTGATGACCGATGCTGTAGCCCCAGAATCAACCTCAAACTTAATGTCCTGTCCTTCAACAGTCACTGTTGCATAGTAGGGCATAGGTGGTCCCTCATCTGTGTCCACTGCAAACATGTCGAATGCACACGCTGCCTCTCCGTCATCTTCCTTGACGTGATGTGTGTGTGCTTGAGCCTGCCGGGCTTTCCATGTTTCATTCTTAGCCTTATTTTTAGCACTCCTGCACTTTTTAGCTAAGTGTCCTTTTTTACTGCAGGTATGACAAACCGTTTCTTTAAATTTACAGTCATTAGCATAGTGTGGCCCTCCACACCTAAAACATTCCACTTTCTTTGATGACTTTGCAGCCTCTCTGTTCACGTGGTGCACAGCCACTGACTGCGATCCAGCCTGACCCTTTTGAATGTCTTTGGCATTATTTGCCGCCATTTCCATTCCGAACGATATTTCTAGAGCTTTCTTGAAAGTCAGTGGTGGAGTTTCCCCCAGCAAACGGCGCTGTATGGCGTCATTATTAATGCCGCATACTAATCTGTCACGGAGCATGTCATCTAAGACGTCCTTAAAATCACAATGTTCTGACAGTTGCCGCAATTCTGCAACAAAATTAGCTACAGACTGACCTGACTTCCGAAAATGGCTGTGAAATTTGAAACGTTGGACTATTACTGACGGTTTTGGATTGTGGTGATTCCCGACGAGCTTGACCAGTTCAGTATATTCCATTCCCCCGGTTTCTTCGGTGTAGCTAAGTTCCTTATCAGCTTATAAGTCTTAGCTCCACACACACTCAGGAGAATGGCGCGCTTTTTAGCCTCCTCCGCGATTCCATTTGCAGTGAAAAAGTGTCCCAACCTTTCCTCGTACTCTGTCCAGTCCTCGTCTCCTTCCACAAATTCACCGATAGTCCCAAACGTAGCCATTTGAATGCTGTGCTCTTCTCCTTGTCGCTCCTCTACAGCCACTGGCGCTCTGATTCTCTCTTCACCGTGCTCCTCTGCACTGCTCGAGCTTCCACTCATGAAGATAGTCGCCTAAAGTTCGCTAGCTAGCACATTGTGTTTAGCTAACACTGAAAACAAAACGCGATGGAAAAACAATTCCAGTTCACCTCGTCGCCAAAAATATGTGGTAACTTGTGTAATAAACAGGACCACAACGTATGTTGCACCGAATGGTAGCTTTTATATAAAGGTAATTAAATCAATACTTAAACATTCGAGAGCGCAGGAACAACACGTTCATCTCACAGAAGACTTCACTAGAACACCTCTTAACAAGGGCGGCAGTGCAAAACCAAACATCCAAATATGCCGACTCCACCTAGTGGCATGAAATGCAATTACTATTCTTAAGTATACAACAATTATCAGTGTCTGTATTTTCTCTATCATCTTCTCTTGATTGGATAAACATAGCTGGATCCTCTGAAGGTCAAATTATTGATCAGAGAGTGGCATCTATGGAGTGAGTAGAACATACATGAGGAGCGGAGGCCCAATATTGATCAAAACACCAGCAACTAGCACATAATACTATGCTCTTAACCATGGAGAAAATCATTTTAGAGATTTTACAGAAAACTGCTAAGGCGCAGAACCGAGGGATAAACTCTCTAACAACTAGTAATATTGAAATCAGCACCTCATTGCCCTGCAATCAAGAGAAACAAGCTGTTCAAAGGCAGTAGGGAGCTTTACAAAATCCCACATCAGCACTGCTGTCTGCGCATCCTAAAGGCTATTCAGTTTCTAATCATGTCACACAGCAGATGTGAAATCCAACAGTGAACGCAAAAAAGGAAAACCCAACGGAGGGAAGTTTTCAGACTGTTGTCCGCAAAAGCCGCGTGGCGTCGCCCCTGAGTTCAGGCGTTTTAAATCCGACTGTATCCGCACCGATGACCTTCAGACGGACTGGGACTCTATCAGGTAAAACACATCTGAAACGGCAACCGCTAAGCTAACGCCAATCCACTCTGGCACGGTGTCCTCTGAGTAATCCTGGTGATTTACTGATTGCAGCGGGTCACTGATCTGGCCATCAATCAATATATATTTTAACCAGATAGCAGCAGCAGAACTCAAATCCACATCTACTCCAGCTTACCATAACAACGTCGTACCTCGTAAAAGTATTCCTCCCGTAGACAATTTTGAAAAAAAAAAACACGCAGTTTTCAGCGGCCATTTCTTTCTCCCTGGTCTGAAATTACCCTGACACCGAGGGAAAACTCCACTTATCGCTCTAAGGGACTAATCACCAGTGGGAGAAGTGATAGATCAAATTTTGATTCAGGCATACAAAGAACCATTCCCTCCTCTGCTTCCTCTGCTGCAACTACTTTCTTCAGTCGTGGACAAAACAGCAGTGGATCCTTTAGTGCTATTTTCAGCTTTGGCACAAAACTGATGGCACCATATACAAGGTGGAAAACCACCAATCCCGTGTCTTTTCAAAGCACTGCCTTTGAGTTAGAAGATACATCTAATGGCTTTGATAGGGCAAATTCTAATTTGCCTGCAGATGGCCCATTCTGTGAACATCTACAGCTGCAAGACGCACAAGAGACTAATGTGCATGGAATGAAACTGTTACCAGTGATCCAAATTAATGTTAATGGCACATCAGAATATATAAAAGAGAAACTGAATTTGTCCCCAGCTAATTTCAGATCTGCGTTCACTGTCAGAGTGCAGTGAGGAGCCACTGTAAACACTGCTGTGGGGTGCATCTCGTGCAAATAGTGACTCCATAACATCTGAAAAAAGTAATCGCTTGCATTGGTGCAGTGAGAGCAAGCACAGACCCATCTAGTAGATGTTGACTCTGCTGTGACACTTTCAAACTACCACACGCTCAATTTCTCTGCCATGGACAATGTCAATATCACAAATCATGATTCAATACTGATGCGATTAATCCTTCCAACAGAGCTACATCCATCCTATTCATTTAATTCATCATCATAAATGAAATGACGCCCTTACTTACAAATCCTCTCACCTCCGTGACTTATAAAGCTTCATAGACATCGTTGTCATAATCAATGTTATTGTCAAGTAGATGTAGTTATTGTAAAAAAAAACACCCACGCTTTCAGGCACTCTGTGAAAGCTGCATCTCCATCCTCTTCTCCATGTCTGACCGCGTAGATCCTTATCATTCGGAGGAAGTGACTGAGTTGTTTGTTCATCCACACAGAGGCGGGGACGGATGAGTTAACCTCTGGAACATCAGGAGCAGTTGCGCACACTTTGCCCAAAGAAAAAGCAACCGGTTCAGCCCCCTCTGAATCAGTCAGAATCCCCCTCTCTGCTGGGCCCACCGGGAGAACATCTCAGGTATCACCTCCGCACCGTCAACAGGACACCCCGACAGACTCATTCCAGCCCACCACCACCACCACAACTGTAGCTTCAGCTTCCACGTCGAAACCCCTCACCACTACCACGCCTTCCCCGAGAGTCACCGGCGGAACCACGACGCCCGCCACCAAAACGCAGCCTTCGCCTGTGACCAGGAGAACCACGACCACCACAACCACCAGGACGCTAACCAGCAGGAGGATATTCACACCGCCTTTCCCCAGGGAGACAACCGGCATCTTCATTTCCCCTTTCACCACCACCACGGAGGCTCCACCGCAGCAGTGCAACATCACAGAGAGACTGTGGGTGAAGACAGGTAAATAAAATACTTCTGCCACAGTGTCGATATTTGAATGTATTATTACTGAAACATGTTTTGGTTTTTGTGCCTCTTCTTTCTCTGTCTCTATATCCCCCCCAGTTGTTTCTATTTATGTGAGAAGAAACAGGCTGGATAGTATTCAGAGGCAGAACCTGCGAAGGGGACTAAGTCAGGGCCTCCGGAAAGCTCTGAATGATACTTCTGCTCAAGCACAGGTCAGACTGGTACAACTACTACTACTACTACTACTACTACTGTTACCGCTAGTGATGGATATACACTTAACATCCCTACATCTGTACTCTCCAACTGTGGAGTCTCGACAAACCAGAGGATGCATACATTTTGATATTCCTCACCAAAGCACATTGTATGTATACTTGTGGCCTGTAAATGTGTTGAATGCATTAACAGAACTGTACAGCTCTTTAGTGGGCATAAACTCCATTAGGTGCTTTTATGTTAATTTCACAAATGTCTAAAGTGGCATAGCTGTGAAACCGTAGCCTTGCATTTACGGAGTGACCATATACTGATAATGACACTAAAGCCACTTTGAGCTGAGGGAGGTTTCTTAAACTAAAGGCATTATTTGAGTTGCAATCTTAGTTTACATACGAACATGGTACGGTTTTCATTTTCTGGTCATAACTTTTTGTATTGTCTCCACAGCATGAAAACACAGATTGAACATTTTGACCAGCGTACAATCTAAAAAAGAACGGCATCATTTACATCTGTAGTCAGAACAGAAATGAACGGCTGCTATCCTGAATACAATGAACAGAACTAATTGTTGCTTGATCCTGGATGAATAACCGTTTCTAACACTGGTGAACAATGAACGGTTCCTAACTACGCCCTCATCAGAAATCCAGATTACCAGCATGGATTGAATTAGACACTTGTGACAAGGACCCTCGTGTAGGCTATTTGAGAAAAGATGAGGACTAATATAGAAATTAGGTTGACTCCAAATGTCCCTGAAGGCAGTGGCTGTGCTAACATGTTTGAGTAACTGTACCAACACTAAAACAAGATGTAGATTAGAACTGAAGCAGAGCTGTGGAGGATAATTGCTGTTCAAATTTCCTCATATTTATTTATTTATTCTTATCTGAATCAAATGAAAAGCCAGTTGGCACTGCCTCATCGTTTTGGAGGGCCTTCACGGTGTTGCAATTTTTAGCAAGTGTTAAGTACATCTGTGTGTGCATGTTTCTGTGTGTGTGTGTGTGTGTATCTGCGATCTGGTGAAATGGCTCGCCGTGTTGTATTTCTCAGAGTGGAAGTATCAAATGATTGCGAGTGAGGCCTGTGTAATCATCCTGCCCATGTGAAGGTCAATGCCCCCGTATGCTCTTCCCCTCTCTCTCTCTTCGTAGTCTGTGAAGGTGTGATTCGGTGAGCCACCGTCACTCATTTCAACAGAGCTTGGGTTCCTTTTTGTAGCACTGCTCCCTCATCCAATGGGACGCAAGCTGTCGGCAACGGAAATCGCTTCTGTGTGTAACTATAGGTAATAAATGGTTGGGAGGAGAGCGATGTGCTGTACCGATTCTAAAAAGATGATGAGAAATAGACTAAGTGACTTAATCCACAAGGATGAACTAAAACCAGTTTCAATAAGTATATGAAAGTAAACTATGTTTGTGTCGTGTACTTAAGGCAGTTGCTTTTCTCCATTGGCTTTTAGGAGCCGGCAGTCTTTCGGACTCTTTGAGATAGAGTAAGTGGGAGTGTTACCTATCTTTAGCTTGCTGGAAATACAATCTCTTAAGAACAGCTTCAAATGGAGGAGGGCTGAGAGGATGAAGTGATAATAAAGGCTCTTTTCACAGGCCTCCCTAGCAGAGGCAGAGTAGTGCCTCAGCTGGAGAGAATATAGTCCCTCAGTGTTCTACCCGGTGGATCTCCTTGTCAGCGCCGGCTCTAAGATGGGTTTTCGGATAACGTACCCTGAATGGTTTCAACTCACCGACACACACGTAGTTCTGCCACATCTGTCCTCATCCCCTTTTCCGGTGTCCTTAAACCTAGAGTTCACCAAAAAGTCCAACTCTAACTGACAAACACATATTGGGCTTGCATTTACACACACACAGACACACACACACACACACACACACACACACACACACACACACACACACGGTAACAGTGAACACACACTGTGTGTTTTGCAGTGTTACCTGGACTCGGTTATAAGTGAAGGAACATAAGCTTCTTTGTCCCAGAATCCCTGTTTAACAGTCCCTCCCATGTCTTGCTCATCTTTTGTCTCTTCAGCCTCCTCTTCTCTCTCCACATGTCTGTGTTCCATAATCACGTTCTCTCCTGTTGCTTTCATTAGCAATCAGGTGGAATTGATGGTTTTGACTTGATTTTCTATTTTGAATGCTTTGGATGTTTTCATACATTTCGTCAGTATGGTAGGAGATTTTCAGTTCTCAGAGTGAAAATACAGACATTTGACTAGTGACTAATGCTCAGTTCTATTCAAATGCCCCAGTGAGCTGGCATACACACATCCTGGATCCTGAAACTGAAGCAACAGACGCAAATAAAACATTTCTGTATTAAGAAATGATAAAGAACGTACAAACCATTCCATGCATTTGACCACATGTTACCACACAATAGTGGCCTCGCCAAAAGAAGTAAGTAAAGGAGGTACCAGTTTCTCTCCGTTTCCTCTTATGGATGAACTGTATATTTGGAAGATTGTCTGCAGTTAGACAGATACTAACTTATCATGTTGCCCAACAATCTCACCTGCTGATCATCCGCTGGCCTTAGTGAGGTCTGTGCTGTTGTACCTCCCTGCCTGAGGGTGGTGCAGTTCACCCTGTTTCTGTGTGTTCGGGTTGTTGCGTTGTAGGAGATTGGACTTGAGGTTGCTAGTGCCTGCTGATGCCAGCATGTCACTCTGTCTTCTTCCCAAGCGGTCTGTGCAGAACTGCTGAGTTGCTTATCCCAGGGTATACTGATCCAGTCTACACAGTAGTCTGGTAGCTGTAGCCCCTTTCGTTCACCCTGTTCTCCTGTCTGTTTTGGAGGGATGAGGGTCATGCATGTATGGTAATTGTATTCCTAATGCTTGTTCTACCTTGTGAGTAAATCAACACTGTTGACTAATGGCAGTTGGACTCTTTAAAGGCACGTCATTCTCCTCTCCACTTTATCCTCTCAGGTGGAGACAGTATTTGGTTCTCCCAACATGACGGTGGCTTATCACGTGACTGGAGCGGAGATGGTTTACCCTCCTTCTGTAGTGCTTGAAGGCTTGGACTTCCTATGGCCGCGATAAGCTGATTTCAGATCCTGCGGCAGTACCTCCCCATGGTAACAGCCCTGCCCCTCCCAGTCGCATCATGGAGATCCAGCCCGGCGCCGGGCTTCCAACTGAAAACAGGTCAGTCAAAATGAAGGAAATAAATAAGTCACAGATCAGCTGGAGACCCGCTGCTTTTGTCCCTGCTGTGATTGTAAAGTGGGGCAGATGTCGTGGAAACTAGGTTTGAGAGGTAATCCAAACAATTTAATCTTGTGATGCTGCACCAGAGGAGGAAATGACAATATTGTACGTGTACATAATACATTTAGGTATGACCCATAATAATGTATGCCATATCCCCAGTCTTCTCAATATATGCAGTGCCAAAGGCCCCAGAAAAATACAATACTTTGAACATGTAATGAATTACTTTACCAGTGTACGGTTTTGTGAGCTCTTTTTTGTTTTTGTGTTCTAGTGCTGCAGTTTGTGGGAGCAGGCGATGACCCTCGGTCCTGCCGGTTCTCTCAGATGATGGAGCAGAGGCTTGAGCGGGTGTTTTCTGAAGCGCAGGCCAAAGTGCTCAACGCCTACAGCAGACTCTCTGTTCAGGTGCCGCAGTGTAACGCCCCTGTAGCACTGTGTCCATGTTCGCTTACTGTTACAGGGGCGTCGCTGTGACTTAAATGTGTGTGGGGTTATGGCTCATTAAACCGGACTGGATTGGAAGTCTGATTTTGATATAGATCCGATTTTACTATTTTTGGGGGGATAATGATGTGTGTACAGTTTAAAAATCCATTGAGCAAACAAATTTGAAGTTAGGCTATAGAGAGTGAACAGCAGAGCTTGCTGAATATTGTTTACAGCATCTTCTGAGTTGCAAATTAATTATGTTTAGGGGCGGAAGGTTTTTATTAATTTTAATGAGATGCAACGTTAAAATGCACCCACCCTTAAAACTAATTGGACACTAATATACGAATGAAAATAATCAACGCTTACTGTTTATATACTTTCACACTCTTTAATGAGCGTAGCCAATTTCTAAGTCGTTGTGTTTCTGGATGATTTTCACATGTTTGTCAAGCCTATGATTTCATTTTGAATTTCCTATGATTTTCATGTTTTTCTGTCTTCTATTCTGACTCTGAGCGTGTACATTTTCTGTTTGTTTTTTTCCATACCAGATGCTGAGTGTTTCCCAGGCAGCCGGTTCTCCTGCTGTGTCATTGGTTTACACAGTGAGGAATGGGACTGTTTTTCTTAATGGCACCACTGCCTCAAATCTCCTCAGTCAGCTGTCAGCTGAGCTGGTGGGCTACTTCCTCTTCTATCCACCACTCAGTGATTGCTGAGCGTAAGTTACAATTTGTTTTCCAAAATACGTCTGTTAGTCAGGCGAAATTCACTAAGCATACAATTAAAAAAACCTTTGACTCTCTGTGGAAACCTACAAGAGGTTGTTTATAAAAGTTTTTTTCATATCTTTAGTTGTGGAGATTTACACACTTTAAGTCTGTTACTGTGTATTTTCATAGACCGGTTTATCTCAGGAGGTCAGAAGTAAGTTCAAAAATATAGGTTCAGCAAAAGAACGAGGCGCCCAATGCTGATTTTGACTTATAAGCTCCTTAAACACACAATCTCTCACACGAGTGTAACACCCCCACCTACGTAGGTTTTCATCTTTACTACAGTGATTTATTTTGGGGTATTTGAGTGCTTCCAAAAAGCAGATCTTGATCAGAGGTCCCCAACCACCACTAGTACTCCGACGGCTGCAGAATAAGAAAAAGAACCCTTCTTTTTTTTAAATAGTATTTTATTTTGAAAAATTACCGAATTCTCTCCCAATCACATGCACATTTCTCTTGACCCACTTCAAGTCGTCGAGCGGACTGAACTGCTTCTCTTAGCAAACTGGTATTGAAGATAACTGGGTGTCTCGCTAAGGGCAGTTTAGATGTGCATTCAATTAAAATGTTATTGAATTTAGTTAGTAAATACGATTACGGTTCACTTAAGCAACAGAGAAAGAGAGGGAGCCCACAAAGTACCCAGAGCCTAAACTGACTCAAATAAAAAGACAGTAAAATGAAGTGTGCGAGAGTGATTTGGCTGCGTTTGTATAGCAGGCTTTCCATTAGGGCCATTGTTTGCACGAGGTGTGAGTTTATATGCTGGCAGCGGCTGCAGCCACACTTCAGAGGCAATTACCGCAGTAAATAATTAACAGTAGGGGATCCTCGTACAACCTTGGGCTTTGCGCTGACAGAAAAGGCCAGTGATCTCGCACCTCTGCGCCGACTGTTTTCGGCACTGTGTACTCCTTCATTCCTGTGGCGCTTGTGTGGAGACTGAGGCGAAGTCCTTATCAACAATTTCTCTCAGGTGGAAAAATAATAATGTTTCTCCCTAGACCATAATAATCACTTCCATTTTTCGCTTCAAACAATTATCGAAATAATAGCTTTCTATAAGCTTTTAACCAATTTTAGAATGATTTGTAGTTGGAAAAATGTCTCATCCAAGTTGTCGTGACCCAACCGCACTGTCTCACATTAAACCTCCTCACGGACTTATATACCATTTAGGTATAGATAATGCTGGACTGCAGTGCTGTCCATTAGCAAATCCACAGCCCTTAGTTTCCCCCCAGCACCCTTTTCTCCTGTCATGCCTGAGTTTACATTTCCGAGGCGAGGCTGCTTTCGCAGGCCAGTGATACAGCAACACTGCACCGGCCAAGAGCACAAGAGTTTAGTCAAGCGGGAAATAGATGTAAAAGGAAACACCAGAGTTCAGATGGCTGAAATCTCTCCTTGCTCCCATATTTGTCTGGCATGTAGTCCTTCTGAGGAGTTAAACTGAGATTTCAGCCACACGCAGTTGTTCCCCTTCTCCAGAGTAAGGTTTCAGAGGCTATTATACATTTAGCCAAGGTTTATTTTCACCTTATAAAAATGAAGCAATCGCAATTCAACATTGAACTGAACATTTCTTCGTAAGAGGTAGAATGGAAATAAGATTGGAGAGCAAATTGAACGTTTTATGTTTTGGAGATTAATAGTCAGGGCAAAATGATGAATGTTTTTGTTTTTGCAGCGCTGGAGTATCACAACCTGAACACCTCCATTGCTACCAGAGACTTCTGGGTTATTACAGGTAGGTGTATAAGTGTTTCTTCTTCTTTTTTTTTTTTACAGAATAATAATTAACAAAACTTCATCTTGGAGAAATGATGTGTGTTGTGTTGCATGACGGACATAAGGCTGCAGTGAATTCATGACTTCTCCATGCATCTCCAAAAGTACACATTACATAGTTTCTTTCTCTTCTACTACAGGAACAGAAAGTTAAAGAAACAGTACTTTTACGATGGTGATTTCACACATACACTATTTATGGAAAATCAAACACATCTGCTTATGTTCATAATCTAAATGACCTCCTTTCACTTGAGCAATGAGATACAACGGACTCCTGCATTGTTTATTTCTTCATGGCCCCCATACATCCCCAGCAACATGAATACATTTCCCATGTTCCAAGGACGCACCCACTGCTGTACTGCATAATAGATGGGCTTTTTGGATCAGGCTGTATGGCTCTTAACACTGCACTTACTACAACGAGAGGCCGAGCCAGATCAAGGTCGTCCCCCATATAATGGGATTTACTCAGACCGAACAAGATGTACAACCAGGGTTATAGCTTTTCAATTGTTGACAAAACTGAACAGATTATACTTGCACGGTTGGGTGTTTGACTGATAGGGGACAGAGCGGCTCCAAAAAGAGCTTTCGGGAAGCTTGTTAGTTTCTGGAGTCAGTTCTGGCTTATAACAACTTGCCATTAGAAGCTGCATCAACCTCCCATAAGGCTGTTACAGCCTGTGCACAGCTAGTGCTACTGCTGCGTCGGATGGCATAGTTATTGTCCACAGTAAATATTAGTTTACATTAAATGTGCACATATCCTTGAAGCTGAAATGATTTTTCTTATTTTGTCTTAAACACACATTTGCAATTTTCTTCTTTCGTTGAGCATCTTTCCTCCCCAACGATGTAGTTTCTCCCAAAACAACCACATGGCTGTCCTGTTTCTTTTGTATTCACGCGCAGTGATCCAGGATGTGGATAACGCCAGCTTGGATGGACAGTACCAGAGCTTTGCCAGTCTAATGGAGCAGCGTCTGGCAGAGCTGTTTGTGTTGGCGGGTCAGCAGGGCACTCGCTTCAAACGAGCCACGGCCGTAGGCAGCTACACTGTCCAGGTAAGAAGCTAAGTGAAACTATTTTAGGAAGAGCAAAAAGCCTACGATAGTAAGGGCTGAAAACCAGTGAATCATTCTTATTCTGATATTTGGACTGAGCGCTTTGACATTGCTGGTCAGAAGTCTAATGAAGGCATTAATCAATAGTTTTGTTGCCAGTATGAATATTTCATGAGATTTATACTTTAATGTGCAGATGCTTGCGTGATTACTTTTGGTCAGCTCTTGTTAATTAGGGAGCTTCCCAGCCCATCATCTGCTAATTGCTCATCAAATCAAGCCCGAGGGAGGATATTTTACTAAACAAGTTCCCTATTCTGTCCATAGTTTTTCCTCTCTTGAGACTTCATGCCTAAGTGCATGTTTTTTTAAAACTTTTCTAAAATGTAAGCCTCTTCAAAAATAAAGAAATAAAGCCAGGTATTCAACAACCGTTAATATTGACTTGTTATCCGATCAGATGGTGAGTATCCGTCGGTTGTCAGTGACGAAGAACCCGGCTGAGATGACCTACTATGTCCAGAACAATGGCGTTCCTTTATCGGGCGCGTCGGCTGCCAAGGTCCTGAACACGGTGGATTCTCAGACTGTGGCACTCACGCTTGGCTACTTTGTCCAGCTGCAAGCGGAACGTAAGCACCTGCGTCTTTCCCGCAGTTGAGAAGGAAGCAAATAGACAGACACGAAGACAGACAGACAGACATGCAAACCAAACCACATGACCGGCCCGAGGGGAGGGAAAGAAAAGGTTCGGAAATGCTCTCTGATGTTTGTTTGGGCCGTTGAGAGAAAGGCATGAAGGGGCACAGGGGCAGACAGACCGGGTCAAGAGAGCGGGAGACAGAAAGAGTTCCACTGCATTATTATCTTATAGATTGTTGCCTACAATAGCTGAGTCAGGCCCATTGCTCATCAGGCTGAGCGGAACGCAGTGTCACTTAGCGTGATTGTGAAGGATGCTTCTGCATATGTTAGCAAGAACAGTGGGCTGTGTATTATACTTGCAAATAGATGAAGTGTTAACATGTAGTGTTTAGAGTCCACTGGAGGTTTAAGTGAAGTGTGGACGGTGAAAAAGTTTTTCTTTTTTCAGCTGTGGTCAAGAATCCTCCTAATAACCTCTGGATAATCGCTGCAGTGTTGGCCCCCATCGCCGTGGTAACACTCATTATCATCATCATCACAGCGGTGCTGTGCAGGAAGAATAAAAATGACTTTAAAGCTGATGCCATCGGAAACCTAAATCCCCGAGCAAAGGTATCTGACTATCTGTCTTTCTATGTAAACATCTCTCTGTATTCAAAGGAGGTTGTAATTAGAAGACATTTTGTGATTCAATGATTGTTAAAATCATTCTTCAAGCTTCTCAATTTCAATTGTTTTTCTTAGTTTTAAATCATCTTTATGTGTTCGGATTTGGACCGGTCGACCTTGAGCTCATTTGGCATGTTTCACTAGTTATTTCATAATTAAAAGTATATATCTTAAGTTTCCAGTCCTCTTAATATGCGTAATATGCTAATAATATTAACAAATTGGTAGAATCCCAAAACACACTGTCAAAACCATTTTCTTCTCTTTTCAGATGGCATATCGGAGAGACGTGGGCTATTATCACCAGGTATCTCCATTTTTATATTTGTTCCCATTACTGATGCATGTTTTTATCTTCAGGACTTAACTGGGCCAACAGTGTAATCTCAATAAGGTTCTGGGAAGATATCGCCTATGAAAAGTGTGAATAAATTTGAAAAACTTGCTGATGAAACTAAGGTGAAACAAACCTTTCACTATGAGTTTTTATTGGATGAAAGGGTCATTCGTTACCAATTCTTCCTACGGAAGTCTTCGTCTTACAGAGGATGATTATAATGGAGTTGTTTTTTTCAAGCAGAAAGTTTGTATACCAACAAAGTTTGTGTACCAACAAGTGTAGATGTGTAAGTTGCATCAAGTTTGTCACAATGTCTTCATCAAAGTCTCAATAGGGAAGAGAAAAGGATGCAGGTTTTTTTCATCTGGGGAGCAACACATATTGATTATGTACCATGGCCTACGCGCAGTGTCGGACAATGTATGACATTGCAACGAGATTAATCATAAATATTTCATTGTGTCATTTATTGGTTTGGGGTTTTTCTGTACACCCATTTTTCAATGCTTTAACATCCAATGTTATGTAGAAAACCATGAACACCCTGTTTCATCCTCCTCCCTCTTATCCTCAAACGTTAGACGTTGAACTACGAGTAATTTATTTGAAAAGAATTGGATGAATAATATGGCAATTTTTCGTCTTTCTCTGTTTTAACTCCACACTTTTTAATCAGCCGGTGCAGGGTTTCGACTATGCCAAGCAGCACCTGGGCCAGCAGGGAGGAGATGAGGAGACCCTGCCTGACAGTCAGGACACCTTAGTGATGTCTCTACAAATTCGGGACACACCACTTTCACTAGAAAAGACCCTGCAGCAAGACGGAACCGCCAATAAGAAAAGCCTCACTTCTGACAAACACAAGAGGTAAATGAAATATATGCATACTGACTTCATGTGTGTCATCTGTAGCATCAAAACTTCATTCAGCTGCAAGACTTGTGTGTGTGTTTAATTGTGCACATGGATGTTATATATATGATCCATTTTTATTGATTAAGTATTCACAACAATTCGAATGGGTAACAAACTCATATAAACTATATAAACTTAACATAAATGCAAAATAGTATAGGTACAAGATTCTGAAACAAAACTTGTGTAGTTTGAAACAACATAGTCAGTGCTCTTCTGTCCAGAGATGAAACAATTCCCGTCCTGCACTACAAATTTCAGAGAGTTAATTATTTTACTCTAAACTGGTGTTTGTATTGTCCCAATCTTGTCAGTGTTAAATCAACACTCAATTAACAATTGACAATTCCGAGTTAAATTGTTAACAATTTAACTCGGAATAAGTCACAAAAATCAATCTGCTCAGTGTTCCATCCATTACATGTCATTTAGCCGACGCTTTTATCCAAAGCGGCTTACATTGGATTTTTAACCCATGGTTTTTTCAGTCCAGGGAGCCATTAGGGGTTGAGTGCCTTGCTCAGGGACACTTTGAGATGGAGCAGACAGGGTTCCAACCGCCAACCAAGTGTCACAAATGAATCTGATCTTGACACTGGATAATGACTCCAGCTTTTTCGTTCAATTGACTCCGTAATAGTTGAATCAACTTTTTGCAGTGTGATTTCAACTCTGCACTTCAACACTTTGGCCTAACACAGGAAAAATAACTGCGTGCCGTTGGTCCTCATTCTACCCTGATGCTGAGCCATGGATGGTCATTTAACAATTTAGCTGTGTGGGCAGGTGAAATGAACCCAGAATTTCCCAGTCATTAGCGCCGTTTTGAAAATGAATAACCATGTCATATCAGTCTAAATTATTTAATCAAGGAACTGCAAAAAGGTATTCTGCAACATGTAGTTAATGTTTCAAAAATGAGCTTGTGCGTGGTTGACTTCTACACGTAACCTCAGATCTCATTATGAGATACCAATCGCTCAGGAATAATTCCAATGAAATCTAGAATAAATAGTGAGTGCAATTTGATTTTTATGGTGACACTCGTACTTGAATCCGGGACCTTTGGCAGACGAACGAGCGAATGATTTATCAGGTTGTTGTTGACCGTAGATTGGAACATCATTCACCTGCTGTACAGCCGGCTCGAAATAACACCAGTTCCAAAATGCCTGTGGATAATCTTGTGGGCTGATGCCCTGAGGTTGCATTTTCATAAGTTATTGTTTTATTTACCTCGGTAAAGATTTAGATATTGTGAGCTAAGACTGCTGTTATGTTGTATACAAACAAGCGAACCTGCATGCAGGTTATGCGGTGCACTAGCTTCTCTAATTTGCTTCTTCCTTCCGGAAATCACCTCAGTTTTACACACAGGTCATACATTTGTTACACTTTACACCCCATCACTGCATCAAACATACCATCCTCAAAGAGCAAATGTAAATGTAGCATTCTGTACACCTCCATTAATGAATAAACATAAGGCGTCGTTGACTGGGGCACGGCGCTAGCGCTATGCAGCACTGCCGCACAACTTGAGGAGGGAGGGCAGCCGCTGTTCCTCTGCCTCTCTTTGCTGTTATCATTTTTACCAGACAATTAGGGGATGGACCATGGTGCTTTGATGTCACTGTCAGCCCCGTGGTCCTCTGAGCCGCTGCTTGATCAGCTCTAATTCCAACTACAGTACAGCTTTTGCAGCTGTAGTAGAAAAAGGATTCGGGTGAAGCAATTGTTTGTCCAATGGATGCATAAAACTCATATGTGAATGCACACTGGGTTTGAAACAAGAACACGCATGGCTAAGAAGACAGTATGTAACAGAGACATACAAACAAACAATTTGTTTAATATAGTTTTTTAATTTTTTTTTTTTTACAAAATATACACCCATAAAATTGAGGGAGAACGGAAGGTGAGGTTGTTGAAGGGACGGATGACATAACCTGGCTGAGAGCCAAGCTTCCGGAGAGCTCACCGCCTTATCCTGTTGCTATGGTTACTTGCAGCAAGTTGCCGAGTGAGGACGGTTCCGTCATCAGCAACGAATCAGAGAAGCGGAATTCCAGCCGGAGCTTGACAGTGCTGAAAGTCACAGCACAGCATAAACTGACAAAGGAGGAGACGCGCAAGAGGGACGGTGAGAGTTGTACGCTGATGAAAACACTAACCCTTTATTTGACTGGTTCGTTGCACACAGTGGTCAGGGGGCTCACAAATGCTAAAACTATTCTTTCCCATTCTCTCGGCGTGAAGCCCTGTTCCAGTCTTTGTTCCTCATGCAGACAGGTACCCTAAGAAAAATGCACTGCAGTTATTTTTTACAGCCAGAAAGGAAGCCACTCAGCAGTAAGCAGAGATGGACCCGATGAATATGCATGAGACATGTATGTCAGATTAGTTGAGGCTCTGACACTCATTCACACATTCAACATTTCAGAAATGCAGAAAGACCTTATGCAGTCAAACATCTTGTGCTATGCAGAATCGGTTTAAGTAACAGTGTTCTGTTAACGTTCTCTGTCACTAACCGTTCCACATGTGGCGGGTAGTGAGTACTTTCATTCTTTGACCTTGCTTGTAATTTGAATCAATGTTGTTTGATTGTGATTTTCCTAATGGATAGATTTTAATAAATCCTCAGGGAAGTCGGGGGGAAACTAGAATTGGATTTGTTGGTTCAGGAAGTAAACGTGCAAAGTCTGCTCCTTTAATCCATCACAGACGTGCAGCGCTAAAACCTTTTGAAAGCAACTCCATCTCTGTGATCTATCCTCACCGTCCACTACTTTGTTTGCTGACACAGATGAAGGATGTTTGACGTAACCCCGGATTGTCAGCCACAGAGGGACATGGTGATAAGGGCGGGGTTTAAGTGTTCTCCTTTTGACTGACAGTGTGCAATGATTAGAGGTATTTGTAGTCTCTGTGTGAGTGAACTCCCTCTCTGTTCTTCAGATTCATATGACACCTCCTCTGGCTCCCTGCAGCTCGTCTCCGTAAAGCCCGCGGCGGGTCAGCCCCGCTACACACACCCTGCGCCCTCTGACCGCGGCCAGGACTCAGCCATCGTCAACGGAGAGGTGATCCAACAGCAGAGCAACATTTAGAGAGAAACACTCACTTGCTTGAATATTAACCTTGGTCTGAATTCAGCTTCAGCGTCATGAGCGACAAAGATGAGCTCACTATATTTGTGCGAAAGTTGGTCGTTTTCAAATCTCACATTCACATTTTTTTGTTTCAATATTTTTCTCACTGGTTTAAAGTGAAAAAAGCTTCTTTGGAAAAGTGTTCTTCTGTCCACCAATCACACGTAAGCAACGTTTGAATGTTGTTTGCTTACAGTATGTTTTCAGAACCGTCATTTAGATCTGATTAAACCACACAAACCGTATGACCACTGCAGATTAGCAAACACTGAATGTAAGAATCTTAATGAATAATAACCACGGAGATTTCCAGGGCTTTAATTAAATATAATTTATCTTAAAATGACTTATATTGCTCATGGCTTTGTGTAATTTCATGTTATAAAGCTCTTATCGCTTATACATACAAATCCAATCAGGTATTTTCTTGAGGTACCGTAATTAAAAGCGTGCTATGCTGATTTATTTTTTGAAATAGTTTTTCAGTGTTATTCTCATTTTCTAAAACGGATATGAAAGTGATCTTTCACATCCCTTTTAAGACAAAGCAGAATAACACCACACGCAGCAAGAAGGAACATATGCCTGTCGGTGTCCCGATCTCCTCATGTCTCATTGCATCCTGAGCTTTTTTTTCCTCTGCAGGTCAACTTGGCTCTAAAGCAGAAGTCGGACATTGAGCACTACAGAAACAAGCTGAGACTGAAGGCTAAGAGGAAGGGCTATTATGACTTCCCCTCCGCAGAGGGCAGCAGCAGTGGTCAAGCTGTGGTGCAGAGACAGCGGCACAGCCATGAGAGGGCAGCCGGTGAGCATGGCAGACCACTGGAGCCTGATGATGAGCGAGGTTCCACTTATGTCAAGTCTCACAGGAGGTGAGGGGAGAGGGGGAAAAGCAAGTGGAACCTGGGTTTGGATGAGGGCGAACACAAGAGTGTGAGGATGTAATTCCAGGAGTTATAAAGAGATGCAAGTGGCATGGCAGTTCATATTGGTGGGTTGGGCTTCTAACCGCGGACAGTCGTCCATCCCCGCTGCCTGATTAGCTTATGCTCTAGATACGTAAACCTGTCTCCTCTAATGTTCTCATTATCCTGTCTTAGTCGGCAGCGAGAGGCCCATCAGGCCTTTCCGATGAATTTAATCCAAGCTTCCATAATAGAGATGAGAGGATTCACATGGTGTTGGTCCAAAGCACTTGTTCAGTCCTGCTTCTGCTTCAAAGATGCACATGAAAAATAGAAGGAGTCTCCATATATATAATGGAAGGAGCCTAAATATGTGTATATATATATATATATAGCTTTCACTCTGATGGCCGCTGTATATAGATATATATAGCTGCCATCAGAACGAAAAGCAACATTCAATTTAAGGCTTGTGTGACTGAGTAGCAACGGGTTGCGTGTTTTCTTTTTTATATCTAACCGGAGATAAAGATTTAATCAACTATTTTCTGTTTGAATAAGTGTGCGGTTGATCACTTGCACTAACATGCTTTGCCTAACTAAGGGATTATTTCAAAGCAGGTCTGCTAAAATGCATCTTGTTCTTTGTCATTGATTGTACATTTTAGTCAGTATTGAATTTACTTACCAACACCTTAAGGCAATCCTCATACCTGGCATATACAATGTTATTATTTTAAACTGATGATTCAGCTCTCTTTCTTGGGGTTCTAAAGAGAAATCATATCATATTGTTTGTACATTTTATCTACCTCCTTTGGCAAAGTCAAAAGCATTCCCCCACTCTGTGCTCCACCCCTCCCCTCCCACTTGCCCCTGTGTGGCAGGCACCCTAAACTAATGGCTGAAAAGCAAGAAAGCTGAATTAAGATGATTTCAATTTGTAATGACTATTCCCCCAGGTCTGACTTTTAAAAAAATCCACCCTTTACTCCAATTTACAGACACTCCCAAGTAGGACAAGCCAGCGTATCGCAGCAGACAGAGTCTGAGCAGTCCCAGCCCGGGGGGGACGGAGATGGACCTGCTCGTTATGAGGGAGAGACCCAGGAGAGGCATCCGCAACAGCGGCTATGACGTGAGTCACATGGCGCCACCACCTGATGTCCTGTGTCCCGACAAGATGCAGTTAAACCTGCAGATATCATTTATCTTTACACTTTTAAGAACATAGCAGCTGCTCTAACAAAGAGACTGAGAGAGAACACCTTGTTGGTACTTTTTAAATGATATAAGTTGATATTAGATTTAGGTTTTGAACTTATTTTCAAATATTAATAATGTTTTGGGGAGGAACTATTCAAAATGTGACTACAAAATGTAGTCTACATGGATATGTGCAAGTGTGGTACCAAATTCCAATGATAATTAAAGAACCTACAGTTTTACCTACAATAGTATGATGGAATGTAGAAATAGTAAAGATCATTATCAATCAGAGCTTTGTTAGTGGAAAATCTCCCTTTTTAAGTCACTGTGCAGACAGTCAGCTAGAAATCAAACATATTCTACTCGGGTGTGGTGAGAAATATCCCAAAGCAAGAAAGAACAGGGTTCATTCATAATTAAGAGTTACGATTTATAAGCTCCTGCCGTTTTGATATGTCTCAGGATGGGTCGTTCATGCCTCCACGCTTTCATTGTTCCATTAGTGCTCTGTGTTTGGCTTTTTTCTGTCATGGAGACAGAGAACTATTATGTGAGCTCCGAAGAGTAATGGAGCACACCGCTCCTAAAAAGTATTTTCATACCAAGCTGTTCTTTTCTAAAAAATATGAGCAGAGGCCGAAACCTTTCGCTGAACTGCCGCGGACCTGCCAGGCATTTTGACCAGTCACATCAGGAAAAACACAGGTCTATCTATTGCAAGTCAAAGGTCTGCTCTGAAAAGCTTGTGCATTTGATAAAGATATATCAGAACTATCGGGCGGCCAGTGTGATGCTATGAGCAAAATGCCACTTGTTTAAACATGACAAACGTCAGCAGAGTGTTGAGCTCTATGAATTGGATTCTGACCTCCCATTGTCAGGACGCGTGGTCCGTTTGTATTTACTTTGCCCAGACTCTGTTAAGCTGGAGGAGCCATCACTGCAGATGCAAGCCTCTGCTGCTCCATTCTGCAGGGCGGGCTGATTTACGAGGTGCACCACACCAGGTCTCCTGTGGCTGCCCTCTATTCGCACAGGAAGTAGGGCAGGCTCAACTGGAGTTTTTTCAATTTGTCGCTGAACATGAGGACTGAATATATTAAAACAGAAACTGGGAGGTGGAGAAAGAATACAGGTTGTGGAACGATGGAGACTTTTGAAAATGTGAGAAAGAGGATGAAACAATAGAGTGCGATAGCAGGTAAATAATGATGAAATTCAAAGAATATACATGGAGGACAGAATTACATGTTTACCATACATACTGTGGGGTAGATGTGTTGTGTGTGTTGAGTCTCAATGTCTTTGTGTATGTTTTAGACGGAGCCCGAGTTGATTGAGGAGACGAATGTTGACCGTCTCATGGGGCCACAGGGATTTATGTATGGCCAGGGCTTGAAAGGCCACTCGGAGACATCCACTTTGAGCTCTCAGCCGTCCATTGATGAAGTGCGACAGCAGATGCACCTGTTGCTGGAGGAGGCATTCAGCCTGGCTTCGGGGGGGCAGTCCACATCCGGAAGACACTCCCATCACCACCACCCACCTCCTGACCACTACAACCCCGTGCCGACAGCCCTCCCATATGCGGACGTGGTGACCAGCGCCCCGGGTACAATGAGCTGTGGAAGGGGAGGCCTGCAGTGGGTGCCATCCTATGGTGCAGAGATATATCAATGCAGCCTGCCCAAACCGGTATGTGGGATGAGATGAATTCCTCTCGTCCTATCAACTCTGTCAGAGTTTTTGTAACCTGAAATGCCAGTTCTGTTAAAGGCCTTTCGCTTCACCCAGCTTCCTGAGATGGCCATGGCCTCTCCTCCTCCTTTACCGCCTCGTAATGGACCGCCTCCTGGGAACCCCTTAAGGCGGTAAGAATGAATCTCTCACACACACACACACACACACACACACACACACACACACACACACACAGACATTTATTTAGGGAAACAAAAGCATACCCACACCAACTGTAGCATCTCAAAGCCCATCAATAAGTCTGTATTTTTTCACTGTCAAATCATGTTCAGAGACCAGATATTCACGAGGTAATGTGCCGTGGCCGGGATGATTTAATGACTTGTTTTAAATTTAAATATTAAACCAGAGCACAGAGCCAGGAAAATTCTTGCCAGAGAGCTGGCAAGAATTTTAACGAGTTACAGACTTTTCCGCATAGAGTTTGTCTGCCATCTAGTGGTGCTGAACAAGTATTTCACTAACTGCGTTCATGATTAATCTCTGTCCAATTTAGTTCCACTTCTGACTTGGGGCCTAAGGCAAGGAGCTCAGCGACATCTGTCACTGAAAGGCAAAGTCAACATGACAACAACCCATATGGGCCAACAACTCGAGCAGCACTTCCATCTATCACTACAGAGCAGCCTGTGTCCCACTACTCAGGTAAGCATAAGAGGAGATGATAATTTACTTCATTTGTACACCTTTTGTTCAAGAAATGCAATATGGAGTGCTTTACAATATAGTGAATACACACTGAATGAACATGAAAACAGAATGTTTGGAAAAGAAAAACAGAAAACACACTATACAATTGTGGTGAAAAAAAGCTAAAATAATATGAAGCTCAGTACCCATATATGCTGTATTCCCATACAAACAACAATGCAGCATCAACGTTTCTCCATTTTCTTCTTTTCTCCGTAGGAAACCCAATAACAGCCGTCTATGCCATCCCAGCCACCAGGCCCGGCTACTCAGAATACTTTGTCTCCGCACCAACCACCTCCTACCACAGTCCTTCGTGGATGTCCTATCCACCTGAACCTGAGGATCTGCCACCGCAGTGGGCAGACTCTGTAAGGAGGCCGATTTTGTTTGCCTAGGAAGCAGCCAGTCCTTCTAAAGAAAAAATAGATGAATAACTTTAAATTTAAATGTGGATACATTAGCACAAATTACATTTCGAAGCATTTGTCCCGGTGGTTTCCTTACAATCAAATCTCAGAAAAACACTAGTCTATGATCCTATTGTAAAATATCATGCAGAAATAATAGCAGAAGAGCTGGTCTCCCTCATGGAGCCAGAAAGTGTGCTACGTCACAGCAACAAAAATGAATAATGACTCTAAAGGCGTACGTAAGATTCCGCTCTGTATGTTAACATTGTCTTTTGCCGACCATCTCACCGTGGCACTGACACAAGTCTGTTGTTGCTCATGTTCCTGACCAGCCTCAAACAGGACTGGGCCTCGTTACATAACAATCCTCCTCCTCATTTTTACATTAAAATACGACTGGTTCCATTCGTCCTTTCAGAACAGTTATACCCAACGTTTCCCTCTCTCCCCTCCCCTGCACAGGGGTCCTCTTGCTTGTATGGAATGATCGCTTTTTTCCTTGTCTGTTTTGCCTGTTTCAACCAGTTGCTTTCACACAGTGTCTTTTCACAGAACCAGTGTCATTTAGCATCTGAATTTATAGCTGGTGTTGAGTGGACACAACAAATTAGCAGGGTAGTTGAGCACATTTCTTTGTCTATTTTTATTTTTGTTATTTAAATCTGACATTTTGGAATTCAAACACTGTTTGAACCAAAGTCCATTTCAGTATTAATCACTCATACATTAGATCTCCATGCTCATTACTTTCTCCTTTATTTTTTCTCAATCAAAAAGAATTTTACCATATACAGCTAAAGACATTTTTATTTGTCACCCATTTAAATTAGTTTAAAAAAAGTAATGCAAAAGAAAATGTTTACTCAGTAAAATGGTTGAATACCCTTTATCTTTCAAATTAACTAATTGTTAACCATCATTTTCTTGGGTTTCAAACGTTATGAAGTCGCTTAAATACAGATTTTGCGTCTTCCCTGTCTTCCAGGTTCCCCTTCCCTGGGTATGTAGAGGCTTTTCCTCATCCTCGCTACCCTCAGGGGAGCCCCACCCGGTTGCCCCTGCAGTATAACCAAGCACTCGAGCGGCCACCCACGTCCCCAAGCCCAGTATCCCAGCAAAGGCTGCCTCATGTGGTGAAGGACATGGACAGCATGCCGCTGAGCAGCCTCTCCACCTCTGCACTCGTGCAGGCCATCCGGCTGGAGGTGGCCAAGCTGGCGAAGAAGCAGAACGACGTGTTTGATTTCTAGCTTTTGTTGTGATTCTCTCCTTGTATGCAGACGATGGTAAACTGTGCGTTGGTCTTCAACAGAGGTACAGAAAAGGCAGTGCTCCTTCTGACAGCTTTTTGATGTTTGTCCTGTAAAATTAACCGCTGATTGATTTTTTTTGTTCACATAGCCTTGGTGTATTGCAGCTTCTGAAAAGACTGTTTTATTTTTGGAAAATAATGCCAATTGTCTATTAATGATGTGCAAAGTAACCACATGCATCTCTTTTTTGTAGATACACTTAATACGGAGACTATAATTTGTCTCCTTGTTCAGATTTTCTTTTGAGAATCAGAATGAATTGAGAAGAGGGTAAAAGTAGCATCATTGTCTGTACTGACAAGACCAGACCACAGTGTATATGAGCATGTACAGTTCTTATCTCCTTTTATGGGCAGTGAGCTTCAACAGGGCCACATTAATATCACTTCATTCAGTACCACATTAAGCTACCACAAATTCTTCGATCATTTTCATATCAAATACTAACAACATAACAGTTAGTTTCTGTTAATTAAACAATGCATTGCATTGAGTACATATATCTGCCTTTTTATCTCAACGCAATTGAACGTGAAATTTTAAACTACATCGCTGATGATGTAAAAAATAAACAGACATATTTGTATTCACATATCAGCGAATGGGGGAAAGCAACTATCTCTTACACTTAATATTTTTTTGGGCGTGCACGAGGTAATTTGACTTGAAGGACGTAAATGTGAATACTTAAAAACATCAACTTTCAGAAACTCAAATTAAACGGCAAGGTTATTTCATATCTTTACTCATATTTGAGTACATATTTTATACATTTGGGTGTTATGATGCACAGAGGATTCATGTACATTCAACTCCCAAACCTTTATCGCAAAAACAATTCTCTTTGTTCATGTTAAGTTAAACTACCAGTTTCCTGGCCTTAAGACATCTTAATGGTCTCAATGGGTGCATTTCATGAATGAAGACAAAAGTTCATGTAAACTACTGACCTAATGAGAGGTCTTACATCAGTACTCCTGTTTTAAGAAGTTTTGAGTGCACAAACCATTGTGTAACATTGTGAATGTCTCTCTGAGCTTTGACTCGGTTTCATTGTACACTTGAGTACTTGTTATTTTTCCATGGACTGTTTTAGAAGCATTGAACAGTGTGAAAATATCAGTGTGGAGCACTGTAAAAGTGTAAGAAGCTCAACTCTTTAATTAGTGCAAACATGTGTTTTTTCCAATTTAACTTATTGATGACATGATTAATATTAATATTGTGCAGCTGCACATTTTTAATACGAATAATTTATTTGGCCATGTTATTCAGCTCTGTCACCCTGTTTTATATTAAGCCACCATATCATGGCAGTGAACAAAACTAAACAATACAAATATTCGATGAATGCTTAATCTTTGCTCACATGAAAGACTTTCTCAGAAAAAGGCATCAATTCCCTCAATTAATTAGGATGAAGTCTTAATGTGGAATTGCAGGCTTGGGAGTGGAAAGTTGGACTGACTGTGGATTATTACCTGTTACCCCAAAGCGACGGTGCTGTGAAGTGTTTGCATAAACATTGAGATGACTTATACCTATATTATTGAAAATCCTGTGGAATGCTCTGCTCATTAGTAAAGTGGATTCTGTCATAAGATAGAACGCAGTTGTTTGTGAGGGGAAATGCCTTGATATAATTTAAATAGGACAGTATTGTTATTGAAGCAATCCTGGGAGAATTTAGCCTTTTGGCATTATGGTTTTCGAACCTCGCCCTCTTCAAGAAATATTCTTTTCATGCCTGTTTGTGTCTATGTAGGTATAAGGAAATACTGTATGTCTTAAACTCAGCGAGAACTTTGTTGCTGCTTGTTTTCCCATATTCCTTTTATTATTCAGAGGAGCACTTACTGTCTTAAGAACCGAACTTAATACAGTGAAACCATTTTTGTGTATACCAGAAGTGAACACCTTCCCACATTCCCATGCTGGATAACTGAGAATACTTGGCGATATTAAATAGAGGGGTTTTATTTGGTTTATTGGTTTAAAGAGATGTATTTATTCTATAAGATGATACATAAAGTGAGCTAAACCTATTAAAATGTCGTTTTGTCTTCCTGACAGGTTTCTCATTTCCTTTTTTTATGTGCTTGATCGTGTTATATTTGATGCTGCTCGGAATGAAAGAAATATTAGCCGGGTTTAAAACATCACATCAAACAATCAAGTGATGTCAAAAAAGGATTGGAATTAAATAAAAGATTTTATTAGAAGAAGCTATCATTAATCTGCGTCTCCATTAGCTCTTGTACTTTCTGCATGCCACTTTTCCTGATAAGCAATATGAAAAAGAATTGAAAGAGTTGCTGTAGTGATGCTCCTCTCCCAGAGTCTTCTCTGTTATTTTAGTTTGACACTAACATTTTGTAACAAATGAGTTCAAGAGGTGATTATTGCCATGTATTTACACCACATATATTCTTCCCTTGCTCCATGAGGCAGAGTAATGGTTGCAGATGAGGGATTCAGAAGTTATGAACTGTTAAATGACCTGCTGTCAGCCATGATGCCAGGCCTCTATCTGGCTCCATCTGTGGTGAACGTTTAGAGTGAATATACCTTTGGAATGATGCAGCTGCTGCCTAAAACTTCCAGGCAATCCAGTTAATTTTATCTGCACAACTGTGAAGTTGAAGAGATTTAAGTAGAGGCCTGTTGAGGCTTAATATCCATGTTGGGCATTTGTCAACGTGTTGTCTAAATGCATGGGGGGAGAGGCAGGATGTATCAAAAGAAGGCCCCAAATCCAGAATGCAGAGACTCACATAATCGGAGATGGTGTTTCAATAGCACAGATAATCTCCTGTCTCCTGCCATGGCCCTGCTGCTACAAACATTATTATTTAGTCACATTACTGTCATTAGAAATGCACATTACCGACTTTGTTTTCTTCCCTCCGTGCAAGTTTCTGTGGATGATGGATATCTAGAGGGTTGTTCCTGCTGTGGCCTGTGTCATTATCATTACTGATGTTAGTATTGCTGACATAATTTTGTTATGAGTGATACTCTACTGCATCCAATACAAGTGTTGTTGCTATTCTGTAAGGCTTCATCCTTTTTTTCTGAGGTTTTTGTTGTTTTTAGTGGGGAGGAGGGTTCCAAAACAAATTGATTTGAATAAATGAATTCAGTTACTAGAAAGGGAAGTGAGGTGAGCGGGTGGGGAGGTGAATGCAACTAATGAGGCACAGGTAAAACTTGTCAGGGTGGGGCAGAAAATCAAAGAGGTGAAGAAATCCTACCAAACATGACAGCTCAGCCCAGATGACAACAAATAAAAAAGACTATTTGGATAAATGGCTTAAGAGCTTGGATTTGTGCAAAACATTTATTTTTTTAGATTTGAAACTAACTAGCCAACCTCCAGGGGAATTCATTTATCACCAGATCAGTGCAGGTTTGTATGAATAGTGCAGTTTGTTTGCAGTTCAGCATTTTCCCACCAGGGCTCAGCCTAAACCATGCAGACATCCAGAGAGAGAGAGAGAGAGAGAGAGAGAGAGAGAGAGAGAGAGAGAGAGAGAGAGAGAAGAGAGAAAGAGCGAGAGACAGACCCTTTATTTATGTTTTCCTTTTTGAATATATCCATTTTCTTATAAGTGCCAGTTTTAAACCAACTGTGTAACTATTTTCTTCTTTCTCACGTCACAGTTTAAATAGCTGCGGCCTAATTTGGCCCTTTTTATTAGATCCCACTGTTGAGTGGCTATTATCTCTAATAAAGGATAATTAAAGGACAGAGATTAGATAATCACCGCAATGGTCCAGAACAGGTCAAGGAAAACAGTGAACAGAACCTGACACAAAAAGTGCTATTTATATTCTGTCTATATCCTCCACTTTCACATCTCTCTCACACCGGATTCTGACTTTATCTTGGTAGTCTGGTGAATTAGAAAATGATTGTGACATAATTACAGATTCTTTATTCAGAAGGTCTCTGTGATACAAATTAGGATTTACTTCACTCCTAAATGATCAGATGACTATAGATTATGCCAAATGATAATATTTCCCTGTTTGGTCACATTGTTTTCCACCAACTGAACCTTTTGCCAGTGGAGCAATTGTTATGTGAACCCTGTGTGTAGTGAATTGAAAGTCAGGCTGCAAACCCGATAGATAGTCTCATTAACTGAGGCGCCTTTGAACTGCACACTGGGATAATACGTTGAGATAAGATCTTATTGCGTGCCTCTGCCGCTTGTATATATTTATATATGTATTGATTTCAAATGTGTCATACATGCTTTGCCACTTTTTCTGCAAATTCCAGTGCACATAACTTGTGCTTGTGATTTTACCACTCCTATGACCTGGTTACTGTGCATAAAACTAGATTCTCAGTTATTCCTGCACCATAGGAAGATGACTGCACCCCCTTTCATCCTCAAATTGTTGCACGTACCGTTTTAAAGACACCAGGGGCTGTCCAACATGTACTTTCTGCATGCACAATGCCTAACTCAAATGGTCAATTTTCTTTTATAGGGTTTTTGAGTCGGACCTTCAGCTGGCCACAATATTTTTTTCTATCTCCAAAATAAAAATAACAAATTTCTCAATCCTTGTTTTTGTTTTACTGTCTATAAAAAGGCAGTCAGTAACACCTCTCTACCTGTGACTTAATTAGCTCACAGGTTGTTTGCTCATAGGAAAGTTAATTATCTACCCCGTTGGAAGGTGGTTCTGCCCCCTGAAGGGGGTACTCCAGGCTGAACAGGCCTTAAAAAACATGCAAGTTAGGTCAATTGGTGACTATAAATAAGTGTGAATGATTGTCAGGCACATAACTGCCTGGGGACAAATACACACACGTTCAATTTATTTTTCATCCTACCACTTTACACAAGACAATAACAATGAACTGAACCAGTACTGCTTCAGCCTGTCCTTGTCCTTCAAAGATGGAGCGTGGTAAGGCAACTGAATTTCTCTAGAGTGCACAACTCAATAAAACCAGGTAGCCCATGCTGTCGGCCTGAAGTGTCCGATTTGGCTCAATGGACAGAGAAACAGCTGTGTAAGTAATAAAAAAAAACTCCTGCTGGTGAAGCTTTCATGTAATGGCCCTTTAGTCCAGATTCCTAGTCAATACTCTTCTCAATCATTTACTTTCTTTTTTACGACTTATCCCTGCTGTGGGATTTTAACTGTCCAAACTGCACAGATCGTAGCGTTGGTAACATTCTGGCTGGATTTTAGAACTCGGTTGGAAGTTATTTCTGGATTTCTTCTTTGCCGCATTTAAATTACAACTCTGCCTTAGTTTAATTAAAAGCATCTTTGGCTGTGTTTGATGTGCATCTCTTTGGCCGAAGCAGAGAGGCTGGCGAAGCTTAGCTCTCTTATTTGGATTAATAGCCCCAACATCTGTCCTGGGGAAATGGACAGGTGTTACTGTAAGCAGCTTTCTTTTTTCCTCGAATCTTTTCTGCTTATTTCTTGTTTTCTTGACTCCTGCTTTCTCCTCTCTGTTGTCTCTTCATTACACACTCTCTCTCTCTGTGTAGATTAATTGGTCAGTGATACTGAGTTGGCAATATTTTGCTGCTTAGCCCTCACTTCTCACTTCTTGTCCTGCACTCCCTCCTCTCTCCAAATTCCTCTTTTCAGACTCCTGATCGTGTCCTTTACTTAACGTAATTCATCTGCCTGCTTTCAGTGCAGTTTTTCCCTCAGCACTTTTACCACCGATATAGAAATGTGCGGTTAATTATTGGTGCAACTAGCACAATAAGTATCAAAACAAGGTTAGCCCCAAACTCTAGGAGCAGATTTTCTTTTTGGGAAATTGTATTTACTTCACAGACAGTTTAGAGAATTAGCTTTGAGCAAAATATGAATACACTGCCTACATTTGTTAACAAGTATAATATGTGTTTATTAGCTGTGGTCCCAGTTAAATGTTCCAGTTTGTTAATGCTTGTGCAAAGGATGTCAATCAAAATATTCCAACACATGGGTCAGAGGTTTGCACATTCTGCCGTTAGCTTGTTTTAATATCACTTTTGCGTGGGAAGTGGCGTCAAGCTCTTTCAGGCCCGTTTTCTGTGCCTTGTCAATAAATCATTAATTAATGATGAAGCAGCTTCCTCTTGCTGATGCTGTGTTTCGGCAGCTGATGCTGTGTTTCGGCAGCTGATGCTGTGTTTCGGCGGAAAATATTTTACTTTACTGTCATTGCTGCCTCAAGCTGCTCAGGCTTCCTTCTTTTTATTGATTCATGTCCGGCAATTACATTTGTCCACACGTTGACATTTATTAATTTAAGTTCAAAACATCTTCAGCTGTTGGGTTTGAGAAACACCGGTGAAATGTTTTACATTAGTCCCGATTAAAGGGAGTGTCTCCTTCATAGGTTGGACTACAGGGCACAGACGTAGTCGACATACTAGATCAGGATTTTTCAACTTCTTTGTTTGCAGGTTGGCTGAATGTCCTCTCAATCTGAGGAACCGCTTTGGCTTGCAGTGGATCTGCACACGGACAGAGAAAAAGATGCCAGAGAAAACAAGTGTGTTGTTCAGATAAGGGATGCAGATATTATCTCGGGGCCCATACAAAAAAATGATAACTGTGACCACATTTCATTTATAATAAACCCCAAGTCAAATATTACTTCATATTTTATCAGTGCAGTTTGCAACAGAGGAGAGCTTGACCTCGTGGTAAGATGTCAAGACGAAATCATCATTAGCTGTAAAGTACCACCAACTAGCGTTAAAGAACTGCAGAACCGAGCATCATTAGTTCTCAATAGTCTTTGAATAATGTGCACGTATCCCCTATAGTACAATCAGTGGAACTAAAGCCAGTCAGGGCTTTGGTATGGTTAGTTCATATCTGTCCTGCTCGTAAGGCTGTAAAAAAATAAGTTGTAATCACTTCCCAAAACCTTTTTGTAAATTATAAAGTGGTGGATACCACTTATTGTTGCAATCATCAATTGTTCTTCCTCTCGGTAGGCCATTGATCACCAGCTCATTTCCAAGCATCAACATTCATATGGTTCTTTGCATTTAAATAATGATGCTTTATTGTGTGCATGTAGAGGGCGGGATCTGAACTAGCTGCATTCATTAAGGGTAGATTTGGAGCTCACTGGCAGGTGTACGAAAGGTTTTATGAATCTGAATTTGTGTTGACGTACGTGCGTTCTCTTTTTTTGAATTACAGGTTTGGTTAACAGTCTTTGAGAGATAATTTTCAACCCTTAAATATAGCCGATATCCTATACCCAAAGTCTGTTTAAAAGCTCTCCCCTTATTTCTTCTGAAACTTGGGCAAGCTGTGATGGGACAGGAGAGTTAAAAGCTTTCCATCACAAGTACGGAAATCAGTTCTCTGGTTTGTGCTGTTTCATTGGCCAGCCGGAGAGTTTGCTCAATCCATCGCTGTTAAAGCATTCGATTTAATCTGCAGATGGGGAATTTGAATCCATCAAGTGACTCAAGAGTTTCTTAAACATCACTCATTCTTATGTATTATGTAAAGTATTACGTTTTCCATCCTTTCATCACTGAGCGACACCTGCAAGCCTGTTTCCAATAAAGCTTGATGACCATTAGGGAAACATTAGACAAGCCTGCCAACCGGTGAGGTGACTTTGTGGGGTCGACCAACTGGAACAAAGTCCTCGGACTGGACGACGCTTAAACTTGTGCCTGACTGCAGGGTGCTGAACCTGTTTTTGACAGTTGAATTGAACTAATGTATCAATATTTTTTATCTGCCATGTGAATACCATGGACTAATCTTGTTTGGTGTCTTTGATCGCCTTCCCTTTTTGCACATTTTCTTTAACCTCCGTTTGGAGTCTAATTCGATCAGATGCTTTTTAAAGTTTGGTGACGACCCAATCCGTCGACTTCTGTAAGGTGTGACTTTGGCTTTGTGCTCCCAGGCTCTGAACTCCTCAAGCTTCACAGGGCTTACTGCAGCGATGGCTAAAATCCCTCAGCTGGAAAAAAAAGCTTCATTAGGAGGGGGGGATGGTTAATGAACTTGGATCCCATGCCAACACCTGATAACTCACCTTCACTCAGTTTTTAGTACCTTGAAACCGTTCAACCTCTTTACCTTCAGACATCACCATAGCTACACATGAAATGGCACTTCCTGAAACCAGTTTTTTGGTCCTAATGGTTGAAAGTTAATCTTTACTTTTATTTTTTCTCCAATCTAAGTGGGCAATAAGTGTCTGAGAGGAGCAACCCGCGAAGCCTCCTGCAGAGAGTCATAGTAGTAACTTTACTGATGGTCATCAAAAAGGCATTTTGTGTTTGTGTCAGACTGACATGCACTTTACTCTTTAATTCATAATTCTTAACTCAGACCAATGCACAAGAGAAATAACACCAGAGTGCAGGTGACATTTCTGGGCTGTCAGTTCAGCCTTTTCAGGGTACACAACATCTATCCACTTTTTAGGTTTTTACTTATTTTTAATGTTTGTCAAGAACAATGTTACAAAAGAAAAGATCAATTTCTGCCGAGAGGTATTATTCTTGTATTAACACAAATGTTTTTTGGGCTGCTCCCTTGAAGTTGTGCAATCATTCATAGGTGACACCTTCATCTGTAACATGGGTTGATACCAACGGAGTATGTAAAGTGGTAGGAAAATATTTAAACTTGCTGATTCTTGTCTTAAAATACCTTTAATGAATGATTCATGAAAACAAGGGGTATTATATTCATATTCAACGAGGTCCAGTTTGAGAAAATATCCTCATGCAAAAATGGCTGTGACTTGTGCTGCGACTTCTAATGTATATTGACGTTGTATTAACATCTGTATGAAGTCAGCAACTATAATATTAATAATAATAATAATAAATACATGCTCTTCTCTCATTTCAATTACAATAAAGACTTGTTTATTAAAAAAAATGTTTATCTTAAAATAAAGTACTTCATTCAAGAAAACTTAATTGAAGTTTATTCAGGTGAGGTGTGAAGTGATGTCGCCCAAATAATCCACAATATTGTATTCTTCTCTTTGTCTAATAAGATACGTGTGTCTGTATGCAGGGACTATCTGCTCATTTCTGTGATCATGGTTGTCGGACGGTGAATTCATGTATTAGGATTCGGATCGTTTGGTGATTTTATGATTATTGTTCTGTGCTTGGTCTCGTAGTGGTGCTGCATCACGTTGGTCCATGAACATGTGAGACATGCTAGATTCGGGGCTTCCTGTGGGAACACTGAGCGTTCAGGAATATTGTGTTCTTGGCTAAACGCTCCGTTCTCGCTGACCACATGTCTCTTCTTGGAGAAAGAAGAACGTGTATTGGCCTCTCTGACTCATGTTGTTATCCGACTGCTGGACTTCTCACCCAGTGTCTTTTGTCTGTTTGCGTCTTACTGAAGCCGCAACACTTATCCAAAAATAAAGATATCTGATTGGCTCAGTAGCATCACGTGATACAATTTACAATCCCTCCACATCTGTGACCTTATTTTACTTTTTTTTTCAGGGGGCAAGAACTTCAGACAGCACATCAATAGCAACCACTGCGGCCTTTTTAAAGTTTTGATTGCCAATCTCCTGGCGGTGGAGCCATTATAGGGGAGAGAGTGCGATGCATGAGTGCATCTATTACTCTTGACTAGAGTTTCTTATGAGATGTATTTACATAGAGGCATCCTCAGGGAACGCTCTGTAGTCCGACCTTCACTTCAAGGCTGGGGGTCGACCGGTAGGCAAAAGTAAAAATTGAAATCTTCAACAATGCATTTGAATATATATTTAATGAAATGCTGCAGAAGACAACATTTCAACATTGCCCTTGTAAAAGAAGAAATGGAAAGACATGCAGACTTGATACAACATTTTCTCTGATCATGAAGCCTAATGTTGGTCTGGACCGCTCTGGTCTTTTAATTAACTATAATGCACATTGGATTTTCTATAGTGAAACAGTTACACCTGACTCATTTGAATGGGTATACAGGCTTAATACGTCTTCTTTATAAGACGTCTGTATCCTCACTGGTCACGGGTCACATTTTCTGCTCACTCTTCTTGTGACACTGACTTGTGCTCATCCGGATGGGACATAGAGCGAGACTCAGTGCCGATTACAGGCTGAGAGGTGGCAGGATTGAAAGCAAAAGAAGCACCGTTTTAGAGTAAATTATTTTATCTTCACTCACATAACCCCTCCTAAAAAAAACAATATGTTGGTGTATCTCAAAATCTTATCACACAGGTTAACAATTTAAAAAGCAACCAATAAATCTTCTTGTAACTTGATGGAAAAAAACAAGTGAAACGTCTCCAGATGGCCGAGCTCTGCTAATACGATTGCACTGGGATTTCTGCCATTCATATAAATGTGTCCATTTTACCATTTAATTTGTAATGTTAGTTTCCCTTGTGTATGGGCTGAAATTGAAGAGGCAATTTTACGCAAGGCCGACTCCTTCTCTTTTACGAACACCCTGGGTCTGAATTGAAAAAAAACGGGAAATCATCTTTGATCACTTTACTTTCATCACAAACTCTTTTTTTCTTTTCTATTTTAGCAGTCAGTTGTACAATAGGTGAGCCTGTTTCATAAGGGGAGGAATGATTTCTAAGGAGCAAAGAGACCTTGGAAATTGCACCTCCATTTCACCTCCACCCTTGCTGGCGCTGGAGTTTCTATGCAGGGACAGTGGACTGGTGTCCTCTTTAGCCTCCCTAATGTGAGCGTACGGTCCTAAACAGTGAGACATCAGTTCTTCAAAGTTCAGACCATGGAACTGTATTATTGATTGATATCTATTAACTAACTTGGCATCGTGGAGAAATGTTTAAAATGTATTCTTGACTGGTCAAGGTCATCGTGCTGTGATCCATTCCTTTACCTAAGACATGCACTGTGTAAATCCCCTGGTTAGTATGGAACAGCTGGAGTCCTTGATTGCTTTGTCCTCCCTGCTCATTTTCTCATGAATGTAATTCACGATCTCAGTGGTGAAAAGGAAGGAGGTCGTGGTTGACCGTTAACAGTCAAAGCCCTTTTCAGGGTAGCCTGCTTTTTATGAGCTTTGAAATGGTACATGTAAAGTGGTTTAGTATGAATTTGGTGTCGTTAGTGTATATTACTGACTGTTGTCAAATTTGCGTTCTGTTGTGTTATTGTATTAATTAAAAAGAAAAAGAAATCACAAATATTCAATTGAGTGGCAGGTGGTTGCCATTCTGCTAAGCCGCCGCCCACCAGCCTGCCACGCTGCCAACAAACACAAACGTGATGCAATAGTTTACTCAAGTGCCAATTTATAAGAGATTATTGTTGGGATACTGTCATTTTCAAAATATTCCAATCTTATCCCAAAGTTAATATTTATTTTATGATCAAGATGTTGGTTTTTGAGCTTGGGGATATTTCTCTGTTAAATCTTATGTTTTTGTGGTTTTAGCTGACCTTGTTGTGAAATGCAAACAAACTACATCTGGTCTTTGTAAACATATATTTACAGTATATGAGTCCGCTTCGGATCTGCCACTTAGCGTTAATTGTAGGGTGTTGAGATGTTGAAATTACTGTAACGTGTGTTTGGAGGCATGTGTGAAACAGGGTTCATCTTGAAATAGGTACAATTTAAAGAAATATAAAGTTTAAAGTTTACTGCACAGCAAGTAGGAAGTTACTGTGTGTTTTAGATAGTGCTGTAAAACTCTCTTTGGAGAAACACATCTAAAGATACAAATAAAGCAAACAGCACTGCTGTGAAGAAGATACACCAAACTGGCTTTAAAATTCCCCTCCCTCCAGCTGCAGCCCTCCTGATGTTTGAATGAGCTTTGCCAACTGCAAACCCAGCTGGAGCCCCAATTCCTGCATTGAAATGAAGCTCTGTAAAGACCACTTAGTACTCGGAGAAAGAAAGTCAGCTGCTGCTACTGCAGGCACGAAATGCATCAACGACTAATTTGATATCAACTTCCTCGTACAACGACATTATATACAACAATAAAAAATAAGACATACTGTGTATATATATACACATGTTCATTATTGGGTTTTTGAAGTAAAGCTAATCGTTTTCTGGTAGATTTGACCGTTTTTTAGCAGAACAACCTACAATCAATGAGTCTGACTCTCGTCATCTCTCTGGAATCCTGCAATCTTGTTGTCCGCCCATCAAGGTCGCAGGCTGAACGGGGATATCACGATGGTACCAGGTTTCTCTAAAGATGTGTGCACAACATTTACTGGCTTCCCATGGCTACGGCTTCCCGGCTCTCCTCAGTGGCGTTGGGTCCACGATGTGTGATTTTAAATAGGCTGTGGGCAGCGACCATCTTAAAGTCCACACGCCGCCCATCACCCCTGTCCGAGTGCATGACTCGCTTCTTGTCTCGCCGTGCACTCATAAAGTGACCAGACTGAGAGTTAATAAACTGAGTACAAGTTCAGAGACCTGCGGCAACGACTGTCTTTTATTTCTTTTTCCCTGTTCAAGGACATACGCTGCATACAAATTACAGGAAGGAATAGTACATTTGACATCGCCCCAGGTTTTAAACGTCTAATTTGGTAGAATCGGTCTGGAAGCCAGTTCTTTGATTTCCTACAGCTTTTCAATCCACTCGTTATAAAGCATACGTAACGAAGTGGTGGTCAGTGTGGAAGCTCAGGCGATTGCTTCATGGTGTCTATTTCTTTTGCATTTTGAATAAGCTCCAGAGTACCAGAACATATTTATGATGGAGATTTGATCTGGTCAATCGTAGTGGGAGAAAAGCATACTCCAGGGAGCAGTGCGATTGAGTGGGAGTCTCTGCTGCCAACAATCATCATCGACGTCAAGGGAGCAAGATGCTTGCAGGTTCCTAAGCAACACACAGATCCAACCAGGAGTTGGAGATGTTTTTCTCAAAGTGCGCCACAGCTTTCTCTGATCCCTGATAGTCCTCTATTCTCTGTTTCCAACTACAAACCTTCTGAAATGCTACCCACAGAGCCACACGCCTCCGGTCTCAGAGGGGTCTGTAAACCCTTTCCACTTTAACTTCAGCATCTAGCAATTCTAAACTCCCACTTACTTTCATTGTAGAAAAACAGAGTTCGATCAACATGAAGTTCAATTGCTTTTTGGAGGGCAAAGTGCTTGTTCACTGGAGTGCACATTTAAGTAAAGGCAATGAAATAGACAAAAGACAGAGTTATTAAAAAAAAATCTGCCTGATAAGTAAATTGACCACAGAGCATATGTGGTGGTGGTGTGGTGGTGGTTAGCACTGTTAGCACACACGGCGGGATTGTCCTATAGGTTAGAAACCCCCCAGCGGCCTCTCTCTGTGGAGTCTGCATGTTCTGCCCGTGTTCTCTCCGGGTACTCCGGCTTCTTCCCACGGTCCAAAGACATGCTGTGGGTGTTAAGGTCAATTCAGAACTCTAAATTGCATGTAGGTGTGTGAGAATGTGGGTGAATTGTTGTTTTGTCTCTTTGTCTACCGCGCAATTCACTGGCAAGCGGTCCTGCAGTGTCAGCGTCTCTGTTGGCTGGGATTGACTCCAGCCCCCCACCCCCTCCTTGCCCCCCACTACCCTCTAAGGATAGTACTGACATATCTAACACACAAAGTAATATCCCATGCTGACAGTTTCCACATAGCCATTTCTCCTCACACTGCCCTTCACTGTTTCTCATGTTGATTTTCCACTGGCCCCCCGCATGTCTGTTTCTCAGACCACCAGACTGCTTGATATTGTCTCCTCCAAGCTGTCAGGTTAAGATCACAAATGTTTCATTAGTATTCAGGTGAAGGATCGCTCCATCGAGCGAGTTGGGCTTAAACTCTTGGCCAAAGTCCGGCACACACAGACCTGACTGAGAACAGGAAAACCACAAGTATCACAATTCATCGGTAGGAGCCAGCAATGGGATTTCATTCTTGCCGACCTTATTCATTTTTATAGTGCCCTATTGTAGGGCTTCTGAGTTTTATCACAGACAATAATTGTAAACATATTTTTTTGTAAATTGGGTGAACTGACCCTTTTTCAACGTTGTAGTAAGTATATAATTAATCAATAATGTCTTTACGTAGACAATTTGGTTGCGATGGAACCTTTTGGTCATGAGGTTAAATACTGTATGTGATGCAAATCAATGATCTGATTATAATTTGTGGAAAGGGTTAGGGTTAGTATATTTTGGGAAGTCAAGCAAATAGCAAATAGGTTTCTATTCTCGAAATAGAAACCATGAGACATCTTTACAATCGAGTGTGTGTAAAAGTATAGAGGCAGCTGCTGTTTACACAGATGGATGGGGCATAAAGTCCGACGTATACAAGCCATAAGTGGAGAGGATTTGCCTATAATAGCAGCCACATTTCTTATTCTTAAGGTAAAAAAATAATAACAATTATAATTACTGACAATTAGTGGTTAAGAGGCCATAATCCAAACTGGTTTGGAATGGTTTCAGTGCAAATCTCATATTATCAGGATCAGTCTATATCTCTGTCCAACCTAGTCATTAAATTGAAACGCTAAAATATTGTGAGCGCACCGCCTCGAGCATAACCACTCTCTGACTGCACTCCAGCTTCAGACACGCACACCATTTGCTTCTTTTGTCCACAGTCTATTGAAGCACACCTCCCGAAATGGGCAGAAATGAGTAATGCCCGAAGCTGACATTATATCGAGAAAGAAAGGACAGGAAAAATGGTTTTGTGCGCAGGTGGTAGGATTTGTCGGTGCTGATCGTGTGAGGGAGATAATGCCCCGCTATTGTGATCTCTGAAACTATGAGGCTGCCTGCATAATAGAAGCTACATGTCTGAGAGGAATACATCTGTTTATTGCCTGCAGGCCGGTGTAAAAGCCTCACTCTGCTTATATGTGTGTGGGTAGGGGTGGTGGATGGATGGGTGTATACTCATCTCAGAGCCCAATGCGTTTAAAGGAGCATTTTTATTGTCCGTGACATTGTACATCGGAAAATGACTGGTGTGGGTGGTCTGTGAAATGAGAGCTGCTTTCTTTTTAGATTAAGTTCATGTCCCCATATAGGGATAGACGGAAGAAAGCTGAAGCCCACGAGAGGCCTCTGATTGCTGACACACAAGAATTACACAAGTCTGGACAGCCATCTAAACAAAAAAAGACGTAATAGGAACAGAAATACCTGGTTCTGCTTTTAAAAACTTAAATTTCTTCCTTCCGAAACAGAGACGATTCAGGGGAAATGGAAGAAGTAAAAGGAATAGAGTTTGAAGTCCATCAGTGGTGAATTCTGACAAAAAACCCTCGAGCTAGTTTATTTTAGCTGTTAATCTGGATGCAGGAAGCAAGATTAGTGTGTGGAAGCTAGATGTCGAAATCAACGACAGAAATAGCAGGCAACAGCTCATTAGGTTTGTAACAAGCATGCTGATTAGGGATAGTCTCCAGTGGGAGTAAGAAATGTTAATGGTAGTGTTAGGCTTATTGATTACATGGAGTGAATTTAAGATTGAAAAAAGCTGTAAAATATAAGACGTAGGAGGGGAAATGTCGTTGATAAATGAATGTGAAGATGTGAAGTTTCATGTACCTCCATTTTTATCAAATTAAGGAATGTGCTGTTCTCTCGGTAAAGCTTTGTCTTTGTTTGCTTGCTTAAAGTCCTTTTAAAATAGGACAATAAGAAACTAAACACTGCGTAAAGAATACAGCTGCCTCTCTCTGTAGTCTTGAGCGGATCTGTGTGCTCATTGGTAGGAGTGATGGGTGTGCTGGGCATTCATGGGGCTCACGCCTTATCGTACCCTGGCCCTTTTTCAAGGCTTTTTGATGGAAGAATGAAAAAAGCACCACTGACCTTTATTTGTAGCTTTGTCTGAGCAACATTGGAGGTAAGACCGACAAAAAAAAAATCCATTAGCTCAACAAGAGATGCCAAAGATAAGGTTGTGCTGATTCGATTGAAAAGTTAAAAGCAGCAGAGCTGTTGGGATGAGCCTGGCTCCTTACGCTTACAGTTTTAGTTTGACTTTGCCGGGTGGTAGGAACACAAAAACCGTGTGTCTCCAGCAGCAACTTCCCTGAGAGGCGAGTGAAGCTGGAGGTGATGACCTTCATGTCTTTGGGTAGCAAGTGGTTTATATATCTGGAGGCATTTTATCAGTAATTACAAGCTAAGGTGTAATTTGGCTTTATCTTCTCCAATTTAAATCATTTATTTTCACCTCCTGTCTGTTATTCCTCTCATACCCTTCCTTCTCTCGAGGTTGTGCTCTGAATGTAATCTGAAGAACATGTGCTGGATATATGTGTGTTTAATGGAACGCACTGCCCAGAGGGAAATGTTTTGGCAGAATCAGGCCTATTTCAAAGGCACTTTACTTAGGTGTGTGCAATTATTTTGCTTTTACCCCTTTTTCTTGCAATCCGTCTGCTGCAAAAATGATTTGCTTCTAACCTGATTTCTGCCATCTGGTACATTATGCTTTGCCGCCGTCTCATTCTGCCATGTCCCCTTGCTTTGCCGTGTTCACCAACTCCTCCCTAACCTCTCCCACCACCAGATGGATTTTCCCAGGAACAATCATTACTGCAAACTAGAAGTTTGTTCATGCCTGTGGTTTACTCAGGTAAATCTTAAAACATGTAATTGCAACAACTAAAGTTGTCCTTTAAGGGTAAATCATTTTGTCTTTTTTTTCTTAATATTTACTGTGAAGAGGAAAACCATTTCATAACCACACTAAAGTTATATCCTAAAATTCACGCCATATCTTTAAGAATTAGCTGCTTCACCTTCAGTCATTTACACCTGCAGTAATCCCAACACGGCTCACACGTCCTAATCAGCATGATGTTGTGATATGTGAATTCCCAATATCCTTCAGGGAAGTTATCCATACATCCATTGCGTGCATAGGTGTTCTATGTAAAACACTGGAAAATATGTCTGTAAGGAATGTTGCGTTATCGGCTCAAGCCTCTGGACAGTAATGCAACCCATTACAATAGCCCGGTAGTAAATCATGTTTTTTATGGTACATACATTTTGCACAGGACGGAATTTGAGGGTACATTTGTCACCACTAAGCATCAGATGTCACCACTAGTAAATATGACTCATGAATGAATCACCTCTCTAACGCAGCTCACTATTATCTTCCTTATTTCACAAAATGTATTGTTCAACATTGCTGCATGTGTTTAGAACAGAGAGGTGTATTTTGCCAATGTGCGCGGCTTTCTCTCTAAAGGTCATCAGCAAGTGGAAAAGGAGAATCCGAAAAGGTCAAAGCCTCTTGCATCAAAATGTATCCTGACCAAGTGGAAAATACAGTGTCCCTTCATAATGGTACCAATAGCGCCATTAGTGGTGAGGAGAAACAATAGATGGCTAAATTGGTGTGATTCATTAGACAGACCAATTGTAGCATGGGATTGAGTTGTAATTTTAGTCTTAATCTGTAATCGTAGTTGTGCCATTGAGAGTCTGTTTGCCTGACCAGAGTTGGAAAAAAGCACTTATTGCACAGACCTCAAAGATTTAAATTGACATTTAAACCAGAAATCATCTTTTGCCCTTTAACTTTGTTAGGATATTGTGTGCCACACTCTACTAAAACATATAAACTAAATGTCTACTGTCACAAGCAGGACCTCACATGGTGAGTATTTGCAATAACGTCAAATACATAAAGAAGTATTATGTTTTACATTTTTCTAGTGTCCGACTGTAGATGCAATAACTGAATTGATACAAACTGTTTGCTCCTGAGGTTTTATAAAGGATTACATTCACATTAAACCATTCCACTTTGAGTGTCATACCTGGTTGCTCTAATGTGCCTTTGTTCATGAAGTGAGTATTTGTTTGTTCTACTTAGATACAGTAGATATAGTCAAGGCCCCTTACACATTATTGACTTGTCATGATGCTTTGGGGATTAGAAAACTCTCTTCTACTCAAGACAGCGAGTCTGCAGCATTTTAAACTTTAAAATCTGAATTTTTATTATCGTAGACTAGTGGCAAACCTTTTGCTGTAACCCTTGGTTTCCGAGAAATACACATAACAGTCTCTGACAGTTAGTGTGATTTCCTCAAAGCTATTTAGATATGGGCCAGGTCTTCAAATAGCTAAAGACAGGCTTCAATAAGTAATGCCTCAGCTGGCCCCAGAACCTGGCGATCCCGTCACCCTCTGGCTGATTGCAATCATTTGTGATAGCCCCCGTACGCCTGCTGGCCTCCCAACACTCAGGCTTTTAGATGGGCATCAAAATGCATTACTTCCAGAGCACTAAATGAAGGCCTCCATGCGTGAAGCCAGGTCGAAAATAAAGATTTCTGAACTCTGATGAGTGACATCAGAGCCTGTTATACTAATAATGCATGTAAGTTCACTATATGCTTCTCATTGTAACATTAACATTTAATGCTGCTTTCCAGTTGTCTCGTAAATCCGTCGCCTGAGTTAGAAAGTGTAAATTACCCATCTTTCTTGCGGCATTTTGGGAAGACATGCCCCCTTTAGGTCGCTACATCGGCCGTCCGACTTGGGATTCTGAGAGTACCCCGAGCATACGACATACGAACACACGACTCGCAAAACAAAGATGTCTGCGCCCACATTTCATGGAAGTTGATATGAATTAAATTTGTATTTGGTCGTTTTAATGTTAATGTTAATGTTCTCTTACACACCTATTTACATTGCTGCTTCAGTCCGGTCACCAATGTATGCATTGCACGATTTTGCTGTGCGTGCAATACAATGTAAGGTTTTGTTTTCGAACTGGTTTGCTAAAAGGCTACGTTGCTAACAATAACAACAACTAGCCTGCCACTGCCACCGATGGCTCGAGAAAAACGCGACTGCACTTGTTATAAAATGAAATAGGCAAAAATGGCAAAATATTACTGAAAATGTAAGACTTGCAATAATGGAATTACTTAAAATGTCAGTGTTTCTGTAATAACTCTACATTATCCTAAAGTTCCTATAGAATCTCTATAGTAGTTTTATAGTACTTCTATAGTATGTCCCAAAATACGATAGTATTTCTATAAGATGCCTATAAGATTACTATAGTATTTTGTCGAAAACGTCCTGCATTAGCATGGCAGCTGCTGCATTTGTGGCGTCCATGTTCCTTCCAACTCGTCTTATAGCAAGACGCATCTGGAATGCTATAAGTGGTACGAAACCGGCAATGACGTCACTTTCCAACTCGGGCGGCGGATTTACGAGACAAATGGGAAGCAGCATAAAGCCTGCAGATTTAAAATGATTTCTGAAACATATCCATTAACCTGTTATACTCTAGCCTCTTTTATGGCCTCTGCTCCGAAATGGCATACCCATAATAAAAATATGAATAACTTTGTAAATGGACAATTTCTTCTCTGTAGGATAAAGGGGAACCTATATTAGTGGGACGATGTGAAATATCTGTATACATGTCACTAATTAATAAATAAATGAAGATGGAACACTTTTTCCAAATTCCAAAGTCCGCCTGGAGGAAGAGAAATGCATAGTGTATCCATCACTATAAAACATTAAGAACCAAGGCTAAAAACTCATTCATTTCAAAGCCCAAGTTGTAGACAGTAACTGTGCAAAGTTTTGATTTAATTGGGTGAAGCAGAACAAATCTAGAGAGGTTTTCGTAAAGAGTGGTCCAGCGAGAGGCCCAAACCAGCAAATCTGTCTTGAGGGCACATCTCAGCCAATCCTGGCTCGATTTCGATGATTGACACCTCATTTTAATCGGCGCCTTTTAGCCAATAAGACGCAGCCATGGAAAAAGTCTGTGTTTTCTCGCAAATGACTGCGACTGGCCGAGACGAAAAAACCCGCAAATCTGAGCCGTATATGGACTAAAACGCTTCCGGGTTAAAATAACACTTCCGGGTAACATTTAGCGTCTAGCAGCGAAAAACAAACAGGATAAATCATTTCTTTTGCATGAAAACAACAAACGTAAGTGACAAATTGTGATTGAAAAGCGAAGTTGAGATTTCTGTGGCTGGTGCTTTTTTGGACTTATCTTGGGAAATGTTTGACTGAGGGATATGATACTACGGCTGTCAACTTTAGTCGTTTAGTTGACTAATCGGTCGGATGCCATATTGGTCGACTGACATTCTCATTGGTCGACCAGTTGCATATTTTTTTTTTACACCAATAAAAACATTTTCATTGATTTACTCCTTGATATTTATTCCTTTTATACCCAGTTATGTATTACTGTAATCTAAATATAAGTAGGCTATGTTTTATCCCCAACTTTAAATGCTTTAATTTAGGCTGTTTTGTAACAGCGCCACAGTTTCGGGAACCGCGGCGAAGAACTTCCTCTCGCCGTCGGAGCCTGTTACGTCTCCGCGCTTAAAAAAACCCCGCTTTAACGTCTGCGAGCTTCAGAGGTCGCTTCTTTATTAAAGAGCGAGCTCCATCACCTTCCGCGTCAGGTCCGTGGGGACCACGCGCAGCGACAGCAGCTCGGGCCCCGGCGGTTGGAACTGATCCGAACCGCAACTCCTCTGCGCAGTGTCCGTACGCAGTGTGCGTACGCAGTGTCCGTATGCAGTGTCCGTACGCAGTGTCCGTACGCAGTGTCTGTACGCTGTGGCGGCGCGCCGTTTATTTAGTTTGCATGCATTTTTTTTTAACTCGTGTCGTAGGCTACGGCCCGGTTAGGAATGTGGTTGGGGACCGCTGGTTTAGTCGACTAACCCTTGCGCAGGACAAGACTTTGGTCGACTAAGCATTTCTTTGGTTGACTACAGCCCTATATGGTACACATATTGCTGTAATCTGTGTGCTCTCGGCTAGCGGTTAGCTATCTCGGTTTTGTTGTTAGCTCAATGCGTCGCTTGGTACTTGGTGAAATAGTTAACATGGTACCGTTTTTTTGCGAGTGATATTTATATAATTCTTTTCACATATTTGTGCAATGCTCTCGTTGTGTTTGGAGCATGTTTAAACGGGTTTGACGTTTCCAGTGATATGCAGCATTCATATATCTGTTTGGTTTTTAGTTAACAATATGTGTCTGTAGTCAACAGTTGTGAGCGTTTGTGCCCAAAGGACTATAACTTTGTGAAACAACTTCTCTCCTGTCCGCGTCCTCTTAACTGCATCTTGTTCTGCTTCAAATTAAGTGGAAACCACATGGCTGATGGTCTCACATTCTTCACATGTAGTGCTGTTGCATGGCAAATGCGGCCTTAATGACTCGTCAGCGGGGGGCTCGGCTTTTTAATGATTGGGCTCTCCTGCTCCACCGGGATCAAACAAGAGCCTAATTTGATTTTCCCTCTTCACCTCTTTTCCTCTCAGAAAACAACACAGCACAAGGGATTTCTTTCAAAGGCTTGTGCGGGAGTGGAGAAATTAAGATAACAGTTTAGTTATCTTAGTTTTAAAGATTTTGCGCATGTTGTGCAAGTTATAAAATGCAAATGATACTTTCCTCCAAGAGATACACATGCAGTGTAATGCCCACCCATATAGTGTGCAGTTATACACACCCACTCAAACACGTTTCATGTTCAGCATTTGATTTGAAAAGGAATAGTTTTAGAACTTGCTGTGCTTTAGAATTAGATAAGAAGATTGATACCACTGATGGGCGTTGGTTAAACATAAAGATACCGAAAGCAGCCGGTGACTGAAAACATTTTAAAGTATGATAGTTGCAGGTCGGTGGATGTTCCCTCTGTCCAGTATTTGTGCTGAACCTTACAAACAGCTCGCTCACCTCATCACACAGACATCAGAGTTGAATCAAGCTTACAACCCAACTGTCAGCAAGAAAGCAAAGAAAACATATTTACCAAGATGATGAAATGTTACTTGCAGCATATATTCTGCTCAATAGTAAATGCAAATCAAATTATAGCAACTTGTAAATGGGCTTATTTGATGAAATTGCACTCTCTTTTTTCTTGCTCTTCTGAGTTTGTATCCTTATGGTTAAATTGTAAGTCGCTTTGGATTAAAGTGTCATCTAAATGACGCTTTCAGTAGCTGTCAGTATCTTTATGTTTAACCAACGCCCATCAGTGGTATCAATCTTCTTAACTAATTCTCAAGCAGAGCAAGTTATCTTATCTAAAATGACAGGCGTTTTGATGGAGATTGTGGGCAGTGAAGAAAGTCTGTATTTGTATGTTATGAGACCTCTTCAGAAGAAACCAGCAGACAGTGGCATCACTACGGGTGAATACACAGAGTGGATGACGAGAATAACAGCAGCAACCTCATAAGCTTACGACCACGTCCACGGACCACATGTGTACTAACATGACACACAAATCCTTGAAAATCATGATCCCCAGTCATGAATATATAAATATTAACACAACCCATCCCCCATATATCTCCATGTGCTTCAAGCCCACATTTGTTAGTTTATCTGTCTCTTTTTGCATGAAAGCTGCTTCTTTCGCTTAGAAAATCTAGGACGTGAGGTCAAAGCTAGTGGCATTTTTCATGCAACGACCAACCTTTTATTTTCATTTTTTAGTTGAAAAAAGGTAACTTAAAGATTTTTTGCGGACATTGTTTTGCTGCACCGTATAATTTGTAAATAGGCGAAAAGTAACTGAGGTCTGAAGGTGAAGAGGTGCAGCTCAGCGGGACTGCAAGACGAAATGCTTCCATGACACCTGCTGGTGTTTGTTCTTTTATTAGACTGTGTTCCTCTCCTCCCTCATCATGTATCCATCATCACAGCAGTGGATGCTGAGAGCGTGCCATTCTCTTTTCCAATAGCCATCGTGGTTACACTGTCATTACATGCCTGCTGACCCTTTTTAAAGACTGAAATAAACTCTGGTAGTGTTTGACAAGGAGGCCACAAAAGATAAAATGTATCCTACTTCTGTGCAACGTTTTTTATTGCCTCACATTTAGGATTGTGTTGTTGTTCATGTTGAGTAACGTCTCATGACAAGAACATTAACAGAGAGAGGAATCAGGAGACAGTTGTTTATTTCTGTACGTCAAAATAGGAAAAACACAGGATGAATGTAAAAGTGATTGGTGTCGTTTTCTTACCGGTTTCGTAACCGTTTTTTAAATGGACAAAAAACGTGGGTGATCTGGGTGAAGTTCAGCTTTTGGGACCACAATTAAACCACTATGCTTCTGTTACCGAGCTAAACAAAGTTATTCTTATGGTTTTTATTTAAGTTGATGAATCCAGAAATAAAAAAGAAGTGTAAAATACAAGAATAATCCAAATGTCACTCCATGTATTCATCTTAATTTATGAAAGTAGAGCTACCTGGACAAAAAGGACACTTTCCCTAATGCAGAGTAAGGCGACTTGGTCATGATCACGAGTATAACGCAAGAACTTCACTGACATTATGATTAATGATTCCAATTACAAAGAAAAATCGAAAGTTGAGGAGGAAAGCGTTTTGCAGAGAATTACAAAAGAGACAAAGCAGACAATGAAGACAAATAGGAGAGCTTACATCATCATATATAACAAGTCTAACAGCGTGTGTCCCTTCCATTGGAGCTTATGAATAACAACAATTAAAACAACATTTTTGTATGAGTCATTTCATTGACTTTGCAAACAGTGAACACTCAAAACTTCCTTTCCCCCAAATCTCAACCTTCCCTCATTGATTGAAGATTTAAAGGATGTATTCTTTAATTGAGGGAAATCATAATGTGGCCTGCACTCCCATTCAGTTTTCAGATTCAGTTAAATATCTTTTAGCTGATGATTTGTAAATACAAAAAATAGCTGATTGTCATTTTAATTAATAGTTTATACAAGAACATTGACATTGGGGTGTTATTCTCCTATTCCAATATCAATTTTGAAACTTATTTCAATAGAATAATCTTTATTAAAAAGAGGGATCTTATGAAACAAGATTAAATCCACTGTCATGGGAGTGGCTCTTTGAGGACAAAGCCAGCCTTCAACCCAATACATCAGCAAGATGATATATGCTGCATGTGTAGCATGAATAATCTTTAATACATTTTAGTTGTGTTAGCCTGCCACCAGTTGTCCTTGCACCAAACACTGAAACAATGTGTTGCCATCATCAATCGCCCAGCAGCTCTTTCATATATGACTCATTCTCCACTGTCATTTGCCTGATCTCACTAATGTGTTAAATCAGATTGACACATTGTCATCCACTCTGCTGCAATGTGTAAAACATGTGTCCCTTTTTTAAATGCACCGCGAAGAGAGGATGGCTTTCTCACACATGGCCATCGGTCACAAAGACAACCGTTCTGCAATGCTTCATCAAGTCCCGCCGGCGTGTTCTCGTGTTCCGCAAAGCCTCTGGGTGAGTGAGTGAGTGAGTCAGTGCACTGAGAGTTCAGTCTGACGCGTTTGTCTCCCTCTCTCTGTCCGTTGGCTCCGAGTTGGGTAGCCGGTGCGTAAGCAGTGTGTGCTCTTGGAGACAGGCTGCGCCGCGCGCGCTCCTCTCTCGGCTCCTTTCTTCGGACCCCCTGCTCCCTTTTTCTCAGTCTGTAACCAGCGGGCACGCACAGCGCGGCGCACGCAGAGAGCGAGAGTGCACAGCAGCGCATCCCAGTCAGTCCTCCTCCTCACACGCCGGGATGCGTCTATACCCTCCGCTGCAATAATCTACGTCACCAGTTGACAAGTTTAGCTCTTTGTTTTCGGAGCTGAAATCCAACGCCGTGTCCCGTTGGCGGATCTCCTCCGTGCGTTAACTCGGCTCTCGGATACCCAATAGCTGTACGATGAAACCCACCGGGCTACAATCGCACCTGGTGCTCCTGCTGTGCCTCGTCTCCAGCGCAGCGTGCAACATGTTTGCGTTCACCGAGGAGCCCTCTGAGAGAGCCGGGAAGGGAGACGGCTACTGTAGTCGGATTTTACGAGCTCAGAGCAGCCGGAAGGAAGGAAGCAGCGAGTTTCGCCTCCGCGTGGAGGGAGACCCGGAGAGCTACCAGCCGGGGAGCACATACAGAGGTGGGTGTCCATCCGCGGGATTCACGCAGACGGTGTCGCGGGGCGGCCCTGTGTGCGTGTTGGGAAGTGGACATTAACCTGCGGCCGGTACACTATGCAAACTTGAAACAAGTTTACTTTTGATGCGACACAAATGCGCGTCCCCTTAAAGTCGCCGTATCTATAGGTCATTAACTTTTAGGAAACGTGTTTTTTTTTAGCTATTAAAAGCTAAATATAACAATTTACTTACTTTAATTTTATTTAAATTATTTGGTTACATATGGTCATTTTAACTTGTGTCTTTGGGTACAGCCATTAATGAATAAGTTGAATAATAATAGAAATACGTATGAATACACCTAATATGGACAGTAAATATAGGCTACGCGTTCACATCTCCTTCGCGATCAGACATTAAAAAGGTTTATATAAGCCAAATCCCTCTGTGAACTCTTCCATTTTGGTACTCTCTTTAAAAAAAAAAGGCAGCAGTCCCTGATTTCATGGCTTTTGTCTAAAGTGGATGTTGTTGTGAGCTGTTAATGGGCATGTGCCATCTGTTCTGCCAATATCCAAGGCTCATGCTGTTATGGACTCATGTTGCATTTTGGTTCGTTCTTTCTTTTCGGATTTAACCATAAACAGATTCATATCATCAGAGGTCAATAAATGAATTAGTGGATAGCTAATAACATGTTTACACTCACCTATACTAGAAATCATTTTAATATTCAAAAGCATCATGGCAATAAACTGATAAAGCCGTTAGTAAAATTGTCTTATGTTATGCAGGATTGAAATAAATGAAAACACTGGAAATACTGCCAGACATCGTACTGTTAAAACGACTGTTATCGTAGATACATTCTGAAACAGGTGAAACATTCGATTGCGTATCTAATCAGGCTGCTATCTAATTGACTTCTCTGTCAAGTGATGCTTGTCTCTCTTGTGTGATTCCATCTAGTGACTGTGATTGCATCCAGCCCCTCCTACTTCAGAGGCTTCACCCTTATTGCCCTGAGGGACGGCGCAGAAGGAGACAGGGACGAGGACTACGCTGGAAATTTTCAGGTACATTTGCAGCTAAATAAAATAAATAAATCGGTAAAAGAAGACCCTTATTTTCTCTGATCGCACTGCAGTTACATGGCAATTAAATAAACAATGTTTGTCAACCTCACATTTGTTTATAACCTGGTAATTAATGGCCATCCTTCCTCTGGACTACAGCACGAGCACTTTGCATGAACTGTGTGAAGAAAGAAAGAAAGAAAAAAAAGGTGGCTCTTACTGTAGATTGGGGGATGGGGATTTTCTTCGCACAGCCTTCCTGTCATGTCGAGGTGAAATTATTCTCACCTCACCTCCTCTAATGGTCTTGCTATAGCACATGAAAAGAACATACTCCCAGCTCAGGTTTCCAGGCTTTGAAATTACTGTGCACGTGTGTTGAAATTAAGAGTTGTGTTGGTGTGTACGACGTGCACAATATGTGCAGTTGTAAGGCTCGTGTGCATTGCAGGCAGACCAAGTGGGAGTACTGTACAATGCATGAGAGAACAGAGTGGGCCCAAGATTGTTAAAGGAAGTGAGAAGCATTCATTCTAATTCAGTGTGAGGAGTCTTGTTGTAGAGAGAAGAAGAAGAGTGAAGCGTATGTGAGTGAGTGGAAATGCACTTATTGTAAGTCGCTTTGGATTAAAGCGTCGGGTAAATGACATGTAATGTAATGAGTTTGAACAATCACAGTCCAGGGTGAACCCCGTCTCTCGCCTGATGTTAACTGGGATTGACTCCAGCCATATATGTATACTATACATGGCATGCTATATGCTACACATAAAATATAAATGTGTGTAGTAGTACAGTGATAGTACAGCACATTCACAGTGTAGAACATGTCATGTTGATGTAATATTATATTCATAACTTTTTGGGTTTTTTGCATTTCACCTATTCTTGTTGATCCTTCATGCATTTAGCTCACTGTGTCTAGTTTATGTCAGTATAGGCTGCAGTTCACAGTGCGGAGGATGCCACCCTGTTTTCAAAAGGATAAAAGCAATTACCCCAAATGTAGTTTACCAAAGTTAAAACCAGTAAGGCACCATTTTTTGTGTAAAATACAAAACTCAGAAAGTAGCCAAATTCCCAGTTCTGCTGAGAACTTGGAATATATACTATTTGATAATAATATTCATTCTTGATCTAGAGCTTGTTTCAATGAATGGGTTTAACAGTACACGGGAAGTTCTCCTTCTCTGACTTTCGTGAACCTGTCAGCATCAGCCACTTCCCACATTAAACTCCATTACGGTATAGAACCTGTAGTAGAATACATGGGGTGAGGGAGGGAGGGAGTGGGGGGGTGCACAGCTGCCTTTGGGCTGCTACAACACATACTGTGGCACTCTCTGTGACCTAAGCCTTGAATATGGGATGACATAAACAACAAGAACATTACATTTTTGGTCCGTAAAAGCCCACTTGCTATTGATTTCATGCTGTTGTTATTTAGTGCCGGCCTTGAGCGTGCTCTTCAGCGGTACGACAGTGAGCGTACAGAGGAGAAACATTCGTTCAGTCACTGTGCTTTCCCCCACATTGTGAACAGATATGTCTGGTAGGCTTTGAGAAGTTGAAGGTCTCTTTCACAGCTGCAGACGATCACTTATTTCGTGAAAAGCATCATGCACTGAGATGCAGGAAGAATAACCTACTGCCTAAAGATATATCCCCCCCATCATCACCTACTCTGTTAGTCTTTCATGTTTTTTTATGATCTTTAATGTCAAAAAGAAACACACACACACACACACACACACACACACACATCCAGAAACACACACTATTCCCCCATTGTGAAAGAGCCCTGGGTGGGCGGGCCCCCAAAGCATTGAGAGAAGAGAAGAAGAAAAAAAGCTACAACAGAAGACGTCAGGCTTTATTTATCATACAGCTCATTTGAAATCTGTTGGTGTGCCCCATCTCAGCCGTCTCTGGACAGCTCCCGACTTGATGAAAAGCACTTTTATTGAGCTCTCCGGGAAGGTCAGATGCCACAGTGTGTATGTGTGTTTGTTGGCAAGAGTGTAAACCGGCAGGCAATGCTGCCGATGTCTAGTGAGACATTAGTTCTCAGCAGGGTGAGATGATAGAACAAGAACAGGCAAACATGGCTATGAAAAGGGTGAAATCATTGCCCCTTTCGAGTGCAACATGAAATAAGTGACGATGAAGACATAACAGAGATCGTGGGTGGAAGATATTTACATCAAATTTCCTCAAAAATGATCAGATATAAGATCAATATATTATTATTATTATTATTATTATTACGTGAGACGTGAACATGATGTTTTTTAAACATTCTCCATTACCTCACTGGTGTAAAAGTGTATTGTAGTCTATTCATTTCACCCTGGGATGCCTGATAGAAACCATGGGAACGTGGAGGGGTGGGCTGTGTAGTCCAGCCGACTACATACACACCCACAAAGACACACACCTACACACACACACACAGCCACCGACTACGTCTCTCTCACTCGCTAACTCAAACAAACACATATTACAAACACGCCCATTTGCACACACACATACAGAAGCATCCACAAACACACAATCCTCAGTGGGGACTCTTTCATAACATTGAATGACAAAGGAAATGTTCAGCTGACAGCTTTATGGAATGAGAAAACTCCCCTCCTTTACTGCCCTGAGGTCACTTCATTTCTCAGAGATCCTTAGTCTCTGGGCGGTGAATATTAGTCCTCCCCTCCTTAGTGCTCCCCCATGAAACCTCCTCCACCTTTATCTTTATCCTGTCCAGTTCAAATCAATGAGCTGCTCAGTGTCTCAGTTTTGCACCTGAATGAAGGACGCTATCAATTTGCACTTAGTTTAGTTCAACCAAAGACTCTTCTTATCTTATTATGTTGTACCAAGTGGCTTTACTATGGGTTAAATCCCCTTAGAAAATAAATGCAGATGTTTCTAACGTATCATTTTTTTAAAGTGCTACGAAATAAGATAACACTTGTCTGAGGACATTTATGCTCATTACTCATGTACGTATGTGTGTGTATCTGCTCGCTTTACAGATAATTGATGAGGAGGAAACACAGTTCATGACCAACTGCCCCCCCGCAGTGACAGAGAGCACTCCTCGCAGACGCACCAGCATCCAGGTGTTTTGGACCGCGCCCCCGAGTGGATCCGGCTGTGTCACCATTAAGTATGTACACTACCACTCATGAGGAGAAGATTCCTCAGTGCAAAGGCCTAGAGACAAACTACGCACTAATGGTGGAGGATTAGCTTACAAGTGAACAGGTGAATGGTAATTAATGAAGTGCTATGCGGTCTGGTCATGTGGTGGGCAAGGCTGCGCCGCTCTATAGAGATTGTAGATCAGGGGTGTCAAACTCATTTTAGTTTCGGGCCAGTTTCGGACACTGTTCAATGCAGGCTCAGTCTCCAAGTCTCAAGGATACATTTTTTTTTCTCCTGCTGATAATCTTCAAAACATACTATCAGACTTTACGTTTTCTTTTTTCCACCTTGCAGGCAGCCACTACCGTAACACAAGCTTCACACTCTGATTATCATAAGAATGTATTGCTTGCCTTTCGTGTTCGACTGCATTACTATTAGCAAATAAACTGGCAAAGAGCAGAAAAAGTTTAAAAAAAGGTTCTGTTAAAAAAGGATGATTTTGATTGCTTTTTGTTACATGGTAAGGTCAACGGGATGATTGCAGAAGGTACTCAGTTGCTCAGTCAGCAAATGGATAGAGACAATAAGTTGAGAGGGTGATGAAGCGTACCTTGAAAGAAGCACTTGGAAGGGCTGAGGGGTGGATGTCGTAGTAGCAGGGCGCAGGCTATGTTGCGAGTGAGAAGTGAGAAGCGAGTTGAAAGAGATGCCTCTGAAAATCATGACTACAAGTTTTGTGTGGATATTTGCCTCTTTACTTTACTTTCTGCAACAGAACCTAATCTTATTGATAGAGGAGATTCAACTGATGGGGCTTTTATATGTAAATGTTGTACATTGTATGCTAAAGCTGTGTACTGTGGAAAATACATTGCATACCAGCTGGGGAAAATGTGAGTATAAACCGAGAACATACCGTGTAGTCAAAAAATGTGCAGAAAGAAGCAGCATAATGTGACATGATTGCTTATTTCATAGATAGGCAAAAACAGGACATTTTCATTAGCACAAGCAGGGCAATTAATTTTTTTTGGGGAATTTTAAGAAAACATCTGGCTGAAATTAGAAGTGTGTTTGTGACATTTCTGTTTCCGTTAGAAAGCTCCTGTGACTCAAATGTTATCCCATAACCTTTTTTTTCTCCTCGGTGGTTTGTAGAAGAGTAATTAAGAGGCAGCCGATGTCTTTAAAATAGAAAGACTGAGCTTGGTGGTTAGCTTTCGCTCATGGTTGGTCTGTGATGATAGGGCCAGGCAACGGTGCTATTTTCTAACTCTTGAACTCAGAACATGCAGGATGAAAATCTTACCATCCAATCCAATTATTTTTAGCGGTTGTACTTTCGAGAGGTCGAGGTTTCTAGAGTGCCTTTCAATTCAAGACTGAGCACTGAGCGCCAAAACTACCATATAGTTATGATAATATTGTACAGTCGATAAATGTATATACTATTCATTTGTTGTAGTTCTTTATGTTGTTAATTTATTTTTTCTTTTGTATGTATGCGCAGAGCAGAGTGGAAACCGGAGTCGGACGCCTAAAAGCCGATTCTGATTCTAATATGATTCCAATATAATTACAATACAAAGAAAAAAAGAGAAGGAAAGGTTTTTAGTACAAAACGTTACGGAGAAAACGTGAAAAAGAATAGCATTTCAAAGAAGAAAAAGGTCCAAAACACATTTAAAAGTCAAAACGTATTAAGTCATAAAATGGCCTGCAGAAAAAGTTAAAAAAAATATTAAATTTGAAAAAATGACATGGAAAAAAGCTTATAAGAGGTTACAATAGTTAAAAACTTCATGGAAAAACAGTTGACATTGAAGTACCAGAAATCAATTTGAATGAAGGATGATTGTTTTTGGCATTACTCTCTGGCGCTGTGCAACATGGGAGACAAGTGATTTGTTCTGATGGGCTGTTTGACTAACGAAGTATATCAGCGATCGTTTGAATGTCACAACCACACGCAGGTGTCACAGTCTGTTGATCTCCTTCATCACAACGATAGGTCAGATAAATGAGGACTTTAAAGGCCACTATAGTGAAGCAGATCCGTTCAAATTAAATGGAAACACATTTGCCCTGTGCACAGGATTTATATAGTGTCTCCTCGTTGTTGAGTTTACTGCAGCAGAATCAACAAAGTAAAATAACGTTCCCTGGATGTAGTAGGACAGAACCAAACAAATCATTACACAGGTCCCTTTATAGATACTTGATATTCAAATTTCAAAGCGGCCATTTCTTTTGCTTTTATTCTTTTCTATATTTTCCTCTTTTTTCTTTTTATTTAGCACTTAAACTCCCATACATAGGCCTACTGCACCGGCCCACTCAAATCAGTGCACTTTTGGGGTGATTGGGATCAGAGCGGTGGTGTGGATATGGCAGAGTGAGATAGAATTTAAATTGGATGTTAAATAAGCATTACTCCCCTTGATTGTCTGGCCAGCCCTCGAAAGTGGGCAAGCAGTGAGGCAGAGTGAGCTCCTCTCTCTCAGGGAGATACGTGAAATTGGGGGGGATTGAATTAAAGTGATTAGAGATGTGCCGTTGGTGTCACTTACCTTTAATCATTTTATTCGTGTCATTTCTTTAGTTTGTCGTGGCCATGTATCATGATTGCTTTTCCACACACCGCATATTCTCACATGCACATCAATATATCCTGTGTATCAGTTGCACTTACACTAGTACTTAAGAATAAAAAGGTATATAATATATATATATATATATATATAATAAAAAGTATAGTAGTATGACAATTTTGGAAAATGTCTCACGGTATGTGGGATATTAAAAAGAAAAGAGTAGACTAGACCATTATGATGCCAAAGTATACCACGTCATTTAAAGTGTTAGATACATTTTTTGATGAATATCTAACTTCCATCAAGTCAGTGTTTTTCTGTGGGTCGGGGTCGGCCTCTAGGACTAGCTCAGCTCGACAAAGCCCAACACAGCTAAGCTTAGTGCGTTACAAAATGGCCTCCTAGCAGTCCAGCTGGACTCGGCCCACCTGGAGCACATCCATCCTGCACCATCATTGTTGGGTTTCATCCCCATGGAAACCTTCCTGCAGCCAGGGATGGTGTAAAAGGCTGGTGTTTGTGAGGAAGTTAGGTGCCTCGAGGCTCTTTTTCAGTTTTAATCTTCCACACTGCTGAAAAGGTTTATTTGTGGCTGATTTACATGTCAAGGCCCCTCTCAGACCTGGACGTGCAAGCCTCTCAAGACAGCTCCATCTAGACAAGGTCCCTGCTACTGAGCCTTTAATTTGGGGAGCATTATTCTCGGCCTGTCAATCAGTTCTTATCGACACAGTCCATATGTATAGTTTTTATTTTTATTTCTGTGTATTTTGTTTACATAGTACAAATGTGCATGAAGTAATATTGCACAAATGAATTTGTTAGTTGCTGTCTTTCTCTTTCAGTTTTCTCTTAAGGCTTTTAATTCCTTAATACTGGTTGCTTTTTGCGGTCTTTTTGTAAGACACTACCTCCATCTGAAAGACAGCTTGATATTATGTGGGCTCAAATACCAGCTTTTAGAAGTATGCTGAAAAAAAAGGAAGATGATTATGAATAAATCTGCAGTTCCATCTGAGACAATCTGTTTAGACTTTATCGCATCTTGAAAACCATTTTCCACATTTCCTGCTGCCTGCTGTCTTCCCTTTATTTTTAAAAGTTGTCTTTCACATATACTTTTGCACGTCATGCCTACCTCCTCACTCCCTCCATCTCTTTTTATTCTATTTATGCAGGGCTAGTATTGTACAAAAGAGGATAATCTATTTCCAGGATGAAGGCTCACTCACCAAGCGAATGTGTGAAAAAGGTAGGCTTCTTTTATTGACACTAAAAAAAATCTTTCATCATAAATGTCGATGCTCCTCTCTGCCGTTACTCGACTTATTTTTTTGGTCTTTGGTTTTTACTCTACTCTCCTTCTTGATTTTGATGCATGGCCAATACTCTCTGCCATTACTCTCTGGCATATAAATGATTATGAATGAGTATGACCCCCTGACTGTGCATAATATTGGATGTCACACTGTGCAACAGATCAAAAGAGCGATTCTATATCCTCCGCTTTTCTCATGTCCTCACTCTTTCCTCCCTTCTGCTCCCCATTTTCTCAAAGCACCCAGCTCATTTTATGTTAGGCAGAACTCTAAACTGCTCCTTAACACTAATGAGCAATCTCTTCACGCCTACCTGATGTTGTTCAGTATTTCTCATTCTGTACCTTTCACTTTCCTCCTCGATACTGTACAGAATCCCTGTATGGAGACGTTACCGATAAACCTCTGCTTGACTGCTGTGCCTGTGGAACGGCCAAGTACAGAGTCACCTTCTATGGGAACTGGTCGGAGAAAATTCATCCCAAAGACTTTCCACGTAAGCATGCAAGCTGAAGTCCAAGTTGATCTACCTACAGCATCTGTAATGCACTATTTACTCCCGTAGTCACTTTTTCATGAAAGAACAGTAACCTCTTTTAGGCAACATTTCTGAAAATGAAGGTGCAACCTCTTCAATACCTGAAATGAATGTGTTTGGGGTGATTGGAACACAGGGAAAGTTGGACCTGGAGAAATGGCCGACATATTGATGATTAGGATCTTTCAAATACAATGAGATATGGCTGTTTTAGACCAAGTACCGGGATCTCAATAGCGATGGTGTGATCAACTCTCTGTGGTACTCTGAGTGTTATACTCTGAGTATAACCTCGAGCCATCCTATCTTGAAGTGAATGGGATTCAGGATTACAATGGCTTTCTTGTCTAAGTCAGGCTGATTAGATCAATATACTGATTAGAGTGGAGTAGGATGAACCCTGAAACGGAAAGAGAACCTTAATTTACTGTCTTATAGAGGTAGTAGTTGGTGTATGGTTCACTCTCACGTACTGATTAGTAAACACACTTTGAAGATAGATGAACCTAAAAGATTATAGGGCAGTCTTGGTGTGTCTGTTTTAAGCCTGACTCAAATATCGGCAATGTAGAATTTCTCCTTGTCAGTTACATACTGGCATTTTTTGCTACCCGAGATATGCTACCAATTTCAAATTCAGTCAGTCATCTTCCATACCGCATATCCCTAATATGTGGGAGGGAGTACCCATAGAGGATAGTATTATGAGCTATCATACAATTCAAGTTATACACTCTAGTTGGTTTGCATGAAACAAGGATTCACTTTTAGACTGAATAAAATGAAATTATCGATCAATGTGATGTACTAAAGGTCTGCCAATCATCGGACCAATCGATCAATCAAGGATCATAAAGGGATCATAGTTGGAATTTCTAGAGCTTTGCTTCTACAAGTGGCAAAATTGAATTACTAAGAAATAACTTTCCGAAACAGGCCGGGCCGTCCAATTGACAAAATACTTTTTGATCTTTTTCCACCAGGTCGTACCAATCACTGGTCGGCGATTATTGGAGCCTCCCACTCTAAGAGCTATGTGCTGTGGGAATACGGTAGCCTTTCTAGCGATGGAGTTAAACAGATCGCTGAGCTGGGTTCCCCTGTGAAAATGGAGGAGGAGATCAGACAAAAGGTAAGGTTCTCTGACGAGGAATGATGCATAAAGTATGGAGAAAGACTCACAACAATCACTGATGCGCACTGTGCATTTCTAAAATATACATGTCAAGGTATTTAAAAGAAAAACAGAGTTCAGTCTTTGTTTTTTTGTTAAGTCTTACTCTTGTTCCAAATCTAGTAAGAGGTCAGTTTTACAACGCTGCGAGGCCGTCAGAGATGGTGCTATGGGGTTCACACCTGAGTTCAGCATTGCATGAATTGGTTTGACATTGTTGTCCGGATTGATTAGTGCTTTCAAGCATCTACGCCATTCTTAGCCTGACTCTACATCTACTGGTTACTGTGCACACAACCAATACGCGGGATCCGGGGAAGGAGTACTGCTGTAGGACCAGTTTGGATGCTGCAAAAAAAAAGTTCAGAAAGATATGTCACTTCCTGGTGTGAAATGAAATGAGGTCAATAATAGATTCCCTCAAAAGGCTCAGAATTTAATTCAACAGTTTATCTTTGATTAGACCTTGGGGCTGGACATGACCCTCATAATGCTCAGAAGGAGTTTTGGAGAAAGCACGTATAGGAAGTAGCTGATATTCTCACCATTAACTAAGTATTGAGTATTATTCTCCTTTTGAATGGCTTCTATCAGCACCCACCTTCATTTTAAATCTCAAGTTGTCGTTTAGAAATATTTCTTGTGCTCAACGTTTTTTAAGTCTCCTGGGCTTTCTTCTCAGTGTTATTTCCACAAACATTTCCACATCATTATTTGCACATTAGATAATGAGTGCATGGGGAGACCAAAGGTGTCTCTATGCATTACTGCCCTCCCAAAGCTAACACAACACACAATTTGGTACTATTATTCTCTCTCAGCCTAGATCATTTAAAACATTTCCTTTCAGCTTAAAGCAGAGGGTGAATAGTGTCATTGTAATGAGTACTTAAAATGAATTGTAACAATATAATACATTATATTAGTCGTTAGTTATTTTGGATTATTTCTCAAGAGCAAAAAATGAGAATGCTTCCACGCAATAAATCCTATATGCTTGCCCAAGGCACAGGTTCCTCCTTCGATTATATTTTTTTAACAGCAGATGTGGTTGAATGATTAAACAAAATGAGACAATTTCCTCACAACCAGCAATGATATCATCTCCAGGGGTATCTCAAGCTGAGGTTGTGCAAAACAATGGTTCAAAATTGAAGTGGGACGAGCTGACACGGGGTGGGTGGAGGGTGATGGTGATCAATGAAACCTGATACTAGCTGGATGCCATTCATCACGGCCATAAGAAAACTAATTGAAATACGGCATTGTCAGTAATCTGTACATGGCAGAAGTAGTGCCATCTATGTGTGTTTGTTCACGGACATACAATATGATCTAAAATAGGTGATTAGTGGCTTTTTCATGTGTTTTTGAATCACGTGATATTTGGGCTCTGTGTGATTGATCCTCAAGCTAAAAAATCTCGTATTGCCCGGAGAAAACGAATGTGCATGTGTATATTGTATTCACATGTATACAATGTATGCATAGCCTGGCATTGCCCTTGAGCTAAAGAGGCTGGGTTAAGGGGGCTCCCTCTTTTGAGCCGTGCAGTGCCTAAACGCTGACACAAACAGAAAGGTGATTGTCTTTTGTGTCAGGTGGAGGAACATCTAGCTCTGAATGCAATATTAATATTCATAGCCGGGCACCACTCCAGCCGAGGGGTCGATTTGATCAGAATGTTCTAGTTCAAGTTTCATTTTGCAGAGCCGACCAGGCATGCAGACCTTGGAAACGTGTACACACAAATACACAGAACCTTCGTTCTCATTCCTCATGTCAATTTAGTGTGATTGCTTTATTTTTTTTCTGAGATATGCAGCCTTTCAAAGTTTGGACAAGACTTTGCTGCACCATCTGTCTGACTGTTACTGCTCATTAGATGTGTTGTGCCGTCCCTGTCCTCTGTGTGAATATATTAATTCATGGAATTAACGCTTTATTAAACTGCTAAATATACTATAGTCGGAAGTGGTAGTACTTAATATGTTTTAAGAATTTCCAAAAATGAGGTGTTAAAAAATGACATACATTTTTAATGTGTGCTTCCCATACAAACATGCTGTTTGTCTCGGTATTTCAGTCCTTGCTGGTGACTGGCTGGTAATAAAAATGTTACAGCTTGTCAGACCTTCTCAAAAATAGCCGAGACCCACAAAATCTCAGGCCCTCTGCACTGCACATAAGCAATGATGACAGCACGCCACTCATCATATTGGTTATTAAGACTATAAGCGAGACCATTACTGCCCTTTTAATTATTCATATAATAAAGTGAAGAGAATAAATTAGCAATGCAACGGAAGAGAAGGCATCATGATTGAATTTTGCTTTCGACCAAAAAACACAGATTAAATTTGTATTTTATTGAGTCATATATATGTATATAAGTAAGGATGTAAGTGTATATCTGTCTTAATGTTTAGTGCACACAGTTCCACATGATGATTACAGCATGGTGAATGGTAGATGGACGGATTTATTTCTTTCTAGTTTCCGGACCATTCAAAGCCCTCAACACTACAGGTCACATTCATGAGCTCATGCATGAGCTGATTCTTAACTAATGCTCACTGACACACACACTGATGTCACAGCCTTAAGCAGCAATGTAAGGCCTTATAATATGAACCAAGAACACTTCAACAAAAAAAAGAGCCGGTGAACCGCAGATTCGATTCGATTAGTAAGTAAATGACCAGCTATCACCCCCAGAGCTATACAAACAGATGTGCCATACTGTTCCATTTGCCAAGTACAAACGCACCTATTGGAGCATTTGGCGGCAGTCTGGGTCTGTTATTGTTCTCCCTCCTTTCATGTATGAGGTGATTTGTTTATGCATTCAGTCATTACAGAAGCTGTGTGTGTCGCTAATGAGAAGTTTAATGAGACTCTCTCCATGGACCAGCGACCAGGGCAGAGGTCTCAGACAAATCCCCTATTTCCGCTCGCAGCATGGGCCTTTTTTCATTATTACACAGAATCCTATATTATCCTGAGCTCCCCAGATGCACACAAAGACAGATAAACGAGAGGAAATACTGATCTGTCTCACTCACATTGTCTGCCATCCTTTTTAAAGTAAATGTGCAGATGATCGTCATAGATCATTCAAGACACTCCTGGCATGCTTCTTGATTCCTTTTTCAAATAGGTTAATGAAGGATAATTCTGCACAGAAATACCATGCATGTTTTATAATTGTACTGCTATATGATACATATTCACCCCATTCACATTTGCAGGTTAACAAAAGCTCTTTCACAGTCTGCAAGGAGCTTTACGTCTGAATTTAGTTTGCACAATGATCTAAATAACAAACGGTTTTATCCAAGAAAATATCAGCTACAGTATGTGTTCATCTTTGTCCCTATGCTAATCTTTCATTGCACTTCACAAGGACTCAAACGATAATTCAGTTGTGTTGAGAACAGTAAGGTCTGCCAGCTGCAAGAGGAAGCCCTGCCTCGGGTGCGTGGGCAGAGATTAATAGATATGCAGGTTATTTTGGTGCATTCCACATGTGCCTTTTGAAACACACTTTGGAATGATCTCCCATGTTAGTGTTCAAAAGTCATACATCTTATCAGAGATTGTTATGCTGGGAGAAATAATGTAACTATGTAATAGATGGTCAGGGAGAAGCAATAAACCGTCCTATCTACTGTCTGCAACTGTCATCAATATTTCATTTAATCATACCAATCAACTCTTTTATAGATATGTGATTTATTCTAATCACTGTTCAACCAACGGTTCACGTAACACGTTGTATTGGAATGGAGCAGTAATGTTGTTTCTTCAGTGTGTTCTTGTGGTACACTTACACTCAATCCATTCCAATTATTGCACTGTTGACTAAATATACACTATATTTACAATTTCATTTAGTCAACAATTACAGTAAAGTATATTTACCCACTCGATGTGAATGCTAAGACAAAAACATAAAGAACGAGCAATGATCATATGGTGTATGTGTGTTTTACGTAGTATTAGTTATTGCAAACTCTCATTAAGAAGTGTTAATAAACACAGTTTTGTGTTTTATTCGGCTTTTGTGTTTTTTGAGTTTGAGTTTTTGAGTTTTTATACAGTGGGTCAAATTTTGCAGCTTGCGTAAGAATTGGCATTTTAATGATGAGCCCCTGAGAGGTCTTTCCATTTTCTACACATGCCTTTAATGGCACTAAGAACTGCATAAGGCAAACCGATTAGAGAAGCCTGGATGACTTGGATTCAGTTTTTCTAGCGTCATTACGTTTTGCAATTTATTTTTCTCATCAAACAAAAGGAGATGAAACGTCTCTTCACCTTGATGTCATTCAGAATTGGTCTTCCAACCACAGCATTTCATTTATTTCCTGACCAACTAATTATCTTGTGCCGGGCTTTACTGTATATATGGTGTTCCTTGCAGCATGTATGATACATCAATTACTTTTTTTTTTCATCCTCCATGAAAAGGTCTGGTTCAATAACATTCATTCAGAATATATTTGTTTTGCTGTTGAGATGACTATGATTACAGAAAGGTGTTTGCTATGTACTATACTCCACTCTGCTGTATTTAAGTGTGCTTCAGGCAAGTGTTTTGTTGAAAGGGGTCAAGTAGTGTCGGGTTAGGGGTTGAAATGCTTTTTGAATTTGCAGTTGTTCCAATTCTTTGCTCTCTAGTGCTGCTGCGTTAAAATCCTCCCTCAGCCGTGTTATAATATAATCTAATATAAATGTCTATTTAATCTTTGCAAGAGGAGTAATTGTTTCAATTTAAATGTCATTTAAACAATGTAAAATATGCTAACATGCATGAGATAAAAATACGTGTTTTTGCTCATTTGTTTTTCTTTTCAAAATCCAACACGTTTGATAATATTTCTCCTCAAGTATTCAGATACTTGTGTAAAAATGGATAAAAAGGCTTCTTTAGCCCCCTGGACACAGCAGGGAGGCATAATATTTTAAGATGATAAGTCACACGTAAGCTACAGGTTTTTTGCTACCTCTGTTTCGGTCATCGCTTATCTCCTCATATTCCGTGTATATCTCAGTGTGCGCGTGCTGCAGCTCCAGGTCAGGTTTGCTACCAATTAGCCTCTAAAGTGGCTTCCCAGAGGGGGAAGTCTTGATCCCAACTCTGTATCCAACCTTTCCAAGTGCACCATGCCAAACCACAGCGGGTGTGCAGAAATGCTCACCCCGCCCATGGCCACTTTGCCCTAGCTACACAACTCCTCTCGGGCTTAACTTTTTCGGGGGGTTTCGTCTTAGAGGTCTTTAAAAAAGAATTACCACTTTTAGTAGTGAGTGATTTGTTTACCTCAGCTGGCTGATTTTCCTCGGCCTGTCAAGTCAGCTTTACGAGCCAGGCAGAGATATTCCTGCATATAAAAAACCCGTAATGCCTGCATTGGTTCCCAGGATTGTAATTATGGTTGCTGAAATCGAGCATTACAGCCGGAGGCGAGCGCATTTTGAAAGGCAGTGCTGTAGTGTTAGCCAATCTAAGTTGTGTGTGTGTGGGTCTCAGTGTTCACATGCCCGTAGTTTGGTTATGTGTGTGTGTGTGTGTGTGTGTGTGTGTGTGTGTGTGTGTGTTCGTCAGCTTTCTGATAATGAAGAATGAAAAGCTCTTTCTGCATCATAAAGTTATTATACTTTTCTTGCACAGTTATTTCATGTATATGGTATACACTTGATGTGTGGGTGTAGCGCTTGTTGTGGGCTTTACTGGTTCTTTGTGCGGCTGGGCTTCAAATTAAGTCACAGAGATAAACGCTGCATTGATGTGGAATCTCAGACATCTTAGCCGGAAGCAACTTTGCTAGCGAGTAGTAACAGGCAAAGGATCTCGCTGCAGACAACCCTTACTTACATTTGCCTTGTGTTTCTGATTTGTCTGCCCCAGGAGTCTTCCCTGAACATGTTTCAGTTCTTAGAAGTCGGAGATGACACATTCAAGGGAAATTCAAATGAATGCCAAACATCGGGCTGTTATGAGTTGGCTTTCTGTTGTAGTCTCTTAGGTATATCATTTGATATCTTATCAGTCTGTTAATCCACCATTTAGAATATGTAACTAGTAACGACTTACTTGATGTGTGACAGCCTTGTATGGATGGTTCTCACATGCTTTTTACAAACGTAAACGGTTTGTGTGAGAGAAAGATGAAAGTTTTGCTTACTTCATTTTAATTTCCATCTGTTGCAAACCGCAATCACTCTAATTTCGTCCCCATTAACGTTCATCAGCGTTGTTTTTTTCCAATTAATCCCCCAAATGGGTTTTTGCAGTGTCAACTCAAGGTGACACATTTAGAGGTGACAACAAAATCAGTACAAAGCTTAAGTACTGATTCTCCTGATAGGTTTGGTATAGAGACTAGTGACTTCCCTTATTTTCTTTCAAGATCTTCTATGCACATTTTTGGGATCTTTTATTCATGAAGTTGGCCTTGACAAATGTGCTTCCACCAAGGGCTCCAGCCTTTATGTTGTCTTCATGTAAATGAGACCATTGCTTTGAAGCCCCACATTCACTCCAACATGCATATCATTTGATAGTTTGGGGACCTGAAGTCTCTCTCTGCTGACGTGGGTTACCAAATAAGGTCAGAGAAAAGAATATAATCCAGACAACATGAATAACCAACATTTTGTTTTTCTACTTAAAACATTATCATCGTCAGTTAGCATCACCAATATTAGTTGAAACTACCTTTGCAAAACTGTCGTGCCAATGGGCCTTTTTGTTAATTGCAGGTTATTGCAAATTCTATTATTTTAAGTGTTACATCTTTCATTTCTAATGTTGCATTAATTTTACTCAAATCCATTAAACAGATCATTACTCTCTCTCTCTCTGCACCCACAGTAATAAACATTGCTCTGTGGTTCTTCTCTGTGTGGGAACAGAACAAAATAAAATTCAGGCATTTGTGTTATGAGCTCAGGGGCTGCAGCAGCAACCGGCCAGCTTCACTTGTTGTGGTTGTAGCAGTTTATTAAAGAGTTTAACAAGCAGTCTTAAAGATTGTGTTGTGTTTTCCAATTCATTTATCAGGGCAGATTACAGCATATATTGCCTGTTTGGGTAAGCATTACATATTCTGTAAAGATATTTTTGGTTTTGCATATTGGTTACCAATGTAAAGTGTTTTACCTTTGCAGTGTTTTTGTTTTGATTTTCCCATTTGGAGGTAATGATGAGTGAATTCCTTTTTGGGGAGATTCCAGTGCATAGTTGTTTTTTGAAATAGTGCTTCAGTAAGGATGTAAAACATCTCTCTAATCAGATATCAGCTGGAGCTGGTAGTGGAGTGTTTTGCTGTCGGTGTGCAGTGTCAGGATTGTTATACAATCTGCGGTGTAGTACTTGTAACGGGAATGGCCACTGACCACTTCACAGAAAGAGGATCCTGAAAGTAAGAATCAAAGTCAGCGAAATGAAAGGAGAGTGACAGATGGGATGAACTGGGTCATCAGAAGGCAGTTACCTCGATTCATCCCTAATAATATCCCTCAGCCCTGGGCCCAGGTCTGCTGTTTAATGGCTCGGGCTGCTTGATGAATAGTGTGCCAGGCAGCACCGAAGGCTTCCAGACTATGCTGCAGGGCTCAGGGATTGCAACCATGGTCAACAAATCAATTCATAGCTGTCTGGAGGAGGAGTCGGCGGTTACAAGCTCATCCACCTTCAGCGTGGACAATTCTCTTGTCACCATGTTTCCTCATGACCCTGCGGAACTTTCTCTTTTTCTGTTTTGAGCAAGATTGGTTTGACTGAAGTAAATTCGCACATGCACCAAATCTGCGGCTTCCTCTGCAGGGCAGGATACGGGTATTTCAGAGGAGATTTAATTAACACCTGAAGGCCGTGTAAGCCTTTTCGCTGTGTACTGATAACTGCCAGCCCGCATCCCATTGGAGTTTGGAAGCAATATTTTAAGTTTATTAATAGTTTGGAGAACAGACAGTTCAGATATTCCTGGGCAGAACTTTGATAACAACATCAGAGGAGTTTTCTCACTCACCCAGGGAAAAGGCTCCTTTAGACCAAGCTTTGCATTGGCTCGCGGCTCTTAAATTCCACCATGCGTGTGGTCTCCTAGGTAATGGTTTGAATCCCTTTGAACACGGAATGAGGTATTTTATCATCTTTAGCCAGAACAGAATCTTCCTGACACACAACTACTTATATGCAGAGCTAAGCAATAATGTTCAGTAAATGCAAACTTGTTTCAGCCTTTCAAATTTCAGAACTTCCCAGATTTAAATTATGCAGAAATCCTTCTCCCACATTGGATTTTATTGTCAATGCCACAATCGTCTTTTGACTATGATATATTATAGTAGGTACAAAGCTTATGAATAGCTTAACCACATGGTTCTGCACTCAGGGGAAATTAACATTTTTAATAATATTAACTGGTGAAATATAATAGAGGTATTTGCATGATGATTAGCATTAATGATCTTTTTAGCATGGTGATTATACAACAATATGCTGCTGATAACCCAATGGGATGTGAAAAAAGCAGAAGCTCCAGCTGTGACTGATTCTTCCCGCCATTGAGCAATAGTGTGCTGCCTCCATCATTTTGTTTGCATAGTCACCGGGAGCTGAGGCTACAGTTCTTTTTTCACAAACAGTGTAAATTTGATAGGCAATTCAAAAAAATCTCAATAGTCTTTTGTTTCTGTGTCAAAGTGGCTGTGTTGGCATTGGGAACCGGGTCGGATGAGCTTCCTCTTCTGTTTTGTAGAGCAAGACTACAGAGAATCATGATTACTGGATTTCAAGCTTGTCATGATTAAAATTAGATTTGTAGGGATTCACCTGCAGAGATATCCCTTTCTTAAATATAATGTAAAAACCTGTAGATTTAACCATAGCAGATTATGGTAGCGAATCCTGAACTAGTGTTCTGAACTTACCTCCTGAAGCTACAGTATGTATACACGTTTTTATTTTTTAGATGTTTCTTCACGACCTACCAAACAATTGTGTTACTACATTTCATTTATACAGTTACAATGACCAGTGATGGCATGTTTAGTGTCTTTCTTACATCCAAATGCTTACCCAAAATGTTTCATCCAATTGTAACTGAGACATGTGAAAGCACAAAGAGAATAGCTGCCTTCCTGCCCGTGTTTATATTTGACCATTACAAATGTCAGTGCAGAAAGCATGCCATAATAAACCATATTAACACTAGTGACTCTGTTAACCATTTATTTATTGCAACACTGACAGTTTAACTGTGTTTTCTTGCCTAATAGATAATTAAATAACGCTAAATCAAGCAACGCAAATGAGCAAGCGCTTGTCAGGACTAGATGGAAATGATTCATGCAATATGAATCTTTTCCGTCTGAGATTACGGAGCCTGTCATCTGCACTGCATGATATCTCTTTGTTAATTGATACGTAACTTTCTTTGTCACGAGTTTGTTTCTTGGGCACGAAGAACAAACACAGTATGTCTCATGTAAATGAGAGAACCATGCACTACTAGTATCACCTTACATAAGGAATATTTAAAGATAGAACATCACTGTCTTTGTAAGTTTTCTGTGTTCATGAGAACTTTCATAATTACTAAAGAATTACTGCACTAGCTAAGACAAGACAAGTCATCATGACAGTTATGATAGAAAAAACATATGAGCTGACAATACACTTCTTCAGCCCATTCTAATAATTTCTTAAGATGTTGGCACTTAGCCACCACTCTGAGGGATGCAACAGAACTACAGACTCACCTTTTCACTTTTGCATCCTATTTAATTAGTAGAAGGAAATGACAGGCAAGAATGAAGGGACATGATCTACTGCTAATAGGGTTCATGGGTAGACATCCCTGTCATTAGAAACACCCTCCCTTTGAGCAGCAGAAGCTCTACCTCTGCTTACACAAAGCCTAATCTTTGAAATTCTATCCCTCTCTGTGACATAAAATCGTGAGTGGATTTTTAAATACCGGTAATCCCCTTTAGGGGGAATACTTTAAATAGTGATGTAAAATGTCCAATTAACAGTTAATTAAAATATCCTTTATCCACTGAAATGTAGGGTATGTGCAAAACCAATTAGGAAAGCAAAATGATCAGGCATGAATACTGTGAATACAATATTTTAGAAAACAGCTAAATGGACAAAACACTTAAAAATCAACTTCATACAATGTTTACACAGGCTGTCCCTGCAAAGCTCCAGTAAATGGATCCTTCTCATATTAACCAGTATCCATACTTCCTTCAACTAAACTACATACTTGTGACTTTGTTGGTGATGCCAATTAGTAAATTTCCCCGATCACGTGACCCATCGCTGGCTTCGCTTGCTTTTTATACATATCCACCTGTAACAGTACAAACTATGTTTATATTTTTGTTTTGTATACTTAATGGTTATTATTTATTGAGATACAATGCATTCATTATGAAATAGTCTACATATCGACCAAAGCAACAACAAACACAATGCTCATTTTCCGCTTAGAGTAATTATGAATATTTTGGTTAAAAAAAAAGTTGTCATCATTTTTTGTATTTTGGATGAATACGATTATTGCTAATTTCATTATTTTATTCAATGCTGGAATTTAATTGTTTGTATCTGCGGTAATAATAGTTATAGTTTTAGCTCAGGAGTTTAGATGTGGCATTAGGAAGCTGTATACGCAGATGCTCGCCACCAATAATTTGGTGACAATTGCTGGAAGATCAGTAAGACAAAACTAAACAAATGAACAAATACAACATACACACAATAAGAAGGATAGTTCTTGCTTTCCTGTCCTCGTGTCTCTTGTGCATGTCATTCTTGGGTACTCTTTGTCACTCTTCTTTGTCAGTTTCCTTTATCTTTATCAGAGACACACTACTTGTTTAACTGAATGAACAGTTGCAAATGTAGTCTTTCTTCCTGACTGAAGAACGCATTCAGAGTCTTGGGTTTCTATGCCAAGGTAACGATCTGTTACACCGTCCCTCGTTAAGCCAATGACGTCAGTGCTACCAATCATTAATCCATACAGCAAGGCTGTGTGAAGCGGCAGAAGTGAGTTTCTCATGGCAGCATGCTTTAATATGTTTATCTATACTGGAAGAACCCAATTACACATTGTTGCTTCCTTCCGTATACAACAACAGTTTACAATATCATACATGACAAATACACAGCTTCATTTCAAACTGTACGCAAATCAAACTGCAACCTGGCCAAGTAAAGCCCGTATTTTTGCTAAGGGTTGTGCAAATATGACAGAAACATCCAATGTAGCGGTTAAGAAAGCAGACAAGCACATTTTTGAGCAAGTAAGTTCTAAATAAAATACATTTTCATATACAGAGAAGGTCTCTGATGATTGAAATGATAAGTTAATATAAAACTAATAGTACCAATCGGAGCTTCTGGCTACAACATTGGGGACTGAATGCTGAAAAGTCTACAATCAATTATAAAACGTACCTTTGAAAAAGATAGCCCTTGTGATTAATGTTAATAAAGAACAAACCAAAACATTGGTCACTGTGTCAATTCACCTGATAAACACCTGACGAGAAGTAGCACCTTAATTTCTTGCATTTGCAAGCTGCTATTCTTTTGCAAAGGTCCTACTGAATAGGATTCAATGGTGGCTAAAATGTTTACTTGAAGCTTCTCAATGAATGCAATACTATGTTGAATTGTTAATCCTTTGCACGAGGACAACTGATCGGTAACATCCTTGAATGTGAAACAGGATTAGTCTGTGCTGCTTATTATCTCCCTGTCAGATTTGCTGCAATGGAATTCAATAACACAGAGCAATAGCTGGGTATTAGGTTAGGTGCAGGTTTACTGACATTCTTGCATAATAATAGCACATTTTGAATAGACTTACACACTTTTATTTTGTAAAAGCGATGGAAAGTAAATACTTAATCTGTTTTGCATCGTGCTAAAAGAACATTTGTGACAGTTCCCTCTCCCACGCTGCCTTTTCCTTTTCACCATGATAGATTCTCATCCTGTCATGTGATTGTCCTACGCGTCCACTAGCTTGGTACCTGCGGCTAAATACAGACTAATGTTCCACTGTTAACACAAACCCAGCTCAACAGACAAGAGTATTTTAGGTTTCCCACATGGGCAAAACATAAATTGCATCCAACAGGGGTTGGACACAATAACAAACACTAAACAAAACAAAATAACGTATTTTTTAGCCTTACAATGTTCATGTTCAATGCTTTTTGTTTGTTCATTCAAAGTGTGTCATTATCAAATGGCGGATTGCGTTGAAAACATCCTTAGGTCTCCAAGTGAAAAGAAGAAGGGTCACGGATTTCTTGCTTCAGATTGTACTCGTTTGAAATGGACCTTGCTTTGGCTCTTTTAATCACAGGCCATAGTCACTGACTTTCTCCATTCAAGTGAGAAATAAAAATAAATAGTCCAGTTCTCCCTCCTTCAGCAATCACTGAGCGGGATTATTCAGCTATTTCCATGATTAAACTTTTTGTGTACCTTATTTCTGTCCCGCCCCATTAGGGTGATGACGTCCTTACAGTCATCAAAATGAAAGCGCAGTGGCCGGCCTGGCAACCACTTAATGTGTAAGTAATACATCCCGATTATCATTTTCCCACTACACATCTGCTTCTGATTGTGCTGCTGGTTCTGCAAGTTTAATCAAACATTTTAACACAATTATGCATGGTTCCTACACAGCAAGTGGTTTTCAGTATTTAGTAATATTCTTCTGTTCTTGCTCATATTAATGCTATCATAGAGGTTTTCTGTATCATCATGCTGCCCATGATATTCAAGACAATAGGGAACCGATGGCCCACCATATCATAGTGTAAACAATTTAAAGTATCTGGTGCTGTTTTTGCAGACAGTGCGGACCATGGGAAATTAATAATATATATATATATATATATATATATATATATATATTTAATTAATGCATGAACTATTATTATGCATTTTATTATTGTGTGATGCATACAACTATTTCAAGGAAGATAGTAAAAGACACAAATGTATGAGCCGGATCAGTGTGCTCTATATACAGTACATACACCATGTTCCTAAATTATTGGCAATTTCTGTATAAAATCCTAATGAAACAATCCAATCATGCCTCATTTTTGGGCGTTGAGACAAAGCTAGCAAACGTAAACACCTCAAGTCACACATACATCTTCATCATCTTTTCAATAATCACACGAGTTGTTCTGCGACTGCCACTTATGCTCTTTAGCGTCTTAGATGTGAAAGGATTGCACGGGACAGGGTGATGTTTAGATCAGGAGGGGTGGGGTGTATGAATTAAGTCCTCTTGTGTTTCTGGTTCTGTCCACATTGATGGATTGTCCAAAGCAGTTTTCAACTCACACCAAATCACAAGTAGTGTGCTGATTGTCCATCTTAAACCCTTTACAAAATGCTTTAAAAATAAAAATCAACATTTATTTAAAGCATCCATACATTTGAGTTAATGAGCCAACATATTCAAAACCACTGGTGAACAAATTAATTCAAATGAAGTATTTGATACCGTAGGCCGAAAGGATTCAGCTGGTGGAACTTACAAGTTAGTATCCAAAGTTGGACCCAGAGCTTGCTGATCCGTAAAAAACAACGCTCAAAGGTGCGCTGAAACTGCCTGCCTCGAGATGCTTACAGTGTGCAAGCCATTTCATCTCTTATTCATGAGAAAAGTAAGAAGCTTGTTGGCTGATCTGGCTGAAAAGAACTTCAGCTGCAAAAGCTTTAGCAGTGCGGTTTCCTCAAAAACAGGCACTCAGTGAGAGCCATTGGTTTAAACTCCACAATAAAGACCAAAGGAACGAAAGTATTGATATCAACTAAGATACTCTACGCTGAACAGGCTACTAATTCCTTGTGTCACACACGGATTGTGCCTGCAGCAGATACATTATGGTGGTTGTGTGCAAGAAAAAGAAAGGATCTTTTGCATTGATAACTACATGAAAGTGAAATAAAGTCACAGTTTTACCCCGTCAACGGGAAATGTATCCTTTTAAGTATTTAAGGGGTCCTTAGAGAGTTCATTAGCTATAATGTGCTGCATGAAAAATGCATACATGCATATTTATGTCAAAACAGTTTTCAGAGTTGGATGAGTTTTCTCTGCGTAATTTATTTACAGTTATTCAGTACACAAAAATCATGTTTGTGTTTTTCTAGGTGTATGGATTTCAGCATAATGTGGGAATTTTCTTCAAATTAGACTTAATAACCGTCAATTACAGCTTTAAATAGTCCTTGTTTTTATAAGAGAGAGAGGAAGAGAGGCACAGAGGGAGAACGGAAAGCATCAGCCATACAGGATAAGGAAGTCATTATATGTATGAGGCTTTTGTTAAACTACATTACTAGTGCTTCATCTCAGGTTTGTGCCTCTTCTTGAACCAATTTAGCAATTTAATTTGGTTGTAAGAAGCAAAATAATTGCAGCAAGAGAGTGCAACGCACAGAGGAGAAGGGTCGAGGTAGAGGATGACAAAGGACTGGAGATGAAGTGGCGGCCATTATCACAGCAGTGTGACTACAGCAGTGACAAAATGTAGTCCACTAAAATTGCAATTGCTTTGGTCCCAGACGAGGTATCGACTGAGTCATTTTGACGCTAAGAGAAACCTGTCACATTTTATCGTCCTTTCATTGCAACATCGTTTTTCACACCGAAGGTAACGAAGATTCATGTTTTTCAAGTTATAAAATCTGATGCTATGCCATTTCTAAATGACTAATATATTACATCTGATCTCCATCAAACCATGCAAATGTCTTAGTCGGTCCTAAAACTCACCAACAAATAAACGTTAAGAATATCACGGTTTCTTGACCATATGTCCGAGTGAGTTATTTGACTTGCTCATTCTAACAAATTCATAATAGTTTTGTTATGGTAACTGGTGTAATAATAATGCCCTTGAAGACAAAAGGCTTCCACAAATATCAAGTGGAATTGATTTTTCTGAGCAAATTTCTTTTCAGAACTTGACAATGACTAACAACACAGGCAAAGCCTTAAAGTACTTCCGCATGCCGGCATCAAATTATACACCTCCAATCGTTCTCCATCAGTCTCTGTGAAATGAACAACTATAATTGGGTATCCACAACACATCGCTCGTTCCGGTCGCCACAGGGTCATCAGGTGAAGTTTGGCACCTCTGCATAGCTCTTCCTCTCAGTAGTGCATGGCCAATCAAAAGACGTGCATGTGCTTGACGTTATTGTACGCCTGCAAGTTGGACCAGGTGTCGCCCCCTTCAAAAAGTCTCGCAATCTTGACTCTGAAGGACTAAGAGCAGATTTCTTTCATCTTGACAACACACGATGGCTGAAATATGATTGAATAGAAGTTCCAACGTGGCACACTCAAGTTAAATTGTGTGTTCTGAGAGGATAACGGCCTTTTCCTCATAGGCAGGACAGAGTTAGCTGCGGTGAAATGGAGCGTGAATAAGGTGAAAAAAGGACACTAACAAGTTGTCTGTGTTACAAGATTATTTTCGCTACCAATTCATCTTGTGTAGAGAAATTTCTTAATTAGTCCGGCTGTCAATCATTGGTCAAGACAGACAGTCAGAGGTGTGACTTGTCTCCTGGAATAGATCGAATGCGCAGTGGAGATAGATGTGGTCTGCAGCGTGAGTCTACTATTTAAACAAAATATTTGCCAGTCTTTATCTGTTAGTATCTTTCCTTTTTTTTCGCTCTCTAAAGGAGAGTCAAAGTTTCCATGTGAAGCTTGCAATGGTGTGAGTGAGTTTTAACACCCCGAAACACATGATCTCTGACTCTAAAAAATGTGTTTCTTTAATAACAAGAGCTAATTCACATCCTATCAATCTGAAAAACTGACTATAGTCCATTTATTATTCGAATCAAAAACTATGTATTAATTCAAGAATGTATATATTTTGCTGCCATACATACGTATAAATGAGACGTGTTGACATCTTGGGCTAAACCTTTCAGGATGGAATGAGTTCCATCTTCTCATTTTCACGTTGTACCAGATGGTCATGGTCACACACACAGCCGATAATAGTGGAGTGGACATACCGTACTGTTTATATTATATAAACCGTCCCACTGTCCCACATTACACTAAATTCTTTACAGCCTCTCGCTCAGTCTGGTTTTGAATTGTTAGCTTCCTGTTTTGGTTAACATGGAAACCTGTCAGTAAAAATGTCTTAACTTGCATCACAAGCTTTTACTACCACCCTTTTTAGCCGCTTCTCTCCCTCTCTCTCTAACTGTCTCTCCCCCCCTTACCCACACTCGCGTACCCCTTTGAACACACACCTTATTGTCCCTCTCTTTCTCAGGCGGGCGGCCCCGTCGGCTGAGTTCTCAGTGGACCGGAGTCGTCATCTCATGTCCTTCCTTACCATGTTGGGGCCCAGCCCGGACTGGAACGTGGGTATGTCTGCTGAGGACTTGTGTACTAAGGAGTGTGGTTGGGTCCAGAAGGTTGTCCAGGACCTGATCCCCTGGGATGCAGGCACTGACACTGGGGTGACATATGAGGTCAGTGAGAAAAGTAAAGAATTTCGGCAATAATTTCCGAAAAAAAAAATTGTTTATTCACAAGCATGATGTCATCACAGTAATTAGCTGCGAAATCAACAACGTTTCCTCTTTCTGTTGTGTGTGCTTCTTTAGAGGTTTTGCGATGTTACGTGATTCCTATGGTGGAGCTTTCTCTGTAAATTCAATCTGAAAATTGATTTTCAGATTGATTCAAATAAAAAAAAATCCAACTTAATGTTATTTTACTTTAAACTATCTATTATTACCTTAATACCACAACAAAGAAATGTTCATCTGAATGTTTGAAGCCGATAATCCCTCAGCAATCCCAACCTTTGCTAAGTGCCATTCTCTTTCACACCTTTTACCACCGGCATCATCTTCCTCCTCACTCTTCAGACTCTATCACCAGCTGAGACTTTTGACCTCGTCTTTCCATCAACCTTTTCCCCTTCATCTGCCTGTCTGCTCACATTCACTCCATCATTTTTCCTCCCCGCGTTCTGCCAGTTGCAACAATCTAAGTGTCATCAGTCATTCAATTGTCCATTACAGCTTTTTACACCTGCCCGTCTTTCCCTCACCCTGACTTACGGCATGTTCAGGGTCTCCAGTCAGCACCGATATATTAAATGCGTGTGCGTGTTTGAGTAAACTCTAAAGACACGGGTGAAAACTTTGGATGATTCCTTGAAGCTCACCCATGAACCCACTAAAATTGTTTTGGTTGGCGCGAAGAAAAATTCACTCATCATCTTCCCCTTCTGTTTCTTTCCCTGGCTCTCTTTCTCTCTAACACACACACACACACACACACACACACACACACACACACACGCACGCACACACATTCTCCTTTGCACATCGTGCCTGTCCGTGCTCACAGACACTTTGTGGCTCACCACGACTGAATCAAACTCTACCGTATGGAAAAATGTTCTGGTCACACTGCAATTTCATATTTTTTCGTAGTAAAAACAGCTTCAGTTTGCCATCTGTTTCATGCACTATTAAACAATTCCAAAACCCTTGAACACAGAAGAACATATCACAGGAAACCATCTGTAAAAATTCAGTAAACTCAAAGTGCAGAATTTGAATTGTATACAGCTGGGGTTTCCAAACGTGTGACATCCCTCTCGCCGACCTACAGCAGTAGCGAGCCCCATTCTCTGTGCCATTACTTGTACTGTGCCCTTTAATTAGTGACCTCCCCTTACCCTCCCTATCTAACTCCCTCCCTCCTGAAAACACAAGCAGGACTGCTGTTTTATTTTCGGTTTGGTCTCAGCGGGGGTTGAGGGATGAGCTGGTCTTCTGCCGCCAGACCGCCTCTGGCGGTGGAGCTTCTATCAACCCCATGCTGGCCGTCCTCTGCCGTTAACTAATAAGAACACAACACAGGGCTCCTCCACACCTGCTTCACAACTTTTGTCCTGTGTGTAACTTCGAATGACTTTGTGCTTATTGTAATTGATGGAAAACCACTGTGACCGTGTTATTTTTTAAATCACTGTTGGTTTGTATTTTTTTTTTGTGTGTCTTTTAGTCTCCCAACAAGCCTGCTTTGTCCCCGGACAAGATCCGTCCCCTGACCAGCCTGGATCATCCACAGAGCCCTTTCTATGATCCTGAAGGGGGACCCATCACTCCAGTGGCCAGGGTGATGGTGGAACGCATTGCTAGAAAGGTTTGTCTGTACGCACTCTTGATGCATATACAGATACAGATGTTAACTGCAGTTAAGAACAAAATGTTAAGTATAATGACCCAGTCATTAGTCATTTTATTACAGTAACAACACAGGGAGGAAAGTCGCATATTGTACTATTATATACACATCAATACAGCAAATGATCCGTGCTGGATGTGTTCCCTGTGTAGGTGGTGTGTGGGGTGCAAGTACTGTTTCACGAGGTGAAAATAAATCATCGGGACACCTGCTTTCCCAATTAAACAAATATAGCTCATTAAAATGCATTTTATGTAGTCAAACGAGTGTGTCTTAATAGTTGCAGACAGTAGTGGCCAATGTATTGGTAGTTTTCCTAATTATCTTTCAAAGAATTAGTATTTTATGGCTTTATTTGATAGTTGAGTGTTGGCAAATAAGAGTAATGTCTTGAGCCTTCATAAACATTTAATTTTTCCTGAGCTGATAAAAATGACATAAAGCGTGAAGATTGAGTGAAAAAGATGATGAAAACATGTATTTGTTTAGGTTTTAGGCTGCTATTACAATTCACCTATGTGAAATATAGTCTTTTTGTTATAACTTAATGGTTGTAAAATTCCAACCAGAGGTGGATGGAAGGTTAGCAGTCTTTTACTGGCATCTAGAGGCAGCTGTGGGGAGTTATCACATCGTTCCATTCGTCATCATTTAATTGCAACACATGCAGACAGACTCTGCAGTTAGAGAATTACAAAATGTATGGACTTGCATTCTTTTACAGTACTTTTCCCTCTGTGTTAATACAAAAATGTGTAAACTCATCTAAACTAATCTCAGGTTAATCTTTCAATAAAGGATTTATAGAAACCAAAAGTAATAATTAAAACAACAAAGCACCTGAGTGCAGGTGTCTGTCTCCATATAACTGTGCTTCTGTGTGCTCCACAGGGCGAACAGTGCAATATCGTACCGGACAACGTGGATGACATCGTAGCCGACATTGCTCAGGAGGAGAAAGAGGAAGGTCTGCATCCTGCTCTCGTTTCTCTCTCTCACACATATACAACATTTAAAGTATAGTTAACAGTGTAAATTATAGTATCTCTATCCCCTTTGCCACCTTGCAGATGATACCCCTGAGACGTGTATTTACTCAAACTGGTCTCCGTGGTCTGCATGCAGTTCGGCCACTTGTGATAAGGGCAAGCGGATGAGACAGAGGATGCTAAAGGCCCAGTTGGATCTTAGTGTGCCCTGCCCCCACACCCAGGACTTTGAGCCGTGCATGGGGCCCGGATGCAGTGACGAGGGTGAGTAGTCATCACAGACTGAGAGTTGCCGCTGTGAAGGTTGTAGCTGAAAAAGAAGCACAGATACCTGTCTAAGTATACCTGTTTGTCCTTTGAGTGCACATAACACACACACAGGCTGGTGTCCTTCAACATAGCCTTCCTGCCTGAAAGGTATGTGTAAAAAGAGCTATAATTCCTGAAATACATAATTAGTCTGGTGTGTGTACACACCCTGAAACCTAAACTGAAAGTTGGCATTTTAATCTCACAATCACCGTTTAATTTCCGGTGCAGTGAAATAAGACACAGATCCAATGTAATAGGGCAATGGCCCTGTTCTATTGTTTAGCCTCTGCTTTACCTTCATACATTAGCAAAGGCCCTATTGGATCAGTCGCCCTATTCTCGAAATTATGACATTAAAATTAGTCATCAGCTAACAAATCTCTGTTAAGTCATGTGTCACTATGTCATCACACATGTTCATCTTGTCCACTGGCACCACGTGTCGTGCAGAGAGGTAGACAACACATTTGTGTAGTAGTTAGATGGGAAGAAAGTCAACATATATAAGGTCAGAAAAATTAAAAAACCATGTTGAAAAGTTTAAATGAAAACTAGTCTAAAAAAAGTAAATGTCAAAGTAAAAAAAATATTTAAAAATTAATTTAAAATAAATAATAAAAACTTCATTGAAAATAAAGTTTAATTTGGTCAAAAAAAGGTTCTGAGGAAAACATCTGGTAATTCTTGCAATCGTCTCCATCTTTGTCATTTGACTCTTAGAGGCTTCAACCTGCATGTTGTCGGAGTGGATCACCTGGTCTCCCTGTAGCTTGTCCTGCGGGATGGGCACACGTTCCCGGGAGCGTTACGTAAAGCAGTTCCCTGATGATGGTTCACTCTGCAGCTTGCCCACGGAGGAGACAGACAACTGCGTGGTCAACGAGGAATGCTGTGAGTTTTCCCTTTTTCCCTGAGAAGTGTATCCATTCCTACTATAGATCCAGTACGGCATTGTAGGTTTACTGTGCCTCGTCTCTCCCTCCTTGGCCTCAGCTTCCAGCAGCTGTCTTGTTACAGAATGGGGTGAATGGGATGTCTGCAGTGCCACTTGTGGTGTGGGCATGAAGAGGAGAGAGCGCATGGTGAAGATGCCTCCTGCAGACGGATCCATTTGTGGGGCTGAGGTGTTAGAAGTGGAGAAGTGCATGATGCCAGAATGTCGTGAGTAGCAGCATTTTCAGGACCACAGCTATACTCACACCCGGTACACGTTTGACTCATTAAGCAACCAGGCACGAGGTACAAGGTAGCTGAAGATCAATTTAAGGAGCACTGACAGTCTTACATTCATTTGCTCCTTTAGCAAATCTCTTAACTTTAATAATAGGAAATGTTGTTTAGCAAATATCTCATAACTATAAAACATGTGTTAGCTTTTGTCCCCTCGTTCTTCATGATTAAAACAAAGGAAGTACTGTTTTGCTGCTGGTACATATATACAAATGTGTCAGTTTGAGTTCATATATTTCAAAGGTGTATGTGCTTGATGTCCTGCTCTGTACAGACACGATCCCCTGCATGCTGACTCCATGGTCTCCGTGGAGCGACTGCAGTGTGACCTGCGGAAAGGGTTCGAGGACACGACAACGCATGCTGAAGTCCCCGGTGGAGCTGGGGGAGTGCACAGAGGAGTTAGAGCAGGTGGAGAAGTGCATGCTTCCAGAGTGTCGTAAGTATTTTGCATCAGTGGAAAACCGTTTGTCCGTGTTATTTTGGTGTACGAAAAATAAAAACTGGAATATTTATCTGGTTGTCTTAAGTTAGATGATACTTAAAGCAAGAGAAACTGTTTGCAAACCAGCCGAACATCAAAACTGCCAGGAGTAACACAATGTCTCACCGTGTCCCAGAAGATCATAAATATGTATCAATCCAATTAGAAAACTCAGTTGTTTATGTACGGTAAATGTTTATTTTTCATGTCAGTGCTTATTAATTAATAGCAGTGGTGATTATGCTACATCACGGCTACGTGAAATGAAATCATATTTCTTAGCAAACAAGAAAAGTTTTCTTGTTTCTTGTTGTATCACTATAATTTAAGATTAAACACATTCCCCTCAATGTGGATTCCTATATAATCCATGCTAGTACATGTATCTTTATCCCTGACCACTCTAAAGTCTATTTTGTTTCCTCAGCCATAGACTGCGTCATGTCAGAGTGGGCCGAGTGGTCCGAGTGCAATAAGTCCTGTGGGAAGGGTCATACGATCCGGACGCGCGTGGTGAGGCTTGAGTCTCAGTTCGGAGGAGACACGTGTCCCGAGACCATCCAGCGGAAGAAGTGTAAAATAAGGAAGTGCAACCGAGGCCAGGCGAACGGCGACGAGAAGAAACGTCGCAAGGAACAACGTGAAAAGAGGAGGAGCAAACAGGGCACGGCTGAGGTCGCCCCAGAGCATCTGGGTTTGTATCAACAACTCAAATGCCACACGGATAATTAAGAAAAATGTGCTGAGAGAAGCGTTATTGTGATGATCTCTCTCTCTCTTCTCCTTCAGGGTGTAAGATGAGGCCATGGTCGAGTTGGACCGAGTGCACCAAGCTGTGTGGAGGAGGAATTCAAGAGCGGCTCATGACGGTCAAGCAGAGGTTTAAGAGCGTGCAGCTGTCCAGCTGCAAGGACAGGAAGGAGATCAGGGCGTGCAATGTGCAACCCTGCTAGTAGTGAGTAGGCAAAGGAGGGCAATGCTGGAGGGAGGGAGGGAGGGATGGATGACTATGGAGCAGGGGACGGGACTGGACTTAGCACACTGTTGCACAATGATCCAATCCACTCTGTTTGGGGGGCTGAGACAGCACATGCTCGAAGCTGTCTAGGTTACATCCAGAGTTCGGGTTGGTTGTCACCAAGAGGCGATGGAATTCAAACTGGCAAACTCTGGATTTACACCAGGCTAATTCTGTTGTGCTTTTGAACTAGTTCTTTTGCAAGATTACTGTAAAAGTGTTGTGGTATAATATATCTTGAAAAATATGTGTATGAAATATCAATTGATTGAATAATATAAACAACTGTTATACCTTGTGGTTTTCTTAAGTAGTGCAGTGTATTCCAGATTTGAAAACACAGGGGCGCAGCCATTCCAGTGTTTTATACGCTTTCGATAGCTCAGTTGTTTCTAGGATATAAATTCCCAGTTGGCTTTTTATCCAGCCGCATATTCTTATATAGATGCACCAGGATTGAGATCTATATAATTTGGAGCATTGTGAGAAAATTGTGTTGTTTCTTTTCTGTGGAAATTTTGATAAGAACATGTCCCAAGATTCTTACCAAAGTCTTGTGTTGGTGTTTTCTATATGTCTTATCCTCCTTTTCTTTATCTGTGTTCCTCTAACATATTCATATTTTGGAATAATATCACCTTTACAATAAAAGTAATTGTGACAACTTGAGATCCGAGTTCTTATTTCAGAGGATAAAGGTGTAAGGGAGGCAGCCAAGGGTTTACACTACTGCACCGCTAGATGGCGACACCAAGCTTAAAACCGTTGTCGTCCACAGGAATATGTTCATTCCTCATTCTACACCAGCTGATCATCCTTTACGCCCTCCCCCACCACTTGCCATAGATATGATCGCCACAAGGACAGTGTGATGAATGGAAGACTATTTCAAATTTACAAAGGGTATTTTATTAATTAGGTTCAGTTGCAGAGGAACCTATTGTATTTTATGGATTATAATTGATTGTGGAACAATAAGTAAAAGAAGGATAATATAATACAATTACATATATAATATGTAATACAACAGTATTGCTATATATATATATATATATATATATATATATATATATATATATATATATATAACTATATATTTCAACTATGGAAAATGTGAGGTTGGCCTACTTAAATTTCCGAATACGAAAGCGAAATCATAATAATCATGATAATGAACTTTATTCAGATTGGAAAAAAAGACTTGTCAATTAAAACCAAATGGGCCCCTTGAGCAAAATTTAGGAGCAATCAGAGGTTTTTTGTTGATCTAGTGAGTAGGAGGTTTTACTCTGAATGAGCATCCAGTTTGGAGTGCGGTGAATTGTATGTGCACGTTCATGTGCTGGTTGAAACCCTGCAAGAATCTGCCCCCCTACTCTCTTGTGTAATAGGTGGGGGAAGGGGATGTTTCATGCTCTCCTCACTGTGGGGAAAGGTGGGAATTCAATAGACATTCTTGTTCCTATGCCAACACCTCCACACTGGGGCGAAGCCCACACATGCAAACGACACATGGGAGAGGATTTATTATGGTGGTGATTGAGCTGTTAAAACATAAATTGCTGCAGAGACTGTGACGAGAGGTGCAGGGGGGTGAAGTAATAAATACGTAAATGGCAGAGGGATGTGTGTTTTGTGTCTATGGACTAAAACTAATGTAGCCCTATAGTGCGTTGCAGGCTGTTGTAGTTCTGATATAAGACTCACACTGAAAATTCTACTCAAAATGCAGTTTTACAAGTAGACCTTTCATGTCTCTGTGATATTTTAATGAGTTTCATCTCTCTATAGACATTAATATTTATATTCTGGGGAAGGTCACAGTCCTGTCGTAACAAAATGAACTCACACCTCTCCCTCAATTAGCCCGTACCGCACTGAGCTTCAAAGGTTACAATAACTGTAAGGGAATTTCAGGTTGAGGTTATGATGAAAAAGGGATCTTTTAGTGTCACTCATCTGAAACAAAAATTGACTGTTTTTTTACTCTGCCTCGAATCTTTTGAATGTGAATTTACAGAAATAAATGTTCTCTGGGTTACTGCGACATCTTATTTGTTTAAAAAAACATTTTATAGTATAAACTACATTAGGTATGGACCACGTGCCTTATTTATTTACTTTAGATCAGCAATACATGACCACACTGTAACAGAGATGCAATTCCTTTGACAATTGATTTGAAGACCTATGTGGGTGATGTTGTGGGTCATGTTGTATCTAAATACAGAATGTTTTTGAATGGACTCACTTAGTAACTTCAGGATATGCAACTTATGTTAATGTAATTCAACATGAGAAAGAGTGAAAAAAAAGAGTGAAAAAGTCCTGACGTGCACTACACTGTGCATTAATACATTCATTTTTTTCGTATGACAATAAATAAACTAAGCTCTGAAAACTCACTTCAATTACTCCATGGATGCTTACTTACTCAAACCAATATAAACATATCATTTAAAAACGTTTGAAATATATAATATCAAGCCTACTTTTTCCCTTAAATATTCTCGTTGCGATGGCTGCCATTTTGAAAACACCGCCAAAAGAAAGTTGGTAAGGAGGACACGTGACATCATATTAAAGGGACAGTGTGTCCTCTTTAAGCAACATCCAGACTCAATAATGGATCCATTTACAAACGTTTTAAGGGAATATTCTTGTCTTCATGGTTTTTTTGTCAGCATACCTCACGCAAGTCTACACTGTACACGATCACTAAGTATGTTGAAACAAAATGTGTTTGTGTAGTTGTGTAGTTGTGTAGAATTTTTTTTTTTACTTTTCTCTGTAACGAACTGTGTGGACCCAAATGCACAACACTAGACTTCAGAGCTCTTTGACCTTTTATTTGAAGGTCCGAACAGCAAGTTATCGACGGATAGAAGGGCAGGTCGGCTCTCTGGGGTTCGGGCTAGCGGGGTAAACAGGGGCAAGTTTTATCAAGATGAATATATTAGCAGTATTATTTAGTATTTTTATATAACTTCATTAAAAGAAAATCTATTCATCTTTTTACTTAGGAACAAAGCCTGGTCTTCAAATTGCTGCATAGCTGGTCTGCCATCTCCTTTTATGTCTCCCATAAAATTATCCTAAATGAAAGGGGAAAACCTTGATTGAACGAAGATTGGTTATATAAAGTGGATTATAATTGTATTTTTTCATTTCATAGCAGACATTAATAGCTTAAGAAAGAAGGCGAAGCGTACAAGGGAAAATATTATGTGTGATTGTGTGATTGAATCACTAAAATCGCTAAAGCTCTTGTTTATATTGGCCTTTGAGGCAGTTCCTCCTCCTGGACAGGGGAACAGAGGGAGTATCAGATTTCATAAACTCATAAACCTCAGAGGGGAAATCAATGTGTTTGCTAGCCCTGCACAGGATCATTTTACAAATACATAGACCACAGCAGCAATCAATGTCCTACATTTTAACCTGTTCAGACTTGAAACAGGAGGATTCTGTGGGTTGCCAGTTAGCAGTAAGGCACATTCAGAATGAATAGTGGAGTAAATATTTACTGTGTGTATGAGGCAGAGCTGGTGCTTTTCTGTGAGAAGTTTGCGGCCCTGGGCTGCGATTGCCTCCCACAGCGTACAGCTCATTATCTGGCTCCGGTGTTATGTTTAATTAACAAACTGAAATGGCTCTCTGAATAATGTAATGCCCATTTCTTTCGTTCTCTTTAAGTTACTGTCACTTTCCTGGCAATGAATAAGAAACCAATTTTCAACAATAGCACAGGATACTTTTCCTGTCATGTCATCTTCCTAGTGCTGAGGAACCACATGTTGCAGGGATTCACTGGCATTCCACAGCAAGGCTACAATGACTCACCATGAGGCCTCTGTAGAGCCTGATTGTAATTGTCAACTAAGTTTGGAAGCTAAAAGACACAAAAGAAACATAGCATTGAATTACACAAGATTAATGTCAGACAACTCGGCTAAACCTTTGAGCCCCTCCTTTTCAAATAGTTTCTGTTTTTATGGAGATGTATTGTTTCATTCTATTTTAATTTTATGATCTATAAAACTCACTCTGTCTATATGTGTACATATCCTTTGCATATCTCGACAATCATTCATCTAATCTACTTCTCATTTGGGTGTGTTGTATCTGCTGAACCCCTTCATCCTACTTTAGTTTCTCTTTTCTGTTTCGGGGCGTCAGTAAAGCGCATTAGGACTCTGCGTGAGGGTCAATAAGCAGGATGAACGGATCTTTCTCCTATTCGAGGCTCACAAACATCGCTTAACGAAGTAAAAGAGTCCATGAGATGTCAAAAGAATAAGTACAACAAGGTTTAAATGAAATGCAAATTCTACTAAATGATGCTGACGGACGCCCATGGATGTTTGGATGCTTCTGTGAATCCCACAAGGATGGATGTTATTCTATATTTAGAAATATCTGGGGCCCTTTATCCATTTTGTCTTTGAATTTTTCATGTTGCTGAAGAACTTGTCATGTAATGAGATGTCAGACCTCGTTTCAGGTCCACGTGGTTTCAACAGTATTGGTGTGATAAATTATTTACACACAGAGCATCTTCTGAACACTGGAACCCTGCATCTCCATTGAAACAAGAGATTATTATCGTATAATATACTATGACCCAAGTGTAAACAACAAGCAGCAAGTGGTCTCTGAATATCATGACTATAATTCTATAACATGCATAAAGTAACATTCCTCCCTAGTTTGCAGCCATATTTAACTTAAAACATTAAACAAATGTTTTAACATGACTCATTGTCATACGCCTTAACAGGTTCAACCATCCGAGTGACTAACACTGTTGTACACTGTGCTTCACAGCCATACTCCAGAAGCACACTTTTCTAATTAGCCTACTCTGTCAATAAGCAATCTTACTCCTGGCACAAAACCCTGATAAGGATCTTAATGGAAGAATCTACTACAGTCAAAGAAGGTTTTGGATTCCTAAAATGTCCAAAAGATTGCTTGCTCTAAACATGGAGGGTGAAAACTAACGTATTCTTGTCAGGGCAAAACAAGAAAAACTGTTCATAATTTTGCAGCAATGTTAGTGCCAAAGAGGCTGTCCAGCTGGGAGTGCATGTGCCCCATTTTCCGCGATGTTGGAACCGATACCACGCTGAAGGAATCTGTTTTCACCGGGTTTTCCCTGTCACATGCTTTGTTGGCTGCCGAACAGGTAGTCGGTCAGCTCCTGCAGCAGTGCCAACCTGATTCCACACTTGGTTATCAGAGTGATGAATGCCATTCACCTAAAGATGGAAAAAGACAGCCATAACAGTGAACAGGACACCGAGGTACTTGCCGCACTGTTACCACGGTAACAGGCTGTGCAGGGGTCGGGCAGCATCACAGGCTTTCTGAGATTGTCCGTTGGTGGTTCGGTGCGGTGGTTGAGCTTTGGTTGTTCTGCCCTCCAGGAGACACTGAGAAGTGTTCACTGGTTTCTAACCTACCTTCATCTGGTGGACGCAGACTTATTGTGGACACATGGATTTGATTGGAGATCTGAGATTGTCAAATACACCTTGAAAAACGAAGCAAGTATGATTCAATTAGATAGAATCTTCAATTTACCATTGAAGAAGCATCCTGTTAATCCTGTCTGTGGTCTCTTCTCGTCAAACACACAAATAAAATAATGAAGATGAACAAAAATTGGTGTCTTTTTTTATCCTAAAATGTGTTATCTTTATTTGCATATAATTTTGTATTCCATAATGGCACCACTTCTGATTCCAGTTGTGGTTCCCCCACCACATTGAACCCATGTGCAATGTGAACAGCAGCATTGCTGATTTTATTCATTAAATTATTACTGAGGAAAGGCAGTGTACATGATATAGCTTACAGTCCCTGAGGTGCATATGTGTGTTCAATAAAATATGAGCCCTGGAAACATGTTTTACTGAAGGATTCTGCTGGCTCAGCCCATTTCCTAGGTCAAGAGTCCGGAGATTTCAGACACGATCACATATGTTTGACCTTTGGTCTGTAAACATACTTATGAGAGGTCAGACACACTCGAATTCTAATGGTGAAAAGAGTTTGAGCGTAGTAGATACGTTTTTTTTATATGTTTTAATATCTTCACATATTTTTATGTGTAGAATTAATATAAACACAACATATTGAATTATTGAACAATTACACGTTACATTCTTTTTTTATTAACTATAGTAAACCTACACATTCCAAGTAGAGTTTTAAGCAGTCTATTGGTAGTTAGTTAACATGCTACCAAACTGATCAACAATTACACTAGGTATAAGCTAATAATAAGGTATGCTATTTTATTCAAAAATCAACACAAATTCTCCAAGTCAAATTCCTCTGTGAACATATGTGGCAATAAATGGCTTATTATTGTAATTCTGATCTCTCAATAATTACTGCTTTACTACAACCCCCTAGTGGTTAAACACTGAATTGGAATGAATGAATTAATATTATTCCCACCAGAAATTCACCATTATTTACTGAAAATGGCATTAACATTATTTACTGAAAATAAGAATGGGCTTTTTCTTGTTGTACAAGAATTGATGTACGGAATTCCTTTGGTCATGGTACACTTTAGAAGAGTAATGCTGTTGTATTATGTATTATTGTTTGTAACAAACCTTCAAAATAACGGATCATAATAAATCAAAAGCACATTCCCTCAAAAATACCTATTGTAGTACAACAATAAGGAGGTGGAAGTGGTGAATGTTTATGTTTCTCTGCCTCAGCTCAATTCTTTTTATTGGAGCGTCCTCCCACGAGCCTCAGCAGGTTGGGCAGGTGTTAACCTCTCTCTGGGGGGCACCGTCCTGAGGCAATATGGAGTCTAGCAGAGCAACACTCGCTTATTCCCAAAGCTGCTTGCAGTCTGCCAATCACACAGGTGGAGATGGTCGACTGGTAGAATTATCGCCCTCAACCCCCACATAATATATAAGATGCTGAAACTCACACTGCCTTTCTGGCAGGTTTGTAGGGTGGCTCGACAACAATTGTTCATTAGATCACTTTTTATCCTCTTGGTTTTCTCTTTCTTGTGTAGCCATCCATTTGCAAGAAAGCTGCGATTACCCCTGTGACCCTCTGTCTGCCTCCACAGCTGTCCCTAAATGGCTTATTATGTCACCTGTAACTAAATAGTCTCTCACTCTCCAGGGGGAGTTGTTCCATCATCTAACCTGCCACAGTGCTCGAGCCGTTCTAATTACCAAGCAAGTTATCTGCTTATGTGATTTCATGTTGTTTGCTATTTACTTTCTTGTTGTTTAAACTGAGCTATCCTAACATTTTTTTCTCCTGAAAACCCAATTCCAGGGGCATGTACCATGAAGCTGGTTCAGGTGGCTAGCCAGCTAAGTTTCAGCTTACTTTCCACCAACCCCGGGTTTTCGGTACCATGAAAGTGGCTCGGCTTCAATCGGTATTCGTTGCCATGGTAACTTACGCTGCGCGGCTAACCTGCTCCGGGGCAGGTTATGTTCTGGATCCGAGCTCTTAAGTCAGAAGTTTGACCAATCAGCGGTGAGCCAAGAAACAGCTGACGTAGTTAATTCCTAGCTTCTGTTCTCTGTTGCGATCATTGCGGCTTCACCTTTTCTTCCAAATCCTGTGGACATCTCAGCGCAGATTGTTAGAAGAGCACTTCGTAGAGTTTTTAGGGACAAAATCCCCTTGATTTTCCTGATACTTCCGTGTATGAAAGATACAGATATTCCGCGGAAGGAATAACTTATCTTTGCGAACTTGTTGAGCCGCAAATAACAAATGTGACTCGTCGAAGCCGCACTTACTGTACCGCAAATGGTTTGAATTATATTTTTATATATTTTTTAAACATGCGCATTAACGCTATCAGCAATGTACCTCTAATATTGTTCTCTTGCTTTGGCAGCAGAGACGGTGTTACTGTGTGCTTGAAAAACATTTTTACATTCTTCATATTTCTGAAGAATAATTTCTTGTTCCTGCGCGGAGAAATAGCTCTCGCTCTCGAGCTCTCGCTCGCTCTCCATATCGAACGTGATTGGTTGTTCGGTGCTGACGTCGCTCTTTTATGTGCACGCGCGCGCGGAGTAATCAGAGTTGAAGGATCAAAGCCTGGGTTGACAAACTCAGTTGATAAGCGGTGTCATGGTACCAATAAAACCTGATTGCTTCGGTTTGGTTTTGTCGATTCTGAACCAATTCTGGAACCCTGAGTTTGTTGAACCAGCTTCATGGTGCAGGCCCCAGGTTTACTTTTACCCATAACATGTGTCCCTCTTGTTTGTGTCTTGACCACCATGATCTCTTGTCTTCCCTCAGAGCGCAGCTCCCCCTCCTGGTTGTGTCCGCCTGTGTCTCCTTAACTCATCCTGTTAAGTTTCTGCCATATTTATGTCCATGTAAAAAAAAAACTTCTGTCAGACATGTGCACTGTGAATCAACCAGAAATGTGCATAGTATGGTGTATCCAAATTTGGCATTTTTTGTTTTGCATTGCTGTCAACCTTAGGCATTACTTGTATGGTCTTACAATCCCAGTTCGTCTCTGTATTGCATCAGTGTATTTTCGCATCCTTACCCCACCCCCATACACACTAACACCATACATTATTCTGTTATTCATATACGGTACATAGCACAATATCACACTGTTCCTCACATACCAAAATATCTTCAATTGGCACTGCCTTTGTGCCTTTTGGTTTTTGAGACTAGTTGCTCAAACCCCCAAGGCCTCTCCTTTACCCAAAGAGAAAAATAGAGGCACAGAAAGAGCAATTAAGATGAGAGAAATTTCCATCCCTAGTCAAATGATTTTGGATCCTAACATTCATTTTATTCGTGCGTTATTTTATAAGCTGGTAGATTGAACAATTGAAAAGAAAGAATATTTTTATGTTTGAATGTTGATGATCGCAGCTGTGATAAACATTTATAAAAAAACGATGGAAACATTTCTGTTACCCCATTTGCTTAATGTGAAACACTTGCTTAGGGGATAATTACCACCACAGCCATGAGACCAATGGAATGAATTCTATATCAGCAGCTGCCGTTCAATTGAGATGATCTCAGCATTGCAAAGCCAGAGGCAGACACTCCTACCACGTCTGTGACTGAAGAAGAAATGCAAACAAATAACAATAAATATGTATCATGGTTCTCGTCCCAAATAGTCATTTAACTTAAATAGATGTTTATGCAAACTTGTGGAGAATGCAATGTTTTGTGAATCATATTTTGAAGACCTACTTGAACTCTACCTATGTCCCTTCCTGTTTTATTGTTGTATTAGATGCATGAAAAACTACTCAACTTACTATTATTGTTTAGTTTCCCATTTATTTTTTTTTCCACTTTTTTCCTATTCAGTTAATAATCAGCTAATGCAAACTGTGCAAAAATCAACTCATTGTGTTGTGGTCTCACATTGTGCACATTCACAGTCTTAGTCCTGATGCTTGTGCTAAGCTTGAGTGGAACCGCCATTTTCTGTTCTCATACTACATCCGTTCTGCCTTTGGCAAACTCGACAATCAAAATGAATCTGTGCGAGCATAAATGGTTATCAGCACGACAATCATTTCAATACACTATAAGATTTTTCTATCAAGCGATGCAACACGATACACAACGTCCTACCTTACCCCCTTGTCCTACGAGGTTCAATAGCACCCCTCCTTTTGTCACTGTTGATGGTGTGATCATGAAAATAAAGTTGATTGATTAGCTCATTCAAATTAGGGCAGATATCCATAAATTATCAATTGAAATTATTTTTGAATTTTTTTACGGATCACCATCCCCATTCCATTTAAGCTAGGAGAGTTTATGGAAATGCAGTGTTTATAATGTATACCAAAAAATAAATCAGTCCGGGGGTAAATTAATAGGATTTAGAGATATATGGGTAGTAAGGTCGATTGAAATCTTAGGGGATTGTTTACAATTAAATATAACAGCCAGGAGGGAAGAGAAAACATATTACAGAATAAGAATAATGGTGTGGAGGAGGCTGACAGAAGAGAGTGGAAGAGATGAAATGGGCTACAGACTGCCTTCTGTCTTTTACAGTTGCCATGGACACCAAGAAAGCTGAATTTCTATGGTGTGATTTTTTTTTTAATGAAAATACAGAAGAAGAACTCTCGCCTTAAAAACAAACAAAGGATACGTATTTTACTTTGATTGCATATAAATCCCAATATCAAATCAAACGTTTTTTGGGAGCTCTCTGGGAAAAAAGACGTGATCAGAGTAGATATTTAGATGTAACTTTATATTCTGTTGGCTATTTTGGTTTACATTGGTTCCAATAGGTGTTTATTTCAACTCATGCGGGCCGAGGATGACACGGAGAAGGAGGCCGCGCACCAGGAGACCGCAGTTATTTTAGTAGCGGACTTCATCCAGGCCAATCTTAGTAAAGTATTGCCAGAACTGCACCAACGCATCCAGTTTAACACACAAATGTTGAAAACATACAGGATACACTTTGGAAGAATCTGTTATATTCACCATGCCGCCCACCACCTATCACTGCCTAATCACCATTTCTTTGTTTTGGTGCTAGACGCCTTCCTGTAATCGGTCTCCACCCATTACACAGCTGTTGTGGAGTTGATCCATTGACCTGTCTGATCGATTAATCCATTATCTGATCGATTAATCCATTATAATTCAGGAAGAATTTAGAGCAATACCAAGTAGAAGACAGAAAGATACATTTTTCTCTCTCTCTTTCACACACACACAACCTAGGCTTTTGCTAGAGGTTGAACCGCTCTGAAATCTGAACCTTTACCTGAGCTTCTTACCGCTTCAAGGCATCAGGACGTTGTTGCAACGGACCACCCGGTGCAGCTATTCATCGTAGCGAGAGTCCTGCTCTGTAGCGCACACACATTTCAGCACCCTGGAAAGCGCACGACGCCGCAGTGGCGACGCGTGGATTCAACCGGTGGCTTTCAACAAGAGCATTGAGCAAGAACATTTTATTCACTATTTGTCTTCCAGACCTGGAACACGCTCTTTGCATTCTGGATCACTTGGAATAGGTTGATTTCGACTACTACTAGAGCGTCTCCATCGTCTCCATCGTGTGAGTAGGCGTGCCGCTGCCGGTTGCGTGGTCGGCTGCAGAAGCCGTGTTGAGTAGCGTGGAATAGTGGCAGCAAGGCGGGCGGAGTGGTGCGGTGATTGTGCCTAAGAGCCACTCCATTTATAAGGATGCTGGTGGGAAATGCCTGGAGACAGAGATGACGAGATTTGTCAAAAAGCACTTGAACTCCTCTCAGATCTTTGCTCGAAGGGGGAAGTGCAGAACGAACACTGTCTGGATTTTATCTACTATTTCCGAGATCTTGCCAGGCCACGATATACGGATTCAGGTAAAGCATCATTTTCACGCTTAATCCAACCGTTGCATTTCATTCATCTCAAGTGAACGCGCATGTATCTTCTTTCATTCGACATTCTGCGCATACAACTCAACGGGTGTTAAAGCGGATGTAATGTTTTCTCAAAGAAAAACCTTTCTTTTTATTTGTTTCCAACTACCCCGCCCCCACGCACACACACATTTCAAATTATCTTGTAAAATGATCTAGTTTTTCGTGCAACAAAATGCACTTGCACGGAATTTTTTTCACTGAGACAAAATTGCACATATTCAAAATATATTTGAAGTAAGTCCGACACACTATGTGAAATTACGCCACTTAATTCCTGACACACTTGCACGGATGCCAGATGTGGATATCGTGTAGTCGCAGTATTGCACGTCGCGAAGGCTGCGCCTGCACAGAAGCTCTCCTCCCTGCTTGAGTAGCGCGTGAACCTGCTCTCGCATATCGTGGCATTCCAACTATATTCTACTTCTTTGAAAGTTTACAACTTAAGTCGTCAACTTACCGTGTTCTAATACGACGACGGGCATCCAGTCCCATATGAATAATTAACGTGACCACATAGTGATACTACGTCTTCAAGGGAATGTTGTCAAATGTTTGCGTGTGTGTATGTATGTGTGTTTGTGTGTGTGTGTGTGTGTGTGTGTGTGTGTGTGTGTGTGTGTGTGTGTGTCAGTGCGTTTGTGCAAGAAGGCACACTAACTGGAATCCTCCTCATACCTTCATTACCATCAATCATTCCTCTACAAATGAAAATCCATTATGAATCCCTGCTCCCCCGTTTCTGTCCCTCTGTCTCTTCCTATATTCCTGCAGCTCTCGCCTCACTCCGTCATTCTGTCAGAACTCAGACAGAGACCCTAGTGCAGACGCAGGAGAATACCAAATATTCTTTAATAATGACTAATCGACAGGCAGTATCGTTGTCGTTAGGCAGCATAATATAATTAGAGCGTCACACATACATCATACGGGCTCTTTCTACCTTTTCTTTTCCAGTTTGAAAAGGGCATTTGCTGTATTACAAAGTAAGGAGTCGCCTATCTGGATGGCTCTCCTATAAGGCTCAATTGAAGTTTCGACAATGAATAAAAATGCATTTCTTTTTTCACAAATAATCTCATGATTTGCCGTTTTCAGGAACCTAGACTGGAAAAAGTTAATGGAGCTGTAGCAGAAAGATAATCTGAGGGAGGAGCGCAGCGGATGGGCGTATTTGTGGCCCAAGACCATAATGTTTTCCCAAAATTTACATCGCTTCTTCAACACTTGTTTGCCTCCGACACTTCCCCCTTTGAAGGTCCTCTGTTTTAAAATTGCTACACCCTCTTTGTGGTGATGTAGTGTCTGATTCCCTCGAATTGTCTATAGATTGTTGCTAGCGGACCTCTGCAGGAGGCCCGTCAAGCTCACTGTGAGCTCAGTGTCCTCAGATGGCAAGTGCCTCAAATTCACCACATTATCTTCCAAAGTCACACATATTCTGGTATTGACAGGATCTCGAAGCACAGAAAGGACAGATTGTCTGAGTTCCTGCACAAAGTCTAAAGACAGCGCCCACACACAGAAGCAGGATTAGATTCAGAGGAAAAGTCACACAGAACTATTATGGTCAAAGATTTGTTGGTGCTGAAACTATGGTGTCTTTAAAAGTGGTGTGACATAAAATCTAACTCACATACAACTAATATGCATCTTAATAAACGAGCAGTAGCATTACCCAAATGGAACAGGAGAGCAGAGGAAGGATTCCTAACTATTTTATCTATAATAATGCTTGCTGGGTAACCATTCATTTCTGCAAGTAATTATCAACAAAAAAAAAAGTAAAACTATATTACATGGTTTAACTTGTATGTCTTTTTTGTAGAATTATTTAGCAAGATAGAGAAATGCGATGCACATGCCCAACAATCAATGAGCTTGTGAAAAGATCTCTAACAATCTGTTACGCTATTGGTATCGACAATGAATTGACTTCCTGATATGATGCTAGTATTTATATATATAAATATATATTTATATATATATATGTACATTCCAATATGACTGGCTTGAATTGAAAGGTAATACATCATTGCTATTCTAGCCCACCCACACATTTTTTTGAAACCATGGCTTCAGCAGTCTTTTAGCAGCCCAGTAGTTTCATTATAAAACAGAGCTAACCTGTTCAAATATATAAGTTAGCCCAGGAAAGAGTGCCCGATTCAAGCACATGTGAGTATTGTGTTATGTTAGACTTCTGTGCCAATACATTAAGGCAAGGGAAAAAAAAGCTCACAGTAGGTATTTCAAGACAAACAACGAACAGAAATTGCTGCACATGGCAACATATGTTCTCTATGTTCTCAATAGCCAAATGTATACAGTTGTTATTAAGGCTTATTAAGGCAATTCATATTTACTGATATGCTAATATCTAAATGATGTGGCCTGCCATTGTTTTGCCATAAAAATACCCTGTTCCCAATGTTAATGTTTGTCCATGCAGTCCTACTGTTAAACTGAACCCTTTCAAATAATTTATCTGTAAAAAAAATATATATATATTCTATGACATATTTTAGAAAAAGTCACACACTTTTCAGAACAGACAGGCCTCGGAAAGCCGGCCGAGGAACTCGTGTGATACTGCTGTAAAGCTTGTATTCTGACGTCCATTCATGTTGTGCATGATAGCTAGCCGAACATTTTTCTTCAGGTACTACTACTACTACTACAGAAGAAAACACTGTTATATTATTTATAATATTAAATAATAAAACGGGTAACATGCATGAAATATGCATGTTATATTCTAGTTTTTTATTTCATAATCCTGGCAAACCATTTAAATACTGTAAGGTGTCACTTTCAACACCTGCTTTTAATTATGAAACCCAACGGTTAATAACCAGCTACTTCATTTACAAAATAGCCAATGATAGTGATAACGTGTTAACGGGATAGCTTTGCAACAAAACAGAATTCACTGCCGGATTCTTATTTTCTGTCAATCTTGTCACCTTCTCAGACATATCGGTGAGTCTGTTGTCACTGGTGGTGACTGCCTGTGGCTTGGCCCTGTTTGGCGTCTCTCTGTTTGTGTCCTGGAAGCTGTGCTGGATCCCATGGAGGGAGCGTGTTCTCTCCCCCACCACCAAGGAGGCCCATGGGCACCTCAACCCAATAATGAGCCCTCTGCGCTCGCGCCTTCTACCCAGGCAGCCAGTTTACACAGCCGTGGACCCTCCGCCTCTCAACCGCCGTGAGTCGTCACACTGCTCCATCGCCAGGGAGCCCACTCCTGTGGCATCTGTGGTGTCAGTGGAGGCTCCATTGACTCCAGTATCACCACCACCTGTGGTCGTGGCCTACACCTGAGGCAGCTATGAAGATCAGTCACACATCTCCAGATATCCCACTGGATGCCCAGACTAAAAGCCGAGAAAATGGGGTCCACACCAACCCTCGTGTGCAGAGACAGACCACCGATCCCCACACCTCTGGCAACTTAATATCTGAAATTGGGTGAGTGAGATTTTGTAATGACTTTTTGTAATTTTTTAACAGCACTACCTGATTTTTGGTACACATGTGCTGCCACCTATCTCTGACATGCACCGCTGCCACACAAATACATTAATATATTTAGCAAAACTGATTTTCAAAGCAGATGCTTTCCAAAGTATCGCAAGGGTAAGAAAGGCAGTTGCAGGTCTGTGAGAGGACTGGTCTCCTTCATGGCAGCTACTTTCTGCCGTACTAAATATAGCGCAAAGTATATCCTGTAATACCACTATGTGTAAATTGTGAGGTACAGAATAAAATTAAGAATCAATCAATTGATGCTGCATGGGGATATCTGTTGTTTTTCCTCTGCTTACAGACAAGGGTCCATTCGCAGGCACATGAACCTGTCTAACCCAGACTTCAACATGGCTCAGTTCCAAAGACAGGACTCTCTCACTGGAATGGGACTGGGCCTCGGCCGTCTCAAACCAGAACTCTACAAACAGCGCTCACTTGAGGGAGATGAAGGCAGTCGCAGAGGCGGTGGTTGTGGGTGCCTCCACTTTATCCTTAGATTTGACTGCGACCTGGAACAGTTAATAGTTAAGATCCACAAAGCAGAGGAACTCCCTGCCAAGGACTTTTCAGGTACCTCTGACCCGTATGTTAAGATCTACCTTCTCCCTGATCGTCAGACGAAGCACCAGACCAAGGTGCACCGCAAGACGCTAAATCCTGTGTTTGATGAGGTCTTCCTGTTTCCCGTTGAATACTCTGAGCTTCCCACGCGTAAGCTGCACTTCAGTGTCTATGACTTTGACCGTTTTTCACGCCATGACATTATTGGCCAAGTGGTGGTGGACAACTTCCTGGATCTGGCCGATTTCCCCAGGGAGACAAAACTCTGCCGGGACATCCAGTACGTCTCCTCGGTGAGTCAACTTATCTTCAATATGGTGTCATGCTCAATTAGACAAGACATGTTATATATGACTTATGTATACCACAAAAGGTTTTTAAAAGTCTAAAAGATCTGTTGCAACGTTATTCAGTGATACATATGGTTTATATATCAGCACACAACCTGATATCAACAAACGGCGTGGTAATGACCTGCTGATTTTTACTAAAACTCGTCACCATGCATTTTTTTCTCTACTATGTCATTTTACACTCCAGCAATATTTGACTCTCTGAGGAAGCGCAAGCAAGAGTCAGGTGACAGACAATCCACATGCAGACAGGGACAAATCACTGATACATCTAACTCAGATTACATACTTCTTTTAAACCAAACAATATTTTTTAAGAAGAACCGTACTATTTTTGGTTTCTTAACCTCAAAATTGACATTTATTTTTAACCTAGTGATGCGCTTCTGTATGTGACGAGTTAAGAATGATAACAGGACTTTGAATAACTCACAAAGATTTGAAATGTTTGGACATGACACGTGAAAAACACTGATAATTGGTATTAAAAAGGCTATATACCTTTCCATGAAAACAGCACAGTCTGCCTCTCACTGCCAGTACAACGTATCAAATAAAGTTGACTGCCTTTATTATCACACTGAGGTGTTGTCTTAACAAATCTTAACATCTTAATAGAAACGTTAGTTCGTGAAAATAGGTCTCACTCTAAAGAAAATGTGTTTCTATGTCTCTCAGTGCTAGAAGGATTAAGTCTTGTAGCACCATGCGAAAACATCTTTTGCTTTACTTTTATACATTTACTTACTATGGAGGAGCGATTCATGAAAACAACCAATCTCTGCAGATGCAGATTTTCCCTTTCAATTTAAGATAACTGATCACATCAGCCAGTTGATGCAGATAAAGATATAAATAAATTTGCATGAGGAAAACCATTAAATGTTCTCTACTACCTCTCTGTATTCAGCACCCTCGGCTTTTTAAATGTATCTAAATATATCTAAATTAAAAATCTAGGACAGGACTGCCTCAAGTCAATGGATTCAATTTCCCTCACCGTGTTATTGACTTTGCGTCCTTGTATGCGCACTCTTGCATTTATCTTTCTGGGACCCAAGTGGATATTTAGACTGAGGTAATGAGGCGGAAGAAGAAGAAAGGGCAGTGAGAGAGAAAGAGATTATTTGTGTAAACCTAACATGAGCATGAGGGTCAAATTTAAGATTGTGCTCACCAATTTCACTAATTTCAAATTTTAACATTACTATGGTTCTGTAGTTTTGATTGTTTTCCGCCAAGACACATCATATACCTACAACTGAAATAAATCTTACAGAATATTTTAAAAGACAAAACATAAATATTTTGGGTTTTGCTTTCAGTGATTGTGTACAGTGTGTGTGCTCATCTAGGGGTAATGCACCATTGATCCCTTTCTTCATAGCAGCTAAAAGACCCTCACGCTTGATTGATGCAGACAATTCATTACATCCTAGGGAGGTCAACAAAGCAAGATCAATGAGTCGGAGATTTCATGGTGTGTTGAATTCCCGTAGCACCTGCCCTCCGTTATATCTGTAACAATAACATTTCACTTACTGAGATCTTGATTGAAACATAGGAAAACAGCTAAGAATAGGTCCAGCAAGGCAATAAATAGTCAGTCAGTCAAAGTATAAACTTCAATGGAAATTACCAATGACAGTTTGGGTCACACAGTTGTCCTTTTCTCTGCTTTTTCAAATCCATTTGACTAATGTGGAAGTTGTACCTATCTGAATGGAAAGGTTTATTTTGCTGTTCCATATATTTTAAGCAATGTTGAAGAATTCAGAATTGTTTACCATATCTTTGGTTAAGGGGAATATTTATGACCATATTTATTATCATAGGCAATGAAACTTATAACATTATACGGTTTTCCTCAAGGAAACTAATTAAGGGTGAAATGTAATGTAATTTACCTTACGTGATGTGGAGAAATAGAATAAATTTGATACTGCGTAGTTATAAAGCAGCATGGCACCTTAGGATTGAGCAGCTGTGTCTCTGCGTGTCCCTTCGTTTCTCCGTCCGTCACTTCATAAGCAATCAAAATCGTCTTTACTGCAGCCGATTATGTTAAATACCCTTTGTACCTAAATAACAAGAATAGTACTGTCTTACTAATCAAACTGTCCATCCTAAATACAGGAACCTGTTAAACCTGTTAAAACCTGAAATCATTAAATGTTTATTTTCTGGAACGGTCGTTAAAATGAGTAAAGGGATGCAGATTTCATTTTCATATTCTTTTTCCTTCAAAATAACCGCGCAGCCAATTTACATAAGCATAATTGTTACTATTGTGGCTCCTTTAGTTGTAAAAGTAAGCAGGAAGAATGGCTACAGGGGCGGGAGGAGTCGATGGAAGAGACTGAAGCTTTATTCACAGCGGAACACATCTGATCAAATAATAACCCTCTTTCATTCTGATGGCAAGAATCTGACATGTACTCCACATATAGGCCATCTCGATAGCGTATAAGCCATACAGACATAACGCCAGTTGGCACATCCACAAAAACAGCAGATGTGTCCCACTTTCCCTTTGCATACAAAGTCTAACTGGATTGTGCGTTCTAAAAAAAGTAAATAAATACACATTCATTTTGAAGAAAGAAATAAACTTAAATGTGTATGGTGTAGAAGGACAATATAGCCGTGTCTTACAGTGTGTATAGGAGATAGAAGAGAAGGTACTCAGATCTAGAAAAAATTGCAGAAAATATTTGGTATTTTTAATTAGTGTAAGTTTGATCGCACAGCTCAATTTACGGCTCTTTAAATATCAGAGAAAAAAAATGGAAAAAGTACATTAGTTTATTGTAAACTACAAAACCAGTGAACTACAATACTTAAGTGTTCATTTGTAATGTTACTGTGTAGTATGTAGATGGGGCATTAGTAGCTGCAGGGTGTCTGCATGTTGTACAATGTTATTGTTGTTACATGACATGTCATTTAGCTGACGCTTTTATCCAAAGTGACTTACAATAAGTACTTGTGTAACTGTCAATGTGTAACTGTTTCCAACTCTTAGTCTTTAGCCTTCTATAAACCCTAAAACTCCACAAGGGCAAAGTACACCACCTTAACATCATTGTGAGTTCATGGTAGACGAGGGTAGGAAAGGTCACGCACAAATGCAATATATCCAAGCTCTCAAAAAGCAAAATACAGTAACAACACTCTTCTGACATCAAGGCGAGGCCTTTCCACCACTAAGAGCATGTCGGACCGCAGGAATGATTGTGTGCCGTTTGCTGCCAATGCTGAGGGGCCTGGCTCCACAGTACCGGTCAAAGGTTTGGACACATTGAATTGAATGAGAAAATGTGTCCCAAACTTTTAACTAGTACATGACACAATCCCAGCTCGCATTAGATACACAGTCAACCGCACGCTGTGTAATCGAAGGACATTCACCAATTTAGGGTGACCAATTAACTTAGCATGTATGTCATGTGGGAGGAAGACAGAGTATCTGGAGAGAACGGGGAGAACATGCAAAGTCCACGCGGAGGACGCCTTGGTTTGAACCTAGAACTGTCTTGCTGTGACTCGACAGCTTTAACCACCGTACCACCGCGTTGACCCTGCTGCCCTTTATCATTAATCGTCAATCAAGGTTGCCCAGTTGAAATATACTTTTATATGACAGATGGCAATGGGGACTAGAGAATAACAGTGACAGCTATTCATTCCTTCACAGTTTTTTTTTTTCATTTTCTCACTACAGTCAGCTCATGAGCGTGCACACGCACACACACACACACACAGACAAACATAAGCACACACACACACGGTACACACAGACTCGCACACTTGCGCAGCTGCTTGTTTTGTAGACTTTTGCACTCACGCTCCACCCAAATACAGTCATAAACAATCTAATCACCTCTCGCCACCAGTTCAGAAGTACGACAGTAAATATCTAACACAGGAGAAAGAATAATCACTGTCGATTTTAGAACTTAATTGTTTAGAACTATTGTATTATGAAATCATGAGTGCCAAATGGGATTGACCATACGGTTTGTTTTCAGTGCCGGATTTGGCTTGTTTAGCTCTGTAATTAAATGTTTACAGAACATGCTGTCTTTCGAGGATTTTTATTTTTGAGAACGACAACGTCACGGCAAGCACAACATTGCGTAATACAAATATATACCATTACGATTAAATGGGATTTGCTTCATTGTTTTAGTTGTTATTCTGGCGGATTAATGGTTTTGTCTTTTACTGAGCTAGGACACAAACAAGTGTTGTGTGTACGCATTGAAAAATTAGGGGAGCCTGATTGTAACAAAGATAAATGTCAAATTTCATCTCAACTCTTCTTCCTCTTTGCTTCTTTTTCTTCATCTTTAGTTTTCTTCTTTCTCTTTCTCTTTCTCAGACTCAGACACACAAAACACACACACACACATACACACACAATGCACATAAAAAACTAGTACTATGTAAAAGAAAAATACATTAATACATGGCAAGCAATGGTAGATAAAGCTAAGTGGGAAGTAGAGAGGACGTTGAGTATGACATTATCTGAGCCTGACATTTTTTTTCCATTATTGCACTGTATCTCATACTTTGTGTAAAGTAAAATCTTTCGCACAATAACGTTTAATCCAAACAAGATTGATAACTGAACCATCATTACATATGTGTTCTTTCCATTTCTGCAGTGTATTAGGTAAGTGATTAAACAAACTGCACATATTATAATTTGGCTAACAAACGTGGAATCAATAGAAGATAATCATTCATAATACATAGGAAATCTCAGCTCAGCTAGAGATTCTGCTGTAGGAGGAGTTGTCTTCACCAGACATGTTTGTGTGCTTTCCTGGTTCTCACGTCCTCGGTTATGTTATTTTAAGAGCAAGTGTTAAGTGAGCTTCTGCCTTTCTGCAGCTGAACAGAAGTCTCCATGTTAGATGGAATGTGGGAGGCTTTTATTTGAGCAAAGTGACAGAAGGAAGGAGAGAGAGATGTTTCAATCCTGCAACCAAATGTCAAATGGCCACAATCATTATTTGTCCCCTCCAGCTGGTGCAAAATAATAAAAAGCAGCATCACTTTAAACAATCTCAGTAATATCAGTTACTGAGTAAATTTGCTTTTGAACACAATCGATATTTGCATAACAAACATTTGTAATAATTCAATATAAAAGATAAACCTATAATAGAGTCAATTTGTTTTGTGTTGTCTTTCAGGATAATGTGGATCTCGGGGATCTGATGTTTTCACTCTGCTACTTGCCTACTGCCGGCAGATTGACAATTACCTTGATAAAGGCTCGCAATCTCAAGGCCATGGATATCACTGGTGCATCGGGTAATTTGGAAGCTGTTACTATCTATAACTATGGAGTCTCCTGAAGGGAAATGAACATCTTCTTGTTGCGTTTCTCTTGCTATTACAGATCCATATGTGAAGGTTTCACTAATGTGTGATGGTCGCAGACTGAAGAAGAGGAAGACGTCTACGAAAAGGAACACCTTGAATCCCGTCTATAACGAGGCCATTGTCTTTGATGTCCCTCCAGAAAATATAGAGCAGATCAGCCTTTTAATTGCAGTGATGGACTATGACCGGTTAGGAACTTTTACAAGGCTTTATATAAATATAAATATACATATAGTTCTATAGTAGTTTGTTTTAATTCATATGCTGCAAGACAAAAAGATTCAATATTTCATTATGCATTGTATTGATATTTTAAAGTCAGATAAATTGGTTCTGTCACATAAATAGTTCTATTGTTTCTCTTTTCACACCCAAGATGTGTTGCATTTTTATTTTTGGAACACTTGGTGGGTTCTGATCACATGCCTGTCCTCTCTCTCCCTCCTGCACCTACAGAGTGGGCCATAATGAGGTCATCGGTGTGTGTCGAGTTGGTAATGATGCAGACAGCCTCGGCCGAAACCACTGGAGTGAAATGCTCACATGTCCCCGAAAACCTGTTGCCCACTGGCATCCAATTGTTGAGGTGAGGTGACATTCCTGTGACGCGTGTGACATGTGTTTCCACCATGCATACTGTAAGCACAAACACTGACACAGCTGCTCCTATACATTCAAGTTGCATCCCCTGTGCATGCTGCTAGCAAGCGAGTATTAGATAAAAGTCTATGTATGAATATATTAATTGAAATTTGGTCCAGGGATATAAACAAAAGCCACTCTCTGCGGGGACTTTTAATATGTGGTAAAATAAAATAATGCAATTATACAAATCTCTACCCTCGGGGAGTGTGTGTGAGGGGGTGGGGGTTCAATAATGATGAGGCAGGAAGTGTTGCTGAGTAGCTGGTGGATGGTATCTACAGTATTTATGTACTGCAAAGGCTTCTTTCTTTTGCAAAATAAGACAAGAAGAACAATAGAAAACTGGAAATTGATCTTTGTATGTTTTTTACAGGGCTATTTCACTATTTAGTAGCTTTGAAATGTTGAAGCCTCAAGAAACTCCATTTATTACTTATTTCCTCCCAATTAATCTCATTAAAGGGAGCTGACTTCAGAAGGCCCTCATTCTAAAACCATTCTTGAAACTGTAATAACAGTAGTGCTAAAACAACGTTAGTTTTAAAAATAAGGCAGGTCTCCATGTTTGTTTACCAAGTAAGTCACTCAGAAATCTTTTATTTTTGTATTCCCAATTGGTAGATCAAATGGCTATCTATTCCCCAGAAATTTAGGGAATACCTGATTAATGCCAAATGGGAATTATTTATTGTTTCTTGTATTGCCCAATTTATAACTCTGTGGTGGTACATTTATTTGGAAGTTTCAAGATGACTGGCTCGATAATGAGACCAGACACACATTTTGATATTCGTCTTTGGTTTTATTTTATATAACTGTAAATCTACATGAGAGAGGATTTGTTTTGCTCATGCATGGGACAGCTCTTACGTCTCTTTTAATTGTTTTTGCTTGACATCTATACTTTGCAGTACCAAGGGACTACGGGCAGCCAGGGCGGATCCTGTAATTCTCTAAAGACGCCTCCCTCTCCGTAGCCTTGAACAACACTTCACACAGGAGCACTAATCCACCTGAATCCTTGGCTGTACCTCTCGACATTGTGCTGCACACGTATGATCCTAAAGGGAGAATGCATTCATTGATAAACTACTGGAAAGAGAGAAAACAGAGACACAAACTGTCATGAGCTCTGCTCAATAGCATCAGTTGCATGTTGAATGACCACAAAGATGGATGTTTTCTTTTCTATATCGTTCCAAAAGAAAAAAGAAAAAACAGGCATATGGAGACAATTTAAGTCTTTGCTATTCCTGTGTTTATACAGTAGTCACTGATTTTTACATGGTCTTGTTACTTGTTATAATGAGGTGAGTCTGTATTTGCACAATGTACTAACAACCAGTTGAACTGCCTGTACTGTGTGTTTTTTTCACTCGGTAATAAATTGGTGCATGAGGTCATGGTTTGGTGGGATTTCTTTGTTTTTGTTTCTATTTTTGGGGATAGGGTGTGTTGTTCTGTTAGTTGATGTACAGTGATGGTTGATTTCTAGACAGAGTATCTGTAAGAAAAATGTGTTTAATGTTATCAATAAATATCATTCCATTTAAAAAAGATACATTTATTTTGGCCAGTTTGTTTTTCTGTATTTTAATAAACATTTAAGGAAACGTAAGAAAAAGCGCTGACTGTAGTTCTACATGGTGGACAACTAGGACATCTGTGAAACAATAAAATATGAAAACCTAAATGTTAAGAGTTTTAATTATAGTACATTGTTAAAATTGTAATAAACATGTTTGTATATCCATTACATATAATGTAAAAGGTAATATTTGTGTTGTTGAACTTGCAGTCCACAAAAAGACAACCAAGTGGCAGGTGAGCTGTTCGATTGAACAGATCATGGAGGCATGTAGGCTCGGAACAGCTCTGACAGAGTTGCCAAATAAGCAAATACTCAAAAGCAGTTTGGAGAAACAGGACATGGATACCTTATCAGGGACCACATTTGCAATGATTCCTTTCCCGTTTGCATTTAATTGAAGTTACAACTCTTGATTTCATTGGAAGCACTTAAATGTGTTTGTCCTTAATTCGTAAAATGTTGGTCAGCAGTAAACTGTCGGATTTCAAAAAGTCCCACTCTCGCGACGGCTGTTTGAGTCAACAGGAAGGGATCTTTAATGTGTAATAATTCATTTTAGTAACCAGCTGACTGATTCGAGTGGCTATTGGGAATAAGTAATCCTCCGTTTTAAATCGTTAAAAGAACAATGTAAGGAACAGTTCTCACACTCCTTTCTGGTTTTCTTGGTGCATCCACTTCTGTTTGACTTGTGTGGTGGTGAGAGACCCGGGCGGAAGCTCTCCCATGTCGCTTTAGTGGCAACGAACCGTCATTTGCTGCCATGTCTGCAAATGACAATGAGTTCCTCTGTTCCATGTGTTCGCGTGAATCATGAAGGAATTTATTTAAATGAGAGAAAGGGAGAGGGTGGCTGTGGGTTGTCTTCGTAGAGACGCAGGTGTGTAGGTTGCTTGTTAAGGTTTGTCAGTGAGAACTCTGTATGACACATTTTGAGTAGGATGGACAAATGGGATCCGGCAAGGTAGATGGTAACATGCAGGGATGCAGGCGCGGTTTCCAGAGATGATCTTACTTGGTTGTTTGGTGATTATCTCTCTGACATGTACTCGATGGCACAAAGACAAAGAGCTTCACTTTTGAGAAGTCAGCATGTCTTTTCATGTGAAAAAACCTAACTGAGAGAAATTTGACTTGTTGGTGCAGTATCAATTCTCAATTTTTAAAACTCAACTCTTTTGCACGGAAAATTGTCTTGGCCCCCTAATTTCTGCATGATGCACTAAATATCTTTAAGTATGTGATCAGCAAAAAAGGAAGAGTCAAATAAAGGGGAAGTACGAATCCACTGCATCTGAAGACACTAGTAGATTATCATGCAATAGTTAATTATAACACAACATCCCATTAGTGTGTGAACATGAAGTTAACATGAACTTATATTAAGTATAGGCGACTTAAACATCTGCAATGTCTCCTGTGTTAATAAAATATAGAGTGAGCTGAACTGTGCATTAAATTTCAGATTCTCTTCGCTGTTCATGGCTAGTCATTGTGAAGTGTGTCCTCTCTCTGTCACATTTGGGCTTCTATATTCTCATATCCTGATGTGACCTCTGTGTCTCAAACAAAACTTTTGGTTTTCTACCACTTTGTTTTTTTTTTTTAACAAACATTAACAAACAACATTCTCGAGTGATGTGGAGTGAAAGTGTGAAGATATAAACAAGGACCACTCGAAGAAACAAACTATTTTAAATGTGAGCTTTGGCATCATTTGAAAATGGGAATGACTCTGGTCACAAAATGAGAGGCGAGTTGAAAACCAGAAGCCACATTTAGGAGGTTATTTACTTTAAAATCCCTCAGATGTCCGAACAGCTGTTGTAGACTTTCTTTAAAAGGACCTGAGTTTTACAAGAAAGGGGAGTAGTCTGCAACGCTCAGGGTTTCTGTTGAAGATCTCAAACAGCGTTCTTCGTACTGGTGAATGAGGATCTCTTAGTGCTGCTTTATGAACTTGTTGCCATGGCGTCAAATGCCAGCCACATGTTGGAGTCTGCTTTGGAGCAAATGGATGACATTATCGCTGGTAAGAGTTTCTGTTTTACTATTAGAGCTTCAAAAGACTGCGCAGGTTGTAGTTTCTTGTGTTCATGAAAGTGGCTCCACAGAATTTTAAAATGATTAAGGGTAATCTACAAACAAGAGCAAGACAATAATTAGTGAGACATTAGTTTACAATGAGGGATTATTTGATTCCATTTGAGAGGTTTGAGTGGAAAAAAAAGAAAAGCATATACACTTACTGAAAAAAACTTTTTTCCTTTTATATTTTCGAGCAGAGGTGCATTTAAGTCACAGCTGTTTGTCTTGAACTCAGCAGTGCGACGGTGTTTTTGCAGAGGGTCATACGACAACGTTCTATTAACAGAGGTTACAGTGCAACCGTCAGGACACTCTAATGACAAAAATCACAGTGTCAACTGAAATTACTTACGTTACAAAACTATGTATTTGTCCATTTTGTGTCCTGTCTCCTTTAAATTTAGTTCGGACAGCATATTTGAAAAGTTTTTTTTTTTGCAATTCAAACAGATGATTACAGTAACCTCCAAGTTGAACCTCTCATTTGCGGTTTTGCTAACCCACAGTGTACAGCCATCTGATGTTATTTCAATTCTGTGAGCTAAATCGGTGCACAACAGCAACCTCAAGAGGCCATTTCAGAGATTGTCCATATTTTACTGCATTTAGCTCTGAATCAGCTGTCCACCCCGTACTGCCCAATAAACGAAGATGCTGTAATGTCCACAGCTCCTGCTCTTTGATTTCCTGTTGTTCTTTCCCTAGGCAAAATGGGTGAGGGGCTGTTCAGTGCTCTAATGCGGTTTGGTGGCCAGGAGTGCAAAGCCTCAGAGTATACGTCACCCCTGACCCCTGCCCCACTCAAGGACCCTGCCCTCAGGGCTATTCAACTGACAGAGGCCCTCAGGGTGGTGCTGCAGGGGCAGAGCAGCGAGGAAGAACACGTTTGTCGCAGGAAACAAGTCTCCACTGATTCAGCACACGTGATACTAAAATGGCTGGAGAGAGATGTGGTGAGTGCGCGACGTCACTCACATCTAAAGTCCTTCAACACTCAATCATCTAATATCCAATCTGAAATGCAATTAAAGAGAAAGGGAAAAGGATTTTAAAACAGCTTACACTCTGTACTGCAACATTGGTCTATGGGTTTAATTCGTTGTGTGATATGGTGGTCTTTGATCCTGGTCATTAACATCTGGAGGAGTTTTTCCACGTCTGCTTAGAAGTAGCTAGCTGGAAGCGGGATTTACGGCTAACTGCACCGGTAATGAGATACAGAGCTCCTGTTTATAGTACAGCCGTTTCTTCCCCCATTCAATCACTTATCATCTCCATTCTTCTGCTGCTGCGTCACGTCTCTCCCTATTTTCGGAAACAATTGTTTGACCTTCTGGTGCGGGCCTACTTTAATTTAATATTGTCAACTTTACACTTGCATTCCTTTTCAGTCTCCTCCACGGCCTCCTCCTCCCCCTTTGCTTCGCCTGTGATGACTCTTTGCCCTGCCACACATCTGACAAGCATATGCTGCAAAACGTTTCCTCTCCCCTGTGCCCCTTTTGGAAACCCCACAAAATTAACTCGACCGAAAGGTACTTCAGGCAGAGCAAGACGGACCGAGAGAGAGAGGTTCGGGAGAAAGAAAGGGAGGACAGAACAAGATGATCATATAGGGGATCATGATAATCATGAGGTGCTGCAGAAATGCAGCATACTGAAGCTCTTTGAATGCGCTTCAGAGACAGAGAGAGGAAAAAAAAAGCAAAAGGAGTTAGAAAGAGGCAGAAAAAAAGAGCCCGCTGGCATAGTTTGAGTTAAACGCCTCGGCTCTAAAAGTCTCAGACTGGCCAGAATCTGAACCACACGGACTAAGTTCCTCTCTGCTCTCTCTACAACTGCAACCGGGATGGTGTCTAAAAGAAGGAGAACATTGAAGAAGCATTATTAAATCCAACTCTTTTTGTAGATTTTTGTAGCTGTTTATTGTGCTGGCTCAATTTAGTAAGTTTAACATTATGAACCAGATCTACAGTACAATGGGCCTACAGAATGGAGTGTGATATTGACTTGCACAAACATTTTGCCTGGCTGGGGAAGGTAAGATTTTATTGCCTGATATTATTATTATTTTCAAGTGTTCTTCAAGTTTCCTTAACAGATTTATTATGTTGCTTTTACAACATAATCATGGTTGCCATGGTAAATCATCTGGAAGGAGGACTTGCTTTGTTTGTAAGTTCAAGAGGTGTGTTGCATGCGCAACAATTGCACTCATTTATCCTGGCTTCTTGAGAGAAGCAGAGAGATGATGTAAAAACTGATCACAATAGCAGCTAATGGTTTGAATACAGAAACATCTTGTTTTAATGAGGAAATCAATAATAAGATTATAAAAATAATAATAATAAATTAATTAACTAAATCATATTAACATTTTCAACTTTTTGCTCATTTGACGCTGTATTTAAGTCATAATCTACACAGGACAAAACAATTGATATTTTCCCTAAACCACAGACTCAAATATTTATGACACGGTTCTAGATCTTTTAGATAAACGGTTTGTAAGTTGAGGAAGTAAAAATATATATTTTTTTAAACAATGTGCTCTGATTAAACACGTATAAACAAACAATTATCTGCAAAATGTACCACAAGTGTGCGTATGAAATGAAGTCCCCTCTAATATGCTTTGTGTGTATGACAAAATGTGTGATCCTTAGCACACAGCAGCCTGACTGGCAAACTCAGATTCAGCAGCCGCTGCACTGGTCCTTTAACGGAAAAAGTGCAATTCACCAACTTTACTCGCATGGCTGATCTAAACACAACATCATATAAGCTGCACGGATCAAAGCTATTACGCGTTACTAACGCGTGAACTAACACAGCAGCTCGGTTGATCAGCAAACCTTTGTGCTCTGACCGTCGAGAAAACATTGAATTCCGTGACTTCCCTTCTGCAGGTTAAAAGAGTAACACGGGCCAAGTGATCCAATTCTCTCTCAGGTTCCACGAACAGTCTGTTGTTAGGCCAACGTTAGGACTATTTAGTCCATTCCCCTCATTATAAGCAATGTGGAGTGTGCACAGTGGCGGTATGGGACGCTGTTTATGTCACAGGGACTCGTTCCTGTGCTGCTCGTTGAAACAGGCACCAGTGTTGTGGTTTGAACCAAATCTCACACTGAGGTGAGAATGTAGCGCCTGGTTAGACTTGATGCCGTTTAAACCGGTTCAACCTGTATTCAAACAAATAGGCCTCTGTCTTTATTCCACCCACATGGTGAAATCCTAACAACACTACACCTAAATTCAAACAGTGTACTGCCATGGGGGAGAGAGGACTGTATTCAAAACCCAATGGTATTTCAAGATTATAACCACTTGTTGGCTCTTGATGATGGATGCTGATGGATGTTTCCATTGCTGTAGGTCAAAACCTTGATTCTGGAGAAACTTGATTCCATTTGGTAGCACTTTCCTTCCCTTGCACCGATGGCTCGGAAATATCCCTAATTGCATAGGCAGCCCTGCGCCAGCCTTCATCCAGCATTTTGTTTTTATTAAAATGCTGGACGCAATGTTTAATACTGGATTAGGACCGGTAAACCTCTTATGGAATTTTCCACACATGAAACTGAGAGTTGTGTGTGTATGTGTGTATTTGTAGATGTGTGAGAATGCAACCTCATTTAAAAAAAGCAAAAATCCAAATGCAAATCCCAGCGACTGGGCGACTGGCAGTGAACTTACTGAATTTAACAGCTAACCCTTCATTCTGAAGGTAAACCTCCATCCATCAGGCAATAGTGAGTCTTACCAGGAGCGGTTATCACGTCTCGAGGAAGACAAAGAATCTCTAATCCTTCAGGTGAGGTGCCTCATCTACATTCAAATTACAAAACAATACGGCATCCGTCTGCATTTTTTACATGATTTATATGTCTTTTAAATGAAAGCATGTCAGGACATTTGATAAACGTGAACCAATTGCATTGTGCATGAGCCTGCTCAGATAAAAGAGGACCTACTATGTGACACCACACTGTTAGTGGTGGCGGATTCTTAACAGTTCCCATATCACATAGAAGTGCTTCATGAGAAAAGAAAGGGCAAAGGTAGGTCCAAATCATGTTGTAAATGTTGCGAAACCTCTTCACATGTGAAGCAACGGGTTATGACGCCGGGGTTGGCGCTCTCGCAACACTAGAATGTCTTGTTTTTCTGATGCCTTTGTCTACAAACGTGCATGTGTCTAGATATGAGGACTGCTGAACAAGTGCTTATTTCAGACAGGTTGAGGCTAGCACCACCATGGACTGTCGCATGTAGGTGTGTGTGAGAGCAGGTGCCCTGTTTGTTTCTTTGGCCTCATGAAACATTCCTTTACAAAATCCGCTCCACTCGGCTAGTCCCACCGGCCGTTTAGCATGTGACCAGCTATTATGTGGCCATAATAGTTTCACTGCTGATATTTCTGAAGCCACTGAGGTACTTCAGGCATCTACTAGAGCACAAAGGATCATTCATTTTCTCAATGGAAATGTTTCCACTGTTTGTCTAAAAAAATAGCAATCAATCAGTACTGCAAGAAACCCTGCAGTCAAAGAGAGAACCGAGGCCTCAAGCCTTTCTCTGGGCCTGGGCCGCAATTGTATGATCAAATATGAAACTTAATGAGGAAAAACTTATTCATGGTCAGGTTTTGGTGTCATTGATCTCTACTTAATTGCTGTCCAAACACACAAATACACACAGGTGAGTGTGCTGACAGACCAGGTGGAAGCTCAGTGGGCCAAGATCAGCGATCTGCAGAGTTCTCTGGTGGCGCATCAGCAAAAACTCAACTGCACAGAGGAGATGCTACAGCAGGTACACAGCTTCAAACATGTTGTGTAAAAGTCAGTCTTTCGCCTGGAGGCTCTCTGGGTTTTTATATCGACATTGTTCTCATTTTCAATGTTTCCAGACCGTCCATCAATCTTTTTAATGACTCTTCTGCAGATCCAATCTTTTCTCATAAGCTGAGCTGTAAGTCGGGATGATTCCGGCTTCCTGGGGACAAATTCCTTGGTAAAATTCCAGTGTTTCAGGCCTTAGATCACCTTGACAACCAAAATATTTAGGAATCTCCGCAGAAGTAGCAAAGTGCTTTTCTACGAGTCTACGAGTCTGTCTGGGCAGGTGATTATAGCACCATCAGCCACACCCCATCCTGTAGCCTACGTGACCTTGCCTGTTTACACAGAGAGGGAGAGACACAGAGAGAGAGAGAGAGAGAGAGAGAGAGAGAGGAGAGAGAGAGAGAGAGAGAAAGAGAGAGCGAGAGAGCGATAGAGAGAGGGAGGTGACAACAGAGGGAAGGAGAGAGGGACATGAGCGTAAAAAGTAGGAGATGGGAGGGAGAAAGAATAGAGGTGCCGCTCCTTTAAGTATGTGCGTGTTGGAATTACCGTTGTTTGCTTTTGACTTGAAACCTACTACACAGGCTTTACTTAACACTACGAGGCACACTGAATTGAATTGAAAGGATGTTCGAAACTTTAATGTAGTTATACTACAAGGCACTTAGAACCTTGCATCTATGAAGAGACACAGACACTTTCTGTTGCTCCGCTGCGAGTGGACACTGGAGTAAGAGGGACCAGGTATTACAAAGTTTGTCATTTCTCTCATTTCTCTCATTATACTGTTTCTTTTCATTTTTTTTTCTATCGACAAAGCTCATTTTAACAGTTATCACCGACCGATGAGTGCCAGAAATGCGTCCATTAACAATCCGATGAGTTGTGGACTATTGCTCCGCTTCTGCTTCTAAGCTCAGAGCTTTATACAGCATGTGCGGCGTATCAAAGGGCAGTCAGGGTTGGTTTCTTGGAGACACGGCCATTATGAGGCTTTGGACACAAGCCGTAAATCTCTTTCTGGTGACAAAGCTTGAATGATTTCCATGTGTGCGGCACGGAAGACGCCCGGATATTTATATATACAGTACAGTATAAGGCACAGTTTTAAACGGATGTATCTATTTGTTCCCTCTGCATGCATCTGATGCTTATTTCTGTATGATATGGGATTTCACACCTGCTTGACATCAACTCAAATTAGTAATACATCTGCCCGCATAGCACGGCTTAAGTCCCCATGCTGAGAGCCACTAAGGACGGAGAGTGTCACAACTGTAGAGCCGACTGTCCCGCAGGACCAGATTTGACTGGCAGCAGTTCACAGGGACAGGAAAATGCACCTGTCAAGGTTATTTCGATGTTCTTTCTATGAATGGTTCGCATGCTTTTGGTATCCTTCTCTCTCTCCCTCTCTCTCTGTCACTCTCTCCCCGTCCGCTGCGTATTTTGAGTGAGCCGTGAAAGAGACATTATAAATAGTGGTCATGGGTTGTGTATATTTAGCCAGTCAAACGGCGTCTGAAACCAGTCGGTTTGTTTGAAGGGACTGTTATTTCCGATCGGAAGGTGCGCTGTGCTTCATGCTCAATGTGGCCTTTGTTCCGTGAGTTATGAACAAAGTGTAGATCGTTGGTGTGATCATATTTGTGTGTGTGGAACTTTATGTCTCTTTGTGTTTCCTCATGTGCTTGCTGTGTGTTGTTGACGACAGGAGCTCCTGCATAGGACGTCACTGGAGAACCAGAAGCAGAACCTTTTGGGGGAGGTGTCCTACCTTAAACTGAAGCTGGCAGACATGGAGGGAAAGCAGGGCCATGGGGCTGAAAGGCAACACAAAGCAGAGGTAGGACTTTTCACAGGGTCAATTATATCTATTCCTTGTGACGTTTTGTTTTTTAATATATAGTACAGTATAGTACAGTCTGTAATTACGGTTGTGTTTTGAAGCTACTCATTTAAAGCCAATTGTAACCATCAAAAACAAGGATGCCGTGTTGAGTAGTGCCAGTGTATGTAATTCAGCTTTCCTTTATTTAGTAGCAACATTTCTTAACTTTGTCTTTTATTTAATATTTTAGAATTGCTGAAAGTGTTTTCACTCTGGGCTTTTAAAGGAGGAATTAGTTAAGTTGAAATCCTCAGGGACTTCTGATTTACTTTGGAAATTTGAATCTAAGTCTGCCAGGAATGAAGAGTTACACACAAAAATCTGGGAAGGCATATTTCCCCAAACCCTGGCTCTGTTGATGCTCAGCGAAATCCACAGGAAAAAGGATTTCTTTTTTTTTGTCTGTTTGAACTGAATCATATGTTTGCTTAAGACCGATGTGTTAAGTTACCAGCAGACATCCAGGGCATTAAGTGACCATATGAATTGGGGAAAGGGTGCAGCCGTACCACCAGACAGGATACTGTATGTAGTTACTTTTAAAACACTGCTGGTCAAAGAGCCTTTGTGTTCTTCGGGTAAAAGTGTTGCTGCATAGCAGAGCTTGCATGATGGATGGCTGCCCAAATATGAGTGTGGGTAGGCTTTAGTGTTGGTGTTGGGTAATAGTTCACTCTGGCATTTTCAAAACTATCAATAGTCTGTCATTATTTTTTTTTACATAATTTAATTATGTACAAATAATTTAGAAAATGATGCTTGCATTCATGGGGATTGTATTTGCATCTCTAAGCAGAAATAGCAGCATGCAGTATGCATAGTTGAGTATAATATGTAGAAGACTTTCTTGACTGCTTCACCATGTGCACAAACTCAGCTTTCACTACAACAGCTGTTTGGACTTAAGGGGAATAGGAAAAAACGTGCTTTGAACACTTGGCCTCCCACATGCTGCCTCTACTACATATCCACACATATGCGTGTTTGTACCACTCACACACGCAAACATCATGTGGAAGCCTCCCTGCAGTGGAACCAGTAAGCTCTTAGTTAAATTTAGCCATTCAGGCAGTCCATATCATCTGTCATATCCGCTGCAGTGGACGCCAAGTGAGACTTCCTCTGTCACAGTCTAGGCATAACTTGGCCGCTGTTTACACTCTTTTAAAAGGAACATAGGCACGGAAGACCTCTGAAATATGGCGGGACCACTAAATAAACCCATTTGATGAACTGGATGTACTGGAATATTGCGCAGTGAACAAAAAATAATTGCGATACGGTTAGAGACTAACTGGGCCGGTGGACAGAATGGGAGGGTTAGTCTCATCCGACTTATGCGGAACAGCCAAGGATTTATGTTGCATTCATCAAGACCAAAGCTCCACTTTGTCTGGACTGCATTCACACACATGCATAGATTTCCTCTATTCTCTCTTAACATGTCGCTGAATTCTTTCCCCCTATTGCATCTGTTAGACTGTAGTGAATTTCATTAGTGAGCTGCAGGAGCAGATGTGTAGGTTTCAAAAGGAGATCCATAGCAAGATCCAGGAGAAAAAGTTATTGGAGTTGGAGGTCCCATCTGACAGCAGCTCCCTGGTGGTATGTTCCACTGAGTCCACTGCGGCCGAGGGCTCACTCTCCTGGCTGTCCTGCGAGCGGACCTCAGAGGAGGTTCCAGTAGGGCCTGAAGGGAACACACGTGGAAACCAGCTGCAGGAGGATAGCTCAGATGAAAATCAGCAATACGGCTGCGGAGAGGAAAGTGTAGGCACGGCCTCCATGCATGGTGGTGTGCAGCATGGTTTGCCTCGCTTTATTGAGTGTTATTCAAATGGAAATGGAGACAGACTCACTGGTTAGTGAGTGAGTTCTCTGTAGCAACAAATGTAGCACTCTTTTACTTGGTTAATTGGATTTGCGAAAATGGTATGCATCAGTGTGTGACACTAATAGGTGCATTTCATGCACTATTTATAACGTGTGTTATGAAATAAAATGTGCATATACAGTATATTAACTAGTTAAATGTTCTCAAAATGTCTGTTTCAGGGCTTACAGAAGGAGCTCAGGATTCTCAAAGACAAAGTGGAACACCTGGAGGACCAGAAGTTACAGTATGAGAGACAACTCACAGCAACAAAGGTTAAGAGGGTTCGGATTTTTGTGGCGTCTAGACGTCTCAATACACCATCACTGACAACATTCCACTGCTAACTCGCCACTCAACTTTCCAAAATGTTGTCCAATCCAATGTTCCAGCCAGTGAGTCATTAAGTTCTGCATGGACACCTGCGTTTTCTTAAAAATAGATTTAGTCAAAACTTTGTCTGTTTTTTTAAAGCCCTGCTTGCTTATTTGTCTGCTGTCTTTGTATTAAGATATACATTATTGTGTTTTCCCTACCTATCCACTCAAACAGTAGTTTCATTTATAGTTATAAGTCATAGTTAGAGTGTAGTAAAGTATTGCCTGGTTACCTTATGGTCACAACATTTCATCATTTTTAAATGTTGGAAATATCCCTTTTTGAGGTTTTCCGAGGAGTTCCACCCTGGTTTGCTGAGCTCTGTTAAGTACTGTCCCTTCTGCTAAGATTCCTCACTGTGTGACATGTACAGGCAGAGATCAGCAGCCTTCAGCAGCTTCTGCTCAGCAAGAACACGGAGATCGAGAGTTTGCACACACAGCTGCTGGCGAGAACCTCCCCATCCGCCGAGAGCACGGAGAGAGGTAAGCAAAGCACGCGGCCTCTCCCTCTCACAGTTACCAGTGACACAGTTAATTGATCCTTTTTGCATTTATTAGCACCAGTTAGCAATGGCCTTAATAAACGGATCGAGGTTCTCTCTCTCTCTCTCAGAGGAGGAGATTTACAGGAAAAACCTCAAACATAAGCCCGAACAGTTGAGGAAATTGGATAGAAAACGCAGGCCATATCTTCATTCTGATTATTCATCTTTTTCCTCCCTCCAGACATGTCTTTTTATTTGGTATCTTTTGTTCCCTTCCGCTCTCATGGGCACATTTCACAATCACAAACTGGTTCACAAAAATGACATGATCTCTTTTACCGTTGGCCTTTACATGGTTTCTATGGATTCCTAAGAGCATAAAGTCTCGTTCTTCTTTATTTATTTATTAATAATACATTTTTAGATAGTTTATCATCACTTTAATTCACTAGTATTAGTCCGTGTGTGCCTGCAGTAGCTACATAGGAAGTATATATGGACTGTTCCCCAGGAGCTGACCAGGCTTGAGTTAGGGTTGGATTAAAAACAGACTTGTATCTAAAAATACATGGTTTCAATTTCAATGGCTCGGCTGTATTTTTGCTTTTGCTTTCCTTTTAAATAAGCAAATGTCGATCCAAAATACTAACTTATAATACAGATTAATAATTGGTGTGAGGTTTGTTTTTAAACCTTTAGATCAGGAGATGCAGAGGCTTAGGAGTGGAATGAAGTCACTGGTCGCCGCCAACGATGAAAAGGTAAGTTACCTCCACTGATTTGGAAAAAACATCCTTTTCTCTTTCTGTATGTATGTGTATGCTGTATGTGATTAGGCAGAACAGAGCAGCGAGTGTGTTGTTGTTCCTTTACAACAATGTAAAAAAGTCCCACTGGCCTGAACATTGAAGACATCATCAGTGCTGCTTAAAAGGTTCGACGGTTCTAAAAGGCGCCGCCCTCCAACCGTTTATAGTACAGACGGGTTTTTGTATTATCCCTCCCAGAGAATCTTGGACTTTAAAGACTCACAGACGGAGGCCCACATGTGGCACAGTACTGTGGACACACACCCCAAGGCGCGCCATTTCGGGCAAAGCCACACTTAAGTAGGCCCCGATCTGCCAGGCCTAATTGTGGAGCGAGCTGCATTAAGAGAACTATGACAAAACCAGACATGGGCACCACTTCAAAACATACAAACTGCACACAGCTGGTAACCACAACTAAGATTTCCCGTTAGGCCTGTGTCAATCCCCTTCCCATCCACAATTATGATGTGAAGGCCATATGGTGAAAGAGCTGTGTGTGTGTGTGTGTGTGTGTCGTGTTGGTCCGTAATAAAGCGAACCAGTTAGTCTATATATGTGTTTTCTATCTATCAAGATAAACATCTCGATTGTGTGTCTTCAGGACCGCCAAATTGAAGAACTCACCCTGCTCCTGAATCAGTGCAAGCAATTCAGAGATGTCGCTCACACAGCAAGACGAGGTGATACGATTGATGACTTTTAAAGAGCGTCCATGTTGGAACTTAATGAAAGCCACTATTCTTACCTCCTTAAAAAGAAACACATGCACCAACTGAGTTCAGGAGAAGAATGAGTAATTTTCTTTGTTACAGTGGCTCCACCTGCTGTTCGCTCACTGTCAAACGGCAGGACTCTGTCAAGCAGCAGTGAGGAAGAAGAGAAGACAGTGACGAAGAATTGTGACTCCGCCAGTGCAAAATCAGTGGATGTAAAGTCTGAAGTGGGTACAAACTTTTACAGCCACTGCTCAAAGTGATTTGTTCGCATTCATTTGGTTTTAAGTAGTTTTTTTTACCCAACACAGGTTTCCACAAGCAGCTCTTCCTCCCTACCAACATCCATCTCATCAGCACAGAAGGACAGTGAATCCAGGTAGTGAGACACCTTTTCATCAGTGAACAACGCTGCAATATCTCTTGTAATATTTTACTGAGATTATTGTGTTTCCATCTACCCAGAACAGAACCTCAGACTTCATCAAGCAGCAACAATGACCTAACAAATGGGTCTTTACAAAAGGTATTTTGTCACCATCATACAAATGCAATATGGCAGTAATTTATCCAATTTCATTTAAAATATGGAATAAACCCTGATTATTCATTCCTTGATTTTTCTACATTGGATACAAGCTACTGTTACCGTATATTACATGAATTGGGGCACGAGGTTATTCAGCTTCATATTAACAGTTGTTGTATCTTCTTCATTTGTGTGTGATGAATCCAGGGTGGTGCGGAAGAACCTAGCAGTCAGATGCCCATCGTGAATTCCTCCCTGTCAGAGCAGAACGTGAGCGAAGACAGCAGCAGTGAAATCCAGAGTCAAAAGTCCCCGGATGGGAGCGAAGATGGAGACTCCAGCAAAAGTAAATCAGTCTGTACATTACGATGGATAGTGTGCAGTAATAATCCCTGATGTAGGATTCAAATCCTTTTTTTCTGTGCAACGGTTACAAGGGCAGTAATTCCCATGAGCACAGAAAGTATTCATATTTGGAACAAACTCCTCTCCTTTTAGCAGACAACCACTGCACCCTTTGATCACATCTAATTGAAGAGGCTCTTGTCAGACCAGATGGATTATGGGATAGCTTTTCAGACCAAAACACACCCTCCCTCTGGTACTGATTGACCATGTTCATACCGGCTGCACCCGTTCTCAGCGTCACCGACCCGTTTTAACTTGTGCCCCACCCTGACTTCACCCGGCTGCATTCTGCAGTCGACTGGAGACCTTCTGCAGCACGTATAATAAAGATCACATCTTGTAAAAAATAACTTAAACCCAATGGGGCATTAACCAATTAATTATTTCCAAACTCAATGATCTGTAACCTGTGTTCCCTCTCTCAATAGAACACTATTTAGCGCTTAATGTTCTGTTTGGGGAAACTTCTTGCATACGGTACCACTATTTAAATGTTCATTGGAGAGGTTTTGTCTGCTGTAAGAATCACACAGTTGTATGCATCTATAAAATTTTGCACAGCTGTTGACAGTTCCACAATTTGAATCCTATCTGACTCCGTAGTATTGCACTGACTGTGATTTTTGTAACCTTCTGCAGAAAGTTTGAGAAAGTTGATGACAGCCCTTCACAAGATAATTCCCCTGTTCACTCTGGAGCGAACACACAGCCTGTCCAAAGAGCTGTGGGCTCACCAGAATACATGAAGAATAACGGAAGCTTTAAGAGACTCTGGGGGAAGTGAGTGTGGGGATATACATCGATACACCACCAAAACGTCAACACAACTTTACGTTTAACATTTTATAATTCTATTTCATTTAGAGAGCCTTCCTAAATAACTCATTTGTGCATTTATTAAACTATCTTACACCTATTGTTCCAGACATAAAACAAATAAGAAAGTCAATTTCTACTTAACACTCACCCGTACAGACTTCGACGAACCCAGTCTGGAGGGCTGCAGGCAGTGGATCCAGATCTGAGCCAGTTTAGAAGAGGGGGGCTACGGTCGACAGCAGGACCCAGACTGACCAGGACCCCTGAATCTTCTCACTGTTCACGGTAAAACAAAGTATTACTGTAAATAATACTCCTTTTTGAGGGTGTCAACTTGTCACGGTTGGTCTGGTGCTGTCTTGTGTTGTTGTCTGGTCTCCCTGGGTTACTGTCACTTCCTGCCTTGTCCTGTCTCCCCTCGTTAGTGTCTGATTGTCCCCACCTGTTTCTAATCACCTGCACCTCCTGTCTGTATTTAAGCCCCTGTGTTTGTGAGTCCTTTGTCCGTCGTTGTTGCATGTTAAGGCCTGTCACCCGTGTCTCCCATGTTCATGTGTCCTTGCTTGAAATAAAGCCTGTGGTCCCGGAATCCTGCGAATGCGTCCTCCCTCCTTCACCCCGATACGATCCTCTGACAGAGGTCTGACACAACTAAGTCACCATTATAATGTTCCCCTTTAAAGGTCATCTATTTATTCAGCAGCACACAATAGATTACTTTGCCATAAAAAGAGGTGGTGGAATATTGTCAACTGAGCAGACAAGTAATCTTGTTTGGTTCACCTGCCTCCACCATTTCCAAGAACAAAAAGATCACACATGAACTCAGGCTTGAGGTATTTTCTTAGCAAAACAGAAAATATGTATTATATATTAGGATGGAATACATTCGTATAATAATGTATACACTTATATTTATACAATCAAATGCCTTTTTTCATTGCAGTGATATGAACGTTCCATTCAGCCAGTGGACCAAAGAGCAGGTGTGTGGCTGGCTAGAGGACTATGGACTCGGCCAGTATGTCAATCTTACCAGGCAGTGGGTTGAAAACGGACAGACGCTGCTGTCTGCCACACCTCAGGACTTTGAGAAGGTCAGAGAAAAAGCACAACTATTGGCACAAAATAAAAACCACACTGTGAAAACATTTTGAATTCAAGAGGATTTATTGGACTAAATTAAACTGCATGGTTTCTGGTTAAACCCCCAATTATTCCCCTAGCTTTAGTTTTATTGTAACAAACAGTTCTTTCTAACCTCAGGAAATGGGTATGAAGAATCCACTGCACAGGAAGAAGCTGCAGCTCGCTCTAAAGGCATTCTCCACCAAAGTTATAGAGAAATCATCACAACTGGACTACATCTGGGTCACACGTAAGACTCTTTCAGAATGGACTATTGTCATTTTGCAGAGAGGCATGTTCTCATTTGAATTTAAATATACATATACACAGGGGCCATAACTCCAGCAAAGACAAAGACATTATTCTAGAAAAGATGCAAATATATCCACTGCCAGAATTCATTATCAGGAACTGCATCTAAACTGAACATTTTTTTTGACACCTGACAGCCGACTAAAATAATAGTCTGATTATTGCCCTTTTAGGCTGGTTGGATGATATTGGTTTGCCTCAGTATAAAGACCACTTCCATGAGGCCCGAGTGGATGGTCGAATGATACAATACCTCACAGTGGTAAGACGAAATCCTGCATCAACTGTGACTAATAAATATCTTAAAATGGACACCTGAAATACATGGCCTATGTATATTTTTCATAGTTCCTTTGCTGCTCCCTCAGAATGACCTCCTGACTCTGAAGGTCACCAGCCAGCTTCATCACCTCAGTATTAAATGTGCCATCCATGTTCTTCATGCCAACAAATTCAACCCCAATTGTCTCAGACGTAGGCCAGGGGAAGAGGTAAGCCAAGATAGAAACAGAAACAACAGATAGAAGATGCTTTCACACGCAGCACTTTGCTCCTCTCATACTGCTTGCCTCAACAGTCCAGGTGCTATCAAGGCTTCTAGGCTGTTTAAAGGAAGGTTCCACCAGTTGTGAGTCAGGTTGAACAACTCTACTCCTATTTTTAACGTCTTCAGAAACAGCCCTCTCCCTCAGAGGTGGTGCAGTGGTCTAACCATCGCGTTATGGAGTGGCTGAGAGCGGTCGATCTGGCCGAGTTTGCGCCCAATCTACGGGGCAGCGGCGTCCATGGTGGGCTGATTGTAAGTGGTGCATTTTTAGATTCCCATTTTTAGGAGTTTTTCATGTAAACCCTGTAATACAAAATACTTTTTCGATAGATCCTGGAACCTCGCTTCAGCTCAGAGACTTTGGCGCTACTTTTAAATATACCTCCTAAGAAAACCTTGCTCCGCCGCCACCTCGCCACTGCGTTCTCCGCCCTGGTGGGACATCAGGCCACGCAGGAGAAGCGAGAGTATGGCAACGCCACGGCCCATGTGCCCCTGACTACAACGGCAAAAGTAAAGGTAAGAGAACAAGTCAAACTGTTTCACTGGCTAAATCTAATTCATGTATTAATGGGTAAAATGTTTTTTTTTGTGTTCGCAGCCAAAGAAGCTGAGCTTCACGCAATTCAGTCATCTCCGAAAGAGGAAGCCTGATGAGTGTGCGGACTACATCTGTCCTGTAGACAGTGGAGCGGTGACGCCCAATGGGGTTTCTCGCCTGCCCTCTGCAGCACTGCCTCGGACCGGCAGGCTACCAAGCGGGATTCAGTCGGGCCAATAGCTCAGGATAATGTCCCAAAACTATGATTTAAAATAAAACGCACTCCCCTGTAACTCACTCAGTAACTTTGTAAATAGGTGGTATTTCCGATACAGAAATGTTCCCAGGGTGTATTAATGTGGCAAATGCTGCTGATTGTTAATGTATTTATAACCAGATGCTGCTCTCTGCATTCCGTACACAGTTGGATTCCAAAGCTTGTACTTTTGCTTCAACAACAACATTTTACTGATCAATTTGTATCTAAACTTCTCCTAGATGTCGTTATAATTTTGGAGACATTTTTGTTTTATCTTGATTCACAGCAAAATATAAAAATTTACCAAAGTGTTATTCATTCCTCTTTTGTGTAACGGAAAAAAGGAGTTTAAAAAGGTTTCACTTCAGCACCTTTAAATAAGTTTTGTTTGCTCTCCCAACCAATTGTTGCCTTATGATGTAGTAATATGATTTAAACAAAGTCAATAGTTAGCATTTTTAGTGATTTTGTTGAACAAATTTGGTACCTAAATATTTAGTACTGTCACTGAACAGCTTGATTATATTTACAGGTATGGTCAGCTATGGCTTATAGTAGTCATGTGATATTGTTTAGTTTATCCAGCGCAGCTTGAACGTGTCCTTAATAGAGACTTTAATGTAGCTGACAAGACTGAAAAAAACTGTTTTGATTTTGTTGTGGAGTTATTGAAAATAAATGAGTCTAAAAATCAATTATCTTCTTATTGGTGAATATTCACAGCTGTAATGTAACTTGTTTGTTTTAAAAAAGATGAAAAGTTAGTGATTATCGAAATGACAAAAATCTGGAGTTTGGGATTATTTTCTGATTATATTGAAAGCATATTATAATAGACATTTTTCATCACCTATAATATCAACACTAGTTGCATTGTTTTTTTCATCTTCTAAGTCTTCTTTGTCATCACAGCATAATGTGACCATTGAGCCACCAACTTGGGGACTGAACTGAGATGGTTTTGAGTAATTTTCCGGGTGTTTACGTCTGTGGACGTATCAACGTATCAAAAGAGTGAAAGATGCGATCACAGTTATCAAACTATAGCCTACATTTAAAGATGTGTGTGTTCTAACAGGTTTTTAGAACGTGACAAAGGGGTCTTGCACCTTACTTTATGTTGTGGCCTGAATTTTGCATCGCTTTTGGTGTGATCCAATAGAATAGAATCAAAGACAGAACCTATTATTACATATTACAGAAAATGTATTATTCTAGTGCACCTGGACTCACTGAATCTGCTAGGATTCTGCATGTGTGTCCAGTGTGGAAGACAGGGCAGCAGTCAGCTCCCCTCTGAACCATATTAGAGAAGCACACAGTCTCAATGAGACCAGACACAATAATTAGGTCATGTTTTATCCCTGCATATTATTAGTGTCCTAACAGGGAAAATTCCTGATCAATTATTATAAATGGCAGGTTCATAAATAAATTAGTCTTGCTGATAAGTGGGTAACTCAACACAATTGATTCATGTTAAATGGAAAATGAAGGACTCTTGAAAGTAGGATTGGGATGGCTTTTGTAAATGTAAAAGCAAAAAGCAAAAAATAAAATTTGTAATATAAAAAACGTTTGATACCATCCCTTATTCATGAGGCAGCATAAACATTTTAAAATAGTTCACGGTTAAAAAAAAAAGCCAGCAGATGTCAGTGTTGCCCATGGAGACGTCGTGGGCCAGAAATACAACTTCTCTGCTGGCTTAACAAAGTATTTCACTCTGTCTGTGTTTCCACTCTTTTTACATTCGTATTCAATTTTCATTTTTATACTAGAGGTGTGCAACACAGCCTCAACCCTGAATTTGCCAAAAGAGCGTGCGGTGTGTTACAATACAATACTTAAACTAGACGGATTAGAACACGGATCATGACAGCACAAAGGACATAAATGGATTTGAACTAAACTTTATCAAAAATCTGTTTTTATGTTGTATGTGGTTCCAAATGAAAGTTCTTGTGAAGTCCTACTAGTCTTTTAATTATTATTAAAGACAGTGTGAAACTCAAATGTCAGAATTCAAATGATTCATCTCAAAAATAAAAACAGACATTAACAAACAACAAAACATGGCAGTACGTTCACATTTTGATATAAACAGAGAGAGCATTTGCTAATTTCAGTAATGTGATTCCCCCTTACCCTGTAATATGATACCTATTGTTTCAATTATTTGAAAACGGATTGTGCTACCAAATAATGAAATTATTTTTTGGATTGGGATATTTTCTTTTTTTTTAAATAAATGCATCATAAAAACAAAATGGTTGAAGTCAGTTACCATGGTTTACATTGGATAAATTATTTGCAATCCCTGTGCTAATGATAACCCATTATCCTCCCACTGACTGACTGTCATTCCATTTCAATGCATGGAAAAATGTAAACACTGCATTAGTGATGCAACACAACCCTCCTCTTGGCAATGTCTGAGCCCTCAATCTTCTCTCCCCCTGTCTCATTCTCATCTTCTTTCTCTGTGTGTGTGGGGGGGAGTAATGTTTATTTATGCTGTATCAATTTCCCATTTAAATTATAGAGGCCGACTTACATTGTGTTACCAAGGCTCTTTTCAACGTAATGCCAGTAGCGAGTGTGTTAGTGCTTCAAGTCATCGCCCTGTCTGTTTGATCTACGGACTCACTCAGATGTCTTCAGTGGAGCGTAATCATGTTTTTATATGATGTCACCGGTCGTTCCTGTCATTAACTTGCCACCAGCTTGCCAGTTTGGGGAACATATTCGATGTTAGGGTGGTGCATGTGTTGCGTACTCCCCATCCTGCCACTAAAGCTGTATCTGTCCCCAGTGCACCAGTTTGTTCTGACAGGCCTGCCACAATGATGACTGCATCACCCAGATGCGGCTGAGCAGCTTGCGAGCCGACTCAGACGCGCCGTCAAAGGGAGCAGCCAGCCGTCCGCGTGAGCCTTTTTCTGCCCCGTCAAACCTCAGACCCCATCTCCTCCTGTACAGCCAGCCACCGTCAACCAGGCTGTTTCTCTCGGTTTGCTTTCCTTTGCTGTGCATAATAACCTGCCTTGCATGTTGTTGTATATTCAACTCGCTTATTATCATGCTTATTATCATGCTTGGACGTTATATTATAATCCAGAAAAAGGACTGGAAGATGGAAGTATAAGCGACTGACAAAAGGCAGTTGGGAAGTCTGACTAGTTGTTCTGCCAAAACTATGATAAAAGTGCTGAAAACTCAAAAGAGTTCACATGTCAGATTCCGTACCTCGGGCCTTCATCACGGGTGATCAAGACTGACATGCATCACCGGAGGCTTTCATGTCCGATGAGAACACCTGTCTGACTTAGTGGGGGAAAGTGGACAGAGGAATGCCATTGCAGATAACATTTTTAATGTGCCGCACAACCTCAGACAACATTGCGTACTAAAGCAGGGGCAGAGACATATTCAAAATAACAGATAAAGAAGGTTTCTAGGCATGTATTTGAGAATCAACGTTTTTATGATGAGTGGATTTCATGCTGAAGTGAAAAGCTATTTGTTGTCTCTCACTGAATTTAAAAGCCTTTTGTTGTGTAGCAACTGGGATAAGATGTAAGATGATCCAGACAGAGAGCACAGTTCTTTGTGTGGGTTGGTTCATTCTTACTCTTCAGGGCCCATTACGAGGACACAAAAGGGAAAGTCAATCAGTGGAGGTTAATGTGGACAATCTGTAAAGAGAAGTGCCGATGAATACAAAACGCTCTTGTAGTGTGAAATTGTCACGCCGATGGCATGGAGTATTTATACAAGCTGTGCCGTATCTCTGGATTTTTTAACCATTAGTTGCAATACTGGTCCTGAAGTAATTTTACCAGACCAACCGAGACCTGAGTAATTCGCTCCCATCGTCTTCAAAAATAATTACGAGGAGCTTGCGGAAGAGATATTAGACAAGAATGCACAGTGCGGCTTCACGATGAAATCATAAAAACACGCTCCCGTTGACAATCCTGGCACGTGGATTTTAACAGGTGAAGTGTAAACCATGGCCTCCTCCTGTGGACACAATGATATTTTGAGCAGAAACACTTCTGATTGGAGCAGGCAGACAACACACATCCACTGTTAAATGGTGATTCATTGAGTTCTGCAGATGGTAATATATTGCCTCTCCTCAAGGACAGGCCCTAAGTTCAAATCATTTATACAATTATCACATTTATATAAACAATCCTCTCTTGACATGAGTGAGAAGTAAGAAAAATTTCCAATTTTCACTGCACGAAAGACGTCTCAGCAATAGTGGCACAGTTAAAGACACCTTCCTCACCGAAAAACAACTGCGTTTCTTTTAAATGCCTGACACAAACCTCATGTGTTTGCTTTTCCAGAAAACATGTCGAGGTAAAATATCTGTCAGCATGTGTTGTTTCTTTAAATGACCTGGAGTATAAATTGATAAATCAATTGAAGAATTATGCAATGTCATGGCCCATCTCTCATGGGAAGACGTGTTTACAGTGAATCGCTTTCCCACGCACAAAGACACAGCTGCTATGCTGATCACAGATCAGTCCAAGTTACCAACAAAAACACTTAATTAAACAAAATGAAAAAAAGCAAATTGTTTTGACAAAAAATCAGCAGTTTTTTTTTTAAGATTACATGAGCTATTTTGAAAACCACTGACAAATGGCAGGTTCATTTAGAATTGTGCGGATAGTGATCATTCATGAACACACTATGTGATGTGCTCTTAAAAACCTCTTGTGTGAACAACATGAATGTGTAGAGATGGCATACATTACATCCCGTCACTTACACATCCTGTTTACAGTCTTCAAAAGGGGCTGTTAGATGCAATGAGAGTGCCTCATTTGGGCAATATTGTTTCACGAAATATGCAAGAAAAAACAAAACCCCAACAGCCATGCTTGATGAAATTACAAACCAAAAAAAAAGGTCTCTGATGAATTGGCACTTAATTACTGCTTGATTAGCATAATTATGCATGTTAATAGCATCTCAAATGAATTGCCGTTGTCAGGAGGGAGGAAGCATCTGTAGTGGTGGCAGCCTGATACATATTTTCTCCTACCCAACAGCGTTGTCTAACTCTTCCCCTTAAGTGTTCACCATTAATCACTACAGACTCCTTTTTCCTTTGGAGTAAAATTTGGCATTTTGGGATAATTGCGCTATCACGGTGTGCTTGTCACATCTGTAATAGGGGGCTAACGAGGCCCCTTGTGTGTTAGCATTAAGAGATGATGGCAGGGCATGGGCACTGAGTGGCATGGCAAGTTACGGCTCACTCATGGTGAGATATATGATCATATTATTTGAGCTATTACTGTATATAACTATTCTAACATCTTGAATATAGGCTTAATTTATGTCCACAGTAAAATACAAAATATAACTTCTTATAATATCATATCCAATACTTCTGATTTTTACTGGCAAACGCTCAAACAGGATATAAACACCGCCCGCCCCCGTTCAACTCCATACCCAAGTAACTATTTCACAGTTGCAAATAAATAGCCTGACTTTTTCCTTTGTCACCAACAAAAGCCATAATCCTGTAATATATGTTACTCAGCGTGCGATTTCACAAAAAAGCAGAGGGGGGGATGATTTTTTCTTTTGTTTTTTCTCATAGACAAGAACATTTTAGCTTGCATAACTAGGGAGAAGAACGCAAAGGGTAGACAGGCTCTTTTTCGGGTCCGTGGATTAGTCCCCATCACAACATGACAACACTTTTAATTTTTTAATAATTTTAGGTAACTTATTTGTTTTATTATCCGCACACGCACATCACGCACTGCGCGTATGGAACCAAATGCCTGGGGGGGCACCAAAAAATTTGGGACGTGGAAAATCATCACATCATTCTTTGCTACGACCCCCCCCCCCCCCCCCCCCCCCCCCCCCCCCCCCCCTCGGCGCAATTAAAGTTTCCCCCGATGGGATCCAAAGTCCAGCTGGCTTGATGCTCACTTTTACGCGCACGGACGGTTTGGCTACGAGGAGGAAACAGACGCGCCAAGCAGCGCGCACAAAGAGGGGAAACCGAGGAAACCGGGGAAACCTAAAATGTCACAATGTTTCTGTGTTCGATGACATTCAGAAATACGCGCCGTCTGCCAGAAGGCTGCTGAACAGCTACTCTGATGTATCGACACTGAAGATCGTTAGATTTCAAGAGTTTAAGTAGGCGAGCAGTTAAGTTGTATCGCTATCAAGGCGGGGGAAATCCTTGTCCCCCCCGGAGATAAAAATAATTTAGCAGAGGGGGGGATCGGAAAACCAGAGGGGGGGAAATCCCCCCCACCCCCCACACAAATCGCACCCTGATGTTACTACATATGGACGAGCCTGCTCCTGCATTTAGAACTACCCAGAGCGAGAAAAGTTTCTACACCAACAATCTATACAATCTTAAATGGAGCCAGTGTTGTGGTTACTGTATTGCACCGCTGTCTAAACACAGCAACCTGCTACGGACTGACAGACTTTTCTTCAGGCTGTGAGAATCAATGGTGTGATGGATTGCATTGATATCCCAACATGGGGCTTGCATCACAGATTCTAAAGATGAAACACCCAATTTCATGGCGACCATCTCCTCTGCGACTTCATCTGACTTTGCCTCCTGGAGTGGAGGGAAGGTTGCAGGTGGCGGCCAGGAATGGGCGCGGTCAGAACTCATTGGGAATTCTCCTCAGCAGAAGATCACCTTTTTAATAATCTCCAATAACTTTTTATTTCACAGTGTGTCGCAGACAACAGTTTTGAGATAAGTGCAACAATTTAAGATATTGGAATTAATAAACTATATCAAAGACATTCAAATTTGCGAGTCAAGTCACAAGCTACGCAAAATATATTTTGTCATGGAACATGAGACACACAAATTTAGACTATAGTTTTAGACTATAGATTATAAAGGGCCAGGTATTAGGTGTTATATGTGTATACACAGAGGCAAGCCATTGGCTGGTGTGACAGGAAGGGCTGTATTGGATGTTAACTCACTGACGCCTGGTGGGCCGTCACTCCTAAAGACAGCCTCGTACAGCCCTAATGGCTCATTTACATTATTGATGAGCCAACCCTGGGTCACCTCAAACACAGACTATTTAAAGGAAATAATTTTATGCAAACTACATATTGATGCACTAATGATCAATTGGCCCTTGTTTTGAGTGTTAATAATATGCAACAGTTGCAGTGTGATGTACATCTTCAATTAGAGTGTTACCCTGTTTGCCAGCAGACTCAAACAATTGGTGCAACTGTATCATTTGTTCTGCTGTCGGACAGTTGAAGAGGCTTCAACTCAACTTCGGCCGAGTAAGGAAGATATGACACTGAGATACCAAGATCAAAGGGATAATCCTTTTTTGTTTTCTAATTTCCTTGTCATTTAGGTCCCTGTGTGATAAAATAAAAGATACGATATAAGATATTATAGTTTTTAATTTATGGAAGACTAAAAAGACATTTTTTTCTCTTTTCTCAAGAGTCATCATGTTTATTCATTCCTAATTAAATACCGTAAAAATGTATTCGGAAAGGTCAAAGAAGCATTTAAATATTCAACCGCCTGTACTTCTCTCCCGGGACATCTCTTTTCTCCAAAATACTATAATCAATATTTCGATCAATTACATTTGTGTTTCACACAGTGATGCAAATGGGGTCTGGCTGGGGCTGTTATTGTGTCTCTAACAAATTGGGGACAGTGTTTGCATCCAAGGAGAATGCCTGTCTCCCATAGAATAGCACCCAGCGCTGAGTGACACAGAGGATTTGTCTTTCGGATTGATTGTTGTCATGCGTAAACGCTCATCAATCTTTTGGCTTCTAAGAGCCATTCCTGAAAGAATCAACCCCTCGTAGGCCCCTTGTTTGCAGCGTCGAGGTATTGCCGTTCACTTCAACACCGTTACTTTTCCAAAGAATCTGTGGCCAGAAAGATTGATTATTATTCCCCGTATGGACTGCGGGCAGACACGGGGGACTTTCTTGTCAGTGCATCACCATTTATATCTATGACCTACAAGGTATATGGATGTCACCACTTCCCATTCAATCAGAGATAGATGACCAATATAAATCATTCAAGACAGTGAATACACTTTACCACACATAGAATATTTCCTTTTGTCTAAAAGGTATACTGACTGAATCTTTCACTCTGCATTTCCCTGAAGATGTGCACACACATTGAGAGCACAAAACTTTACAATTTATGGTTAATTAATGTGCCCCTCATAGGTCGGCCCCAAATGTCCCTTTGCCCCTTTGCTTTACTGACGAGACATCTTTGGCAGTGCCTGCCTCTCTGAATTAAGAGTCCCATAAACCAGCTCCACTTTCAGAATCTCAATCATAGGGTGAGGACCCATCACCACCCCTCAGGGCCCCTCGCAGCCCACTGAGACCCTTTCAAAATGAATTACCACCGTCTCTCCTACTGCCTACAAAGCCCCATCAGATTGATGGCCAAGAATAAAATGTCCCTCTTCACTTTAGGCCGTTCCACGTACATCTCCCAACACTAGTTACAAGTAAGCTGACTGCCCTCTTAGCATAACATATAATAATGTAAAATGGTTTAAGGGGGGGGCTCTGTGGGGCTCAGAGCCAGATGTTAGTGTCATAGATTGAGACCTAGTTGAGGGCAATTTGGAGGGGATAACTTGAAACAATATTGAAACAATATGTGGTGTTTGCATGCCTGCTGCTGCGGAAAGATATTTTCATTCATTCATCAATTATTCATGATAAAACATATATGCATATATTTCAGCATTGTCATCCACAAATGGAACAAATTTGACAAATGGATAGTATAAATTATTATTGGCCTTCTGTATCTGCTGACCATACGAAATAAAACACATGTCAAATTACCACCATATGTAGCTTGCAAATGTTTTGAGCAGAGTTAAATGGAAGGGTCGGTCCGAGTGACGGTAAAATGGGGTGGACAAAGTTTTAAGAGTGTAAATTGATGACTGGAAAATAAGTGGGGTAAGAAGTTGAATGCAAAATGGAAATTGGTGTCACGAAACGATTACAGACGAAGAAAACAAAGTGACAGAGGTTGTGACAAGATGACAAAGTCTCACTAACAGACAGTGAAAGGAAGTCCGAGTAGAAACCTTTCCAATGCCTGTGTTTCGCAGGTGTGAGACAGCTAGTGTCACAACTCCAGTCCAGTGTTGCTGTGTTGGTCACCCTTCTAAGGAATATGCAGCCAGAAATAATAAATGACCTGTGGCTTTTGGGAAGCACCATTTTAGACTTCATAGCCATTGTGTTTGTGTGTGCGAGGGGTATGAGAACCAGCTATGAAGGCTGAAACAGGCCGCAAACTAAACAAGACATAAGGTCAGGAGTCTACCTCAATGGTATTTGTGTGATTTGTCCCCTGAGAACAAGAGTGCGTTAAAAAGCGACGTCAAGGGGTTGTTTCTATGTGACCTTTTAGGAGGGGGAACGTTAACCCTGTTGAGGAGCAGCGCCGCCTTCCCTCCCTCCTTTGGAAAGCTTTGAAAAAAAAAAAACAATTAGGAAAGGAAACAATGGTGTGCATATTGTTTTGATGAGCAAAGGCATGGCGTAGATGTTCTGATGGATCTGATGCAAACAGCAGCCAAATATTCCTCCCTCCTGCCCGGCCGATGGCAGAGGAGAAAAGGGACTCCATATAGATGGGAAATTAGCAGGGAGCGTCGTCAAAAGTAATTAACTCCCCTCCTTACCAATGTCCATTAGCCCTGACATGATGACACGGGAGGAAATAACATTCATGTCACTCTGGCAGCCGCCCGCGCTGATCAGATAAACATTTTTTTGTTTTGTTTTGACGCCTGATTACAAAATGATTAGCCAGCGTGCCTGTCTTCTCCTTACCCTTCACCTCCCCTGTGGCTTGATTGACAGACAAGGTGATATGCTGTTGGGTCTGTGTAAGCTGTCTACCACCCTCTCTGGCACAAACACACACACACACACACACACACACTTGCTCTTTGTTGGTTTACGTTTTCTATATATATGTATATTATACATATATATTTCAATAAATATATATATGTATGTTTATATCGGCAATAAGGGTAACAATATTTTGATAAAAATAGATTTTGTGAAATAAATGACTTGCTAGACTATTGATATTTATTTGTGCAAGTCCTGTTTTTGCTAAACTACAGCCAATGGCAATTATCAAAGACAATATGATAAGGAAAGGCCCATATAAGATAATCCAAAATCATCATCACCAGTTGTCTAACTCGTGGTGGTTTAGTTTAATAGTACATTCCACACTGTCTAAAAAAAGTGTGGAAAGAACTGTCTTCAACACACTCCCCCTGGTTGTTTACCAGGTTATCCTACTCATATATTCCTGTGGTTGATGATTTACCAGCATCTCATGGTTGACACCAGCTTTATACAGCTTTAGATAAGACCCAGAAAGCTTCTTGTCAGAAAAGCGTCATAGAGTATGGTCTATAAGCGCTAATAATATGTCGTAGATTGGGCCTGTATATTTTTATGTTTATATGACGGTTCTGTTTAATCTTGTGATTTCCATGTTTGAATATCTGTTACATTACTTTCTAGGAAATAATTAGGCCACCCAATGGCTGATGTGAGACAGATTTTAAGAAAATATATAAATAATTGGTTTTGACCACTGATGAAATAATGGGTGATGAGCAAATGATTAGTGGTTTAGATAAGAGCAGAATCGAGCACTGGATGCCCTTGTGTTTGTTTCAGTAGCAAGAGGAATGTTCATTGATCCCCCAAAAGGCGGAAGGAGCCCATATTTTGATAAGGATGTGATAAAAGCATGATAAGATCAGTATCAAAAATCTGTGGTTGTATTGATTTACTGCCAGTGTTTGTACAAACGGCATAGCACCACCTCTTTCCTTCCTTGGAAAAGATATACTCTATATATATATATATATATATATATATATATATATATATATATATATATATATATATATATATATATATATATATATATATATATATATATCTTCCAAAATCTGCCCATTGAAAAAAAAGAAAAATATTAAACATGTTTCCCCTTTTTTAATGGTTCAAAATTTTAGGATGACACTAAAAAGAAGTTTTGCCAAATGTAATTTCTCAAACTTCAGATCAGTGCATGCGAGATTGATATCGAACACTCAAAGTTTTAGGCAATTTACCTAATGCATTGTGTTTTTCATTGTAAAAAATCACTCATAATGCTCAACAAAACAAGCTTTTAAATGATAACGGTCAGGGTAACCTCTTTTCGTCACGATTTGGATCTTAATTCTTTCCTCAATTAAGGTAATAAAATGAAATATTTCGACTTTGGATCTAATTTACAGACACTGTATCCTCAAGGAGTACTGTCAGGGATTATTGACAGGATAGTATTATGGTGCCATAATAGTTACCGATTGCTGTAAAGTCATTCTGCATATAAATTAAGGTCAGTCAGTTTGCAATAAAGTTCACTGTAGCTTAAATACACCTTTGTTTGCATCCACAAACATCATAACATACAAAATAATCATAATAGAAAAGTTTGTTTCTTATGAAAATGTCACACTGTGTACTAAATACTGTAAATGGTAATGCCCAGCAAAATAAAGTAGAATAATATGGTATAAGTATAATAAGTAAATAGTTTACATTACTTCATTCAGCCACTAAATGTGACACGTGTCTCTCTCCCCAAGACACAAAAGAGAGACTCTTTCCTCCGTTCCTCAACGTATATTAACTATCATATGAGTTAACTGTTGTGCAATCAAGCAAACGTAATTCTCTTCACGCCCTAGCCTGTGACAGAATCATGTGCTCCACCACACAGTGCTTTGCTTTCACCTTTGATCCCTGGGTGGCTGTGGAACAGCAGTCACATTAAAAGCACGCTCTGGATCCTAGATGCTAAAAAATAATTAACCAAGTTAATGCAGTCCCAAGATAGGTAATGCATTGGGAAACAGATTCAATTTGTTCCTGCGTGAATGTATAATGTGACACAAAACTAAATGCTGGTTAGGTGTCTCAGTTATTACTGATTTATTGGATATGTTGCATTACAAATAAGAAAAGGTTTTGGCTATCAAAGAAGCATTTGATTGACTTGTACATGTATTGTTGTTTCCCTTACACAGCAACAAAGAGACATTGAGCTGTTAACAGTGTGAAGCTGCCCACATTATGAAGTGGCATATATGTAACTATACTTATTCTACTATGACATTAACATCTTCAGGGTTCCTCTCATGTACAGAACAAGTCAGGACTGGTAAATATATATTATTAGATGGATATGTATTCTCACGCATAGGTTAATGAAAGGCTTCTCTTTCAGAGGCAGGGAAATCTTCACTATTCATGTTGAAATGTGATGAAGTCATAGCTTGGTGCGGGACCTCCCATTATGCTGTAACAAAGACTAGATGCTCGGCTGATTATAAATCACCTTGGAAACACACGGTGATACAAAATCTATAATGTGAACATCATGCTTGGAACCATATTTAAGCATTCAGGAGCATTGCTACAATTGCCTGTTAGCATGCATTTTGCATTTATTTACCAATTAAAAATGCATTTGGTATGGATTTGAAAGTACTATGCAAAGCTGGAGTGCTCCTGTAAACAGATTATGCTCCTGGGGGACAGTGTGGTATTGAATGACTAAATAGGCCTACTATGATTTATGATAATATATCAGAGAAAGAGGACTCTTCAGTCCCATAACTCCAACTGGGAATTGAAATATTAGCATACTGCCCGAACTAATTCATTTTTTTCAGTCCACAGGTAACATTTCCTGTTTTTTATGTTTAATTTTTGTTATTTGTCTATTTAATTATTTACATAATTTCTATACTACTTTGTAATAGTTTCCACTCAAAGCCCATTCAATGAGAGTTTACTTTCTGTCTCTCTCTCACACTCAAACACAGACACACATGCACACGCACGATAGCTAACGGAGTGCAACTTATTTCTTTAAAGGAATATGAGAAGCAAGCTCCATCTGCACCCCAACGGACTGATCTCCCAGCTTTAGTGTACACAGCATCAGCAGGCGCCGAGTGCTCCCTGAGAGGGAGAGAAGGCCTCTTTCATTTCCATTGACGGGTTGAATGCTCCTCTGAGCGAGGGGAGATTTGGGGCATCACTGTACGTGACAGAAGAGATTACAGAGGTAATCCTGCCTGCACATCAGGGAATCATTTGGTCTTCAACGTGCTCTTATCATCTGGCTCGCACTCACAGTCAGTGTAATTAATTACACTGATTCTATTCATTTCCACCTATCTGATTTAGTTTCTGTATTCAGCAGAGAAATCGGGCTAAATATCTCTCATTCCAAGGCTCAGCTATGTTTCATTCTAAGGCCGAGCTATTATCCATTTAGCTGTGGGTTTGCGAGACCTTAGAATAAGTAGTCATGTAGTTTTGTATTACATAGTCCTTCCCAGCACTACACCTAATTACAAGGGTTCCTGGTTTTTTACCCCCTTGTTAAAGCATTACTAAAGCGAGCCGCGGGCCAAACTGTTCAAGTTAGGGCTACGTATGACTGGTTGGAGACCATTTTTCCATTATGCAGATATATTTTTGTCTATTTTAGCACACTTTACAAACAGATATTTCAAAATGTTCAAATGGACAAAAAACATGCATGCAGTGTTTGAGAAAGTAACACCTCAGCGGCTCCGCTGATGCTCCTTTTCTACAGTAGCTTACACTGCTGCATAGTATGATTGTAACAAGGGTGTTTCCTCTGGCTGATCCTGCTTTGGAAACCTTTGAAATGTCATTACATTTTATCTGTCAGTTGTCCAGGTCAACTGTGCGTGTCATATGATTACAGCGTCGTACACTGATAAGGGAGGCGTTTCAGTATGAATGAACATGTGGCCTTTGGCCTTGTGTGATTTTTTTATATGATTCTCAATGCTGTGAATCTTCTAAGGGATGATGTGCTTAAAATATGCTCAAATGGTAAATTAAATTATGCTTTAAATCATATTATTTAAAGAGTGTTACACTAAGGTAACTATTTTTTTAAAGCTTTACGTTGAGCGTGTTGGGTTTACTTTCGTAAAGCCTTTGGGAAAACGCACGAGCATGGCACTTTTGAACAAGTCTGGGAAATACGTGTATAGTCTGGGAAATATGTGTATTTAGAAATATAAAGGAGACATTAAAACAACCTAAACAAAATATCTTTTCCTCTGTGTTCTTGAGTTGACCGGAGCTAAATATGAACCTGGCTGAGCTGAAGTCGCCCTGCTGTCCTTCCATGATTGGATTAGAGATGGTCTAGCACTGCTGCCAACACAAAGAGAACCCCAGGTGCTTCCCGTTACTTGGCCTTGGAGGCCTTTGACAGTTTACCCAAGCTTTAAATTGCCCTAAGACACTCTCAGTTGGATACAGGCTTTGAGCAAAGTCTATGCACCCTCAAGGAGAAATGAAAAAAAAGCAATTCTCCTGCAAACGTTTTATAACTTGATTACACCATTTAAGTGGATAAGTTACTAAAATTATGAGATTGAAAGAGACTTTAAATAAACAACAACGTACCCTGTATGCAATCATATCGCACGTATAGCAGAGCACATCCACACCTACTGTAACACTACCTTTTCAAAAGTACTGTAAGTGACATTGATTGTCGCCACAAAATTACATGTTTTCCAGCTAAAGTGAATGTAAATTGGAGATTTGATTTGTTTCAACTCTATTTTCCCTGCTTCCTAAAGTGCAATGAAAAGCTGGAGAATCATTGTTTTTATGTTGTAATAACCATATTCCCCAAAATCAATAGCACAAAAGAGGAGGCAATGATACAGACTAAATGAAGGGAGTGAAATCAGACATGACAAGAGAGGACAGACTGAAAATAAGGTGATTTGTATTGAATAGTGGGATTTTCAGACACTGTATTGTTCATTTTCAATGTTGCAACGTTTAATTCCTGGCAATAGATGGAATATTCAGTTTCAGCAGCATTTCATGATCACTATTGTACAAAATTAGGCTGTAATAATGTGGCTATGTTTTACATCCTCAGTAAATGTCATTGATCCACACATAGACAATCTTGCTTGACGATGCACGTGCACAGACAATTTTTTCTCAAATCCCCCCCATACCTTCCTCTGTTCATCAACATGGTTTCCCCCTCATCAGATCTTAATTATAGCACACTACCCCAACCCACTTTCCACCCTCGTTCTGAGACCCCTGTGCAGTGGGATTATGGGATTACACCAGCAGGGTCCAGCCTGTGAAAGGCCCCTGTAGCAACCGCCGTACAGCTAAGAGCGCCGCGACACAAAGGAATTCTGGGTGAAATTCTTCGGGAGGACTGACGGCGCTGTGGCCCTTTGTAAGCAGCGCTGCAGATTTGGCATGTGTCCAAACCGGAAAAATCTACAGCAAGACAACAGCACGGAAATTATTATTCATGAATAAGGTGGATTGATTTGCCGAAATTGCCCCTTGAGAGTTGTGTTGGAGGGGGGTTGGAGTTGCTTTTTTGCCCCCCTTAAGTGTGGCAGAATTAATAGACTATTACCTCAACAATTACCGCACTGAGCTACACCCAGGATTCATTTTTGTAGAAATTCGATGCCACTAATTAAAACTGTTGCCATCGCTCTGGCGTGAGAGTGATTTTCTCAGAAGATACATTCCCCACCGAATTACAAAGGCAATTTTATGAGTTGGAAAACTGAGAGCAATTATTTTAACAAGCATAAAGCATTTTCTATTGAGCCGTGGTCCCGACTGATCTAATATTAGTGCTCGTACCATAAGCAGAAAAATCAAAATTTGAGGCCAACACCGGCAGAGCGTGAGGTTCCCTCCTCAGAAGGCTGTAAACCAGGGAGGTGTCGCCCCCCCGCTGGTACTCGCTGTGTGGTCACAGACTGTTTGGCCACGGCCAATGTAGCAACCATTTTTACAGGATGAACGCACACACACACACAGACAGAGACACACAAAAAAGATCACAGTAAATCATGCAGAGCAAACATAAATAGAAGGCTTGAGTGGATGTGTATATATTTAAAACCTAGGTTTTATTTTGACTGCGTGATGCCTCTTTGTTTCAACGGAGACAGTTGATTGCTTCTGACGGTAAAACTCACCAGAAGACTGGATTCTTTCATGCAGATTTTGTTTTGCACAAATCGGTTTCAGAACAAGTTTTCCATTACATTTAAAACTGGAGGACTGCCATTGGTTTCTGGTTTTCATATGAACACCAGTGCCCCTCAACCTTTGCAAACTTCATATTATTATATTTCAATGCTGACAAATATGGAGCATGACTTGTTAGATTAGGGGAAACATCAAAAACCCATTTTACCCAAATGCAAAGACGCCTGCAATCGTGATGCTTTACTATTTACCCACATGTTTATTTGTCATGTTTAAACATCAGCCGTAACTGTTTAGTATACACCGTTTTAAAAAGAGTGTGTTTTATCTGCCGTATTACCATAGTATACTGTATATGAGTGTGTATGCATTATATGTCACTTGTCTCTCTACACATGTAATTACCCTGGCATTAGCAACCAATGCTATAAATCCCAGCTTCAATTAAATATGTTTTGACACAAGGGATGCACCCAAACTTATCATTACTGATCTGCAAATTACACATATACCCCTGACATGTGCCCCCAATTAGTCACTTTGTGCTCTTAATTAAGCAGCATTAATCTTGTGTGTATGTAGAAGCTGTGAGTTGAGACTGGCAGCACCACAGGATGAAATGATAAGGAAGAAGTGGGGGGTGTACAAGAATGTGCGCTTTGGGTACAAGTCACGCATCAATACCCAGAGACAAAGACGTGATTAGGAATACACTCTACTGTACAGACATACACGATAATCTCTACTAGATACGGATGACGTTCTGAGACAATAAATACAAATGATCTTCTTCTGAACTAAAATGATGCGATGGGAAGTGTGATCTTGTGCTCTTTCTTTTGCCGAGAACATATTTGACACATAACTAATGCCAGACAGTTTTTTGTAAAATACCGTGCATTCCCCGGTCACTCAAGCTCACAAAGTGTGACTTTTCACACGAGGTCTGAGCAGCAGGCTGCACGAGAGATCCCTCTATATGCAGGATAATGTCCACACATATTCATCAGGCCTCCCGCCCGCTCCAGCAGTGTCCCTTCATCCTTTATTATATTTTCAATTAGCGTGGATTCACAAGGTTTCACATCACATCCGCATTTTACACTGCTAATGTCTCAATGGCCTCTGTGATGTTTTCATCCCTAGGAAACTTGGGGCTATTAGTTAGAGAAGGCATTGTCATATGTACAGTATTGGAGATCCTGCACTAATGTTTCTTTAACAAGGTGGTAAGTCTGTGTAAGTGAAAGCCTGGATTGTATTTTTTTTAAATGAGGAGAGTCTACGTCAGATCCCATTGGATACGTGAGGCAGCATATCATTTTACTTTGTGAGTTTTTCATTGTGCAGCCACATTCAGACTCAAACACAAACCATATTCAGAACAGGCCATTACTGTTGACGAAATAAGGTAGATATGATTTATAGTGTTGAGCAGACTGTACCACTCATCAATTTCAGATTATCTGAACACAAAATGCTTTTACCTAAAAGTGTGGTGGAAGGCCTATCCACGTACCATAATATGCATGGAAAAAAAATATGTAACAAGCTGTTTATCTGAGACTGTCCTCAGTCTCCTCCACATCTGGCCCTTAAATTACAGCTGCTGAAAACCAGGAGAAATTTACAGTGATCTTGACAGCGTTTCAGACTGGGCTTGGAGCCCAGTCCCCCTGCCTCACGCAGCCTTGGAGCCCTGAACACACATGGGGGCCATTATTTGTAAAGTAGCTGCGGTGGCACCAGGGAATGTTTGAAAGGAGGAGTGTGTACGTCTGTGTGTGTTGTGTGTGTGTGTGTGTGTGTGTGTTTTTCTGCCTGAACATGCAGCCCGAGTATGTTTACTCTCTGTTATCACATGCACACATCTCCAGTAAGTGGTGGCGAGAGAGTGCGCCGTGTCAAGAGGAGATATGAGGAGATTATTGTGCTGTTAAAACCCCAAACTCTCCAACACACTCTCCTTGAAACTGGATTATCTTTTCCAGTGTTGTAAAGCACTTGAGTGAAATGTTCACAAACACATTTATCCCACTTGTCATTTGGCAGTGAAACCTTGTCACATGTGTTTATTATTGAGGTAGATGTAGCAGAACTAGTGGGCAGATTTGGAGGCTAATAAGGGATACTAGTGTGTATTTAGGAACACATAACATTAAATAACACATTCGCTGAATAATTAGAGTAGAAAACAGGTTAGCAAAGAGGAGTTCCACAGGCAAGAAATACAACAAAATAAATACACAAGAGCCCATAAAAAGGGAGGGGGGGGGGGATACGGAAACAAGGGGAAGGAGATAATATCTCTGGCGTGCAGCCCCACAGTAAAGCCACTGGTTGGTCATGGCTCTGGGCTGTAGACGGACCGTCTCCTCACAGTGCTCGGTGAATTAGGCTGTGGTTCCTCAGCGAACCTCAGCCAGCCTCAGCAATGTGCTAAACCCAGACGTGACTTATGGCTACCCACCGAAGATTTGGCCTGTGGACCCAGGACTTACACCGCAGAGCGGAAAGGCAAAATGGGTTTCATCACGAGCACCACAAAAGGAAAGTGGGACAACACGTGACATGTGTACTTCCATAGAGCGATCGCGCTAACCTCTCTCTTCTCCGGACTGAGCGCGGTCCAGCCTCGCCTAAGGGCACAGCTAAGTCGTGTTCACATTTGTGGTCAGCACAAAGTTGACGGGCAGAGATGTTCTCCTGAGGTCTCATGACCAACATTTCTATTCCAATTTTCCAGAGAATAAAAGATTCAGTTTTACCAAATCTTTGAAAGTTATTTTCAGCAAGAGGGAAAAAGGGATCAAGACCATTGTATCACCCACCTCAAGGTTCAAACAATGAGATATACAAGTATACATTATGAAAAGTAAAGCACGTTTTTTTGTCTTCTTTCAAGTCACAATTAAGTCATTACATAACAAGTACAACCACAATGTCTGTGTCTTAGGAAGACGCACATATATTCACACAGTGATGAAGTGATATTAGGGCCCTCTCCTTGTTGAAACATGTGCCGATAGTCTAATTCTCAACTCTGAGTGTAAATTGATATAGGACTCTTGCTATTTCCTCAGCGTCTCTATTTGTGTGTCAGGCTTTTCCAACAAGTAGACGCCATACCCTCTTGGCCCGAGACCTTAATCGGATACGTATACTGGATTAATTGGATACTGTATTAATTGGTCAGGGACGCTTAAAATACACCTTTATTATATTTTGTCAGATTAAAACAATGGAAGACATAAGAGATTAAGCCATTGTCATTTAGCTTTGGTCCATCTGTTTCTAATGGGGCAACAAGTAAATGTGTTACTTTTGCTTGACATAATATTTATTATCCACCCATGATGAGATTTACAGTTTATTTTGCAGCATTCAGTCATTTATTGATCTGGTAAATGCTATTAGCAATCCCTTCCACTAGTCAAAAAAAACATTTGTTTCTCTTCCCTCAAATAAGTGACAGGTTCCTTTGAGAAATCTATGGCTTTATCAGCTGCGCTGCAGGGATTTAAATAATGCTTTATACACAGCTGTCTGATCTATACAATACATTAACAGTTACACAGTCAGTGTGTGCTGCAACTATATGTACTTTGTGTTTTATTGGGATTGCAATTTTAGAAACTTATTGTAATGAAGCAGAGCAAATGGAACATGAAAAGAGACATTGATGGTTGAATAACCATGAAGACAAAACCATACTGAACACTAACATTTTTGAGTAGTAAACATCTCTGCTCCTTTGTTTATATCCACGTGACTCTGCTCCGAAAGATGCTAATTGACGCCATTAACAGGTTCATTCACAATGTGAGGCGGAACATTTAACTGCAGATTACAGTATTTATGAAAAACTGTAAGATACTGTTTTTAGATCCAAGTGCATCACAGTTAAAGTTTGCCCTCAGTCAAAGCTATGTCTGAGAATCAGAACCTCGACTGTCAGAAATCTATTAAACACCACTTGAAAGAATTTGAGGAATGCTAAAGTAGATTTTGATGAATCGTGAAGTGGGGATCCACAACATTTAGCATCAAAAACTCAAACTAACATTCTTGGACGACATGTAATGTCGCAGACTCCCTCTCACTTCCTGTTTGGATTTGAAACCACTCACTTATCCCAGAGCATTAATACAGCTTCACTGTAACAGTTTTATTGGCCATCATCACTCTTGTTTGAAGCAACTGTGCATTAGAGATGGGGTTGCTGGGGGGGAATTGCCTTAGTTTGATAATGTGGCCTGCAAGAGGAAAGCTGATGATGGTGGGTGGGCTTGGGGAAGGAGACTGAGTAATTAAACTGTAACAGTGATTCATTCAAGAGAAGGCAACTGCATGAGAATTTGACAGCATTGCAGTGGAGGATGAAGCTTAATTGCGAAAGCTGGCCGCAGCTGTAATGGATTGTTCCTTCTGGGGTGTCTGTCTTTACAGAGGCCTTGCTGTGAGGATAGGTTTATCTTTAAGAGCCTTTACTACCTTCAGTTTATGTGTGTGTGTGCCTGTGTAAATATGAAATGGGTCAATACGATTTACCTTGTGTTCTTTGTACCAATAGCAGGGAAAGGAAATGGAAGCCAAGGTACAGCCCTGAGAATCAGTCATACAACTTTAACATGAAAAGGATGAATCATGTGATGATATAATATCTTAACATACAATATGATAGGATTGTCACATACAGCACATCCTGACTATTGTTTAAAACAGACCAGTTAAACAATAAGTACGCACCTGATCCTTAAGAATATTGAACCTGAATAAGAAATTCAACCGGTATGTTAATAACTGCATCAGTTAAATTGCTGTTTAGTAGGTTCATTCCGTAAGGGATTAAAAAGTGAGTTTTATAGCTTGCTAGTTCTTTGCAAATGTCAACAATAGTTATGGACGTCATCAGAATTATGCTTGAAGTATTTCATAAAATGGTATTCACAGAAAAGAATGATTTACTGCATACTCTAACCAAGGGACCTGCGCTTGTGTTATGAGTTGTATTGATCTTAAATGGCTTAATATGATTACCTTGACTGCTCATCTGTTTACAACCTGAGAACTACTAATCTTGTGACGAGTTGTTGGGAGACACCATTGTAAATAGTTAATGGCTCCAAATTGTGCGACTGCCTTTGTGCGTAGCTAACTTGTCTCGCAGTGTCGCTTTTGTTGCTACACAATATATGCAGTAATACATTGCATTATTCAAAATATTCTTCCCATGTGGTAGGTAAATGTGAGAATCAGTTAAATATTTCAGCTTCTACTATTACTGATGAACACGTAATTCAATATATTATTAATTTCCTTTCATTAAATTCTTGCATGTGGATCGTGGATCATCAGTCTTGCTGCAGAGGTAAAAAAAGGGAAAATGAAACAAGAGAATAGTGAGAATGACAAGTATAATAGCTCTAAAAAGCAGAAGATAACTCAAACACAGAATCCCATATGAAGTAACGGATTGACTGAGTTTAATCCATAATTAAACAGACTATACAATGAAGCTAGGCCCTAATCCAGGGGAATTTACAGTCCATTTCTGATGTTTGGGCAGAGTGGATCCACAGGGGTGTCCTGGCCGATCCCTGCTATAACCTTGAGTAGGACTCCAGCTATTCCATGCACAATAATTGCTCTTATTACCAAAAAAGAAGTCTGGTCCTCACTTATTTCATGCTCAGGTGAAGGCTTCTCCCACAGGAACATGTTGAATTAATTTGTTCTTCATTCTGACAGTGACTGAGCACAAAATGTTCAGTTATTATAACAGCAGGATGGAGAAGAATATTGGATTTCCAACCTCCATTCAGTGTACACATGCTTTTCCCAGATTTTCTTATTCACAAAGCCATAACCCAATCCTTGTGAAATTGATAAATCCCATCAACTTGGTTTACTCCACCATGTGCCTATCACTAGATGTAAATTGTTATATCCATTCTCTAAAAAAAAAAGAAAATTGAATTCAAAGACAAGAAATAAATGTACATATCAAAAAGTGGTTGAATACATTCTGTACAAAGAGGTAAGCGACGCCAACAGTTTCAGAAAAAAAATCCTGATATATCTGTGTATAATTAGGTCCAGAGGCTGAACAAATTTAGCTATTCATGACCTTGGTAGTGGGCACATTAAAGAGGAGAGTATTTGTTAAACGTGAAATTATATGCGACTAGAAAGGCGTAGCTACCTCACCGGAGTCACCCCAGAGTAAACAAACGAGTTCAGCATGCAGACGAGGGATTACCATATCTCCACTTAACTTATTTTATCCTGTGAGAATCATCAATATTAAAGGGTAAGGAGAGGAAAAGAAACTGCTGAGGTGGACTTTTAGCAGCAGGGTGAACCACTGTGTTTAAGAAGAGAGATAACTGAAAGATCTCCCTGGAATCTACAATGAGAGTAAACATAGTCTTTTAATCTTTGCCATACAAGGTCTCTTTGCTTTTTAACCCATTCTGATGTCCCGGCCAACGCCTTTCCCAGCTTCTGTTTTTTACTCACTGCTTTTGATGGATAACTTATGCGTCAGTTTGCAAATTTTTTTGTTTTACTGTGCAGAAATGCACAAGCAATTATTGACTTGACAGTTTTTACATATTTGCTGCCGTGCTAATGTTGTTATTTATTCACTCATGTTACGATTGTGCAGTTCATTGCAGTTTTGACACTTAATGAGAGTAATTCTAACTGAGGAGTGACCTGTGTTAGCATGCCTTTGGGCTAAATGCCAGTTAATATGCTGTGTTTGCCTGTCATGTTAGTGCACTGTGTACACCGCATGGAGGTAGGTACTGCCTTAGGGCTGTCAGAATCAGCACAGCGTCTTTGTCAGGTAAGTCACTCTGAAGGGCAAGTAGCAGACTGCTGAACGATGGACTTTACTTCTGTTTACCTCAACTGAAAGTCCCAAATCCTGTGAAATTAAGACAATTCTCAAACAAAACGCAAACTTACACAAGGTACTTTTTTGTTTATGTTTCGCGCAATGCTGATACTCAATGTCTTTTCGCTGTGATGCAGAATATTTGGGTCTTGTACACATCTGAACACCGCCTAGCTTCTGGACACGTGCCAGTTTGAGCTGAGACAGCACAGCAGGGGTCTCGAGCTACCTGCCAGAAACCCATTGCAGCTTCCAGCTGATATTAGTTATCGATATTTTACAAGCTGCCATTAAAACTTTAAGAGGATGTGATTAGATGTGAAAACAAAGGAGATCCATTCATGAACGGAGGTCCAATAGGGTTGTAAAATATGTTTTTAAAAGGCTTTATTTCATTTTGTAACATCCACCCTGGTGTGTGAAGCCGTGTGGTCGGACAGCTATACTAAGCCTAAATGAGTCCTAAAACTCGGAAATGAGTAAGCATTTCTGCCCTTCCGGTTCCCTCAACTTCAATTGAATGGACTTTTTTCAACCTGGTTATGGTTAAGCGCCTAATATAAGGTCATTCATCAACACAAGCTTAACAGATTGTTATGTTTTATAGTTGATATAACCAACATGAGACTCAAAATCGTCACACCATGTGTTAGATTGCTTTTAATGTTGCGCTGGTGAGGTGGTCATGTGTGATCCGTGTACCATTCGTTCATTCGTTTTTTCAAAATGAAACCAAAACTCAAAAAACTAATAATGACTTGTTTCCTCAATATTCGTTTCCAAAACCAAAAGGAAATAACGGATAACAACTCGTTTTTCCCATTTGCAATTTTGTGCTGAAATGAAAAATGGAAAAAACGGATAACGAGCCTTTCACCCCGTTTCATCCAGTTTTTATATTTTATATCGCGTGCGCACACGCGCCGCCTCCCCAGGACGGGCCTGGCTCTCACTTTCATCGCGCCACGGGGTTTCGTACCGAGCCCCCTGACTCGCGCACACGTGGGACTCCTTGGTCCATCTTTCAAGACTTCGGTGCGGCGTCTCCCCCGGATAAAGTAATCGATTTGGCACCCGTCGCACCGGGGTCCGATCTTCTCAGAGGGGGGTCTCCGAGAGGGGGCTGGCGGGGTCAGGGAAAATGTCCAAGAAAAATAAATAAATAAGTATGGACTTATAAAAAAAGTACCATGAAGTTATTAAATTGATTTAATATTTATGTATGTATTTCCTCATTTATTTATTTTACGATGTATTTCAAATGCATATTCATTTATTTATTCATTTGGGGGTCTCCGAGAGGGGGCTGGGGTCATGGCTTGGTCAGGGACAAAATTGTCAAAAAAAAAAAAAAAACTCCACCCCTTGCGAGGTTGCCAAAGTGTCCGAAAATCAATCACTTTATACGGGGGAGGCTATCAGGATTTTGCGCTTGACTTTGCCTTGCACTGCTTCTTAGGGGTTTCCCTTAAAGCCCTTAAGAAGCAGTCGGAAATGGTCAATACATGGGTGGGTGGAATGAGGCCTAATGTGAAGGTGGCTTTGTGTCAGGTCTTAAGGCTTTTTTTATAAATATAAATATAAATGTATATAAACCTCACTGTGGTGCCAGGATTCTCGCTACAACTAGTCGGAGAGGAACCTATTGTATTTATGGAATTATTATTATTAGGGTCCTCGCTACGACTTCGTCGGAGAGGAACCTATTGTATATGATGGAATTATCATTATTATACTTCTCACACTTTAAAGGCCTCGGTCGTTGTGGTTTCTTTATGATGAATCCGTGTACCATTCGTTCATTCGTTTTTTCAAAATAATACCAAAACTCAAAAAACTAATAATGACTTGTTTCCTCAATATTCGTCCAAATTGTCCAAGAAAAAAAAAAAGCTCCACCCCTTGCAAGGTTGCCAAAGTGTCCGAAAATCGATCACTTTATCCGGGGGAGACGCCGCACCGAAGCCCTTGTCCCAGCTCTGTTCCATTCGGCCTGGTGGGGGAAAAGTCACTAAAACCTCAAAAATGACAGTTCCTTTGCCCTCTGTGACGCCAAAAAGTACCCCAGTGAGCTTACGTTACGGGCGGGCATGGGCTGCCCGAAGTTGTCATCAGCGCATAGAAATAGGATCCTAATCCACGTGTCATTATTCATTCACATTACTAAATGTTTTTTCTTTCCTCACAGGTTTCCATGGATCCGTGGCGCGATGAAAGTGAGAGCCGGCCCGACCCGGGGAGGCGGCGCGTGTGCGCACGAGATATAAAATATAAAAACTGGGTGAAACGGGGTGAAAGGCTTGTTATCCGTTTTTTCCATTTTTCATTTGAGCACACAATTGCAAATGGGAAAAACGAGTTGTTATCCGTTATTTCCTTTTGGTTTTAGAAACGAATATTGAGGAAACAAGTCATTATTAGTTTGAATTTTGGTTTTATTTTGAAAAATGAATGAACGAATGGTACACGGATTATTATGTGTATACGGCCTCATCCTACTGATGGGATTACTTTTCAAAAATCTTCAAAATGTAAAATTATCGTTTCCCTTGTCAAGCAAATTCACCTTGGCATTTTTTTTTTTTGCAGAATTTCTGGATTTGCCCAAAATAGACATAAATGCAGCAACACTTTGTGAAAGAAGGACATATATATAATATAAATATTTTATATTATATATATTTTATACATAATATAAAAAATGTGTACGTTTTGCCCGTGAATGTGTGTCTAGTTTTGCAATCAGATCCTGAACATTGATCCTTTACTAAAACGTTTCTCTATCAAAAACTTAACCTAATAACATTACATTACTTATTATTTATAATATAGCACATTGCATATATTTGCACAGCAACATATATACTCTCACACAGTTGTTTGTACACTGTATATGGTAAGGTGAAGCCCCATATCTATATTTAAACCTTTCTCCTGCAGGTCAGAGAGGATCACAGACACAACGCTTGGTCCAGTACAACAAATACAATGGTGGTTAAAATCAATAAACAGATCTTTGAGATACTTGGGTGGCAACGACTGGAATAAAGTTCCCAACAGTATTTAAAAGCACTTTCTCCTTTTACCCCTCTATTTGTCCATATGTGTGGTTTTCTCTTTACATGTGTTTATGGTTGTCTGTTGTATTTCTTATTCACGATGCTTAGGCCAAGTCTGTATTGACGCTGTGAGTAGGAGGTCTCTTCTGGCTTCGTTTCCATGTCCTCTAACCACTCTCATGACAGGGAGAACACAATGAGAAGGAATTTTAACATCATGGTTAAAGTAACAAGAGTTGCCACAACAACGCCCCTCGGTCTCCATTCCTCCCCATCCACTCTCCATATTGTTTTTCCCATTATATGTTCTCTAGCTCACTTAATATTCTTTCCTTTCTCTGTCTCTTGGTGTCTCCTTCCTTTTTGCAGCCCTTTAGGCTCTTATAGCCTGAGCATTATGATCACAGGGTATTTGAGGTTAACGGGAAAGATGAGCTTCACACAAAATAACTATGACAACGCTGTCTGTAATTGCAGCTTGCAAACAATAGCCTCATACAAGCATCGGCAGGTACACTGGTATTCCTTTCTAAATAGACAGTCATTAAGAACTGTAAGTTTCTGCATTTCTGTTTTTAAAGCAGGTCAGCTCCCCCTAGATAACCTGAGAGCAAGTTCTAATTCTATGAGTGATGGAAACAATGTTTAAAGTAGGTTAAAAGTGCTAGTTATGTCTGTGTTTGTGTATGTCTATATGCATATGTTTCCTGCTTCTAGGGGCTAGTATTGAGGGAAAAAATGTATTGGGACAAATCGTATCAAATCATAAAATGATGCATTTCATCAAAGGTATTTTTCCTGTAACGGATAAGAAATCATGTTGGTGTGCATTTTTATGGCTGCTCTTTGTCTCGTGCGAGAGGATCCCAGAGCGTCCACAGCAGAGACTTGATACTTCCTTCTGTTCCATAAAGCCTGTAGTACTTTTGGTCTTTGCATCACAATTAGCTCCCTCCGTCCTCTTCTTAAACATCTGTCACCTACACGTTTCCATGTCTTAATTGTGCAGTTCCCTGGATGCTTTTAGCAGTCCTGAGAGAGGTTCTACCATGAATAGCCAGCCTTGAAGTTTGGATCTTTGGCCCGGAACCACGTCTCATTTGGCTTTTGATTCATTTTGGAAAAGCCAAGTAGTGACCACATAATGACCGGTGTCTGGAGGACCTGGCTAATTGCTTGTGATCAAACAGGCGTCGGACTCCTAGGCCCAGACTAGGCCTAATGTAAGGTTTGTCCGTGCCCTCCAGGGGTCGTAAAACATGTCAAGTGTCTGATCCTTTTCCAAACAACTTCTTGACAGGCTTACAAGCATACAAGTATGGTTTTTATACAGCAAAAATTTAATATTTAAGGGATGTCCTACACATTCTCTGAGCTACTAATATAGATTTTTAAGTTCCTAAGTGAGTCAGATGAATGAGTATGTGTGAGCCAGTGAACAGGCCACTTGTGGGTAATGCAATGCCATTTTTTCTTTGTTCTCTCTGTAGCTCAGCTCTGAAGCAGTGGAAGCTCATTTAGTTTTAGACAGAACCACATTTTTTTGTGCTTTCTGGGATTGTGGTTAGCTCACCCATGTCCGTGTAATCTGACAAACAAGGCTGTTACTCCGAATGCGGGCATACAGCTGTTTGTATCCCAGGCTCTTCACGCCCTGTTAAGTTCTTGAGAATCTCTTTCCTGTTAGGAAGGAGATTCTCAAGAACTTGTCTGCTGATGCTATTGTTAAATCTGTTGTATGTGGTTTTGCACCAACAAACTACATGTAAATCATACTTCCAACTGGTGGAAAGATCAAGAAAAAGAAAGTGAAACGTGATTATTTGTTAAGTGCAGAGATTCAGAGAGGCTGCATTCTGTGTGGGAGACTTCACACTTTAAATAGGTTACCCGGAAGAATGGAGCTAACAGAAATGTGTTGTGCTGCTGAGATACACTAATTATTTGTAGGTATAAAAAGAATAAAGCAAACAGATGAGCAGGAAAAAGAAAAATAGACCAACTCTATGGTGACCCAAATAATCCATTATGTTGATGAAGGCAATATTCCCAATGTGTTTTGTATGGGTGTGAGAGGTTCAGAATACAGCTGTCTCATTACATTTCCTGCGTGTGTAATTGTCCCCTTGTGCATGCAGTGTATCGTCAAAATAACAGAAAGTGTTTTATTAATAGAAAGGAGAAAAAAAAATCTATGTTAGAATTGCCAAAAAAATAAAATTTCAGGTTCTAATTTTTCAAAAGGGTGATTGGAGTGGGGATGAATATTGTACTAGTTCATAAATGTAATGGCTCATCCTTCTATGAATTTGGATTTTTTCGTGACGTCATCTTTCAAAAACCTACGGCTACACAAGAAGTCATTCTTTGGTACCTTTGCAGATGAAACTTAATCTCAGAGAAAGTACCGTTTGGCCTTGTAGAATGTTTTACTATTGATCGAATGAAGAGCAGAATCCTTTTATGACTAAAATGCTATATACTAAGTCTATATTATTGTACCTCATCTCCAACATGAATGATGTATGTCTAATGTTGTCTCATTTTCCTTCCATCTGTATTAATGTATTTGTACTCATGTGGTCAGTAATGGTTGACCCAAATATTCAAAGTGGCTAATTTCATTTTCCTTTGTTTGTGAGTATCAGGGTTGTAAAGTGTGATGTGTATGGTATATCTAGCTAAACAGAGAGGATCAGTTTCTGATAAGCATTGGAGTTGTCGGAGCATGATTTTGTCGGATTGTGTTACCCCAGTGGCCTGGAAATGTAATGCAAACGTGACGCCAAAGAGGGAAACCTAAAGAGGGGGTTGGAAAAAGAAAGGACAGCTACACCACTTGTGGGTTTGTGGCTACGCGTTGGCTGCCAAAGCTGAGACGAACCCAGTAATTCACCCAAAACGTCAGTGTCTTAATTCATGGTATCTATAACAAATAGCTATGGCACACATAAGCAAGCTAAAAGAGATGTGCACGTCCAGGCCAAACAGGGAAAAATGATGGGAGGTGCTAGAAGATGTATCGCAACAAGATTCGATGTCCTTCACCTTTCGATATCTTGATGTCTATATACTCTTATTGGACCTTTATCAAGAGGGAGGTACTGTGTAGATGAGATTACATTTCTGTTATTAAAAAGGAGGCCAACATGTTCTATTTCTGCATTTTGGAATTTGTAAAGAGTCTTTCTTACGGTAGATTGCATGGCCAATAGATTATGGGTGAAGGTCTATACTCTCAAATTTCAAACCATTAATAGCAGCTAAGACACACAGGAAGGGAGATTCGCATCATCTGCAGCCACTGCGTGACGCTATCATGTCAATATAGACCAAACTCTCTGAGGAATGTTCCAAGTACCTTGTTGAATCCATGCCACAAAGGATTAAGGCAAGTTCTGAAGCCAAAAGGTGTCCAACCTGGTACTAGCAAGGTGTACCTGATAAAGTGGCCGGTGAGTGTATGTTCTAGTCTGCATCAAGGGTGTGTATTCTGATTGCTGAAGGAAGAGGAGCTGCCAATGACTTGTCTCATCCGAAGATGGGTCCTCCATCCGTCAGGGGCTTAAGTAGTTTCCAACAGTACATTGACCTTGAGTGCCGGGTATCGATTTCCTGTGGTGTCACACTGAGAAGGGTCGCTACCCCGCGGCCCCTCTCAGTGGGGTGTGATCAGGAACAGATTCCTGAAATCCCGATGCAACGCTGATGGATCGCCGGCCCATGCAGACCATCAATCCTCACCTACCGTGGCCAGGATGACACTGAATTTATCATCATACAAGCCACAAACATCGAGGTGCTGTGTGCAGAATGAAGTCAACTTTACCGCAGGTGGAAAAAAAGTCATGCTCCTTCTTGTATGCTAAGCATCTGCCTTATCAATGCGGTACCTTCCTCGACTCATCCCTCGAGGTCCTGTTGCTATTTACTAGCGATTTAAGACTGCCTGCAAAGATACAATTTAGACTTCACTGGTAAAATATGAGATGAATTCAGTCATTTCATTATTTAGGGAAGAAACTAACGTAGCTATCCCACTACTTTTCTAATGACTTCAAATGCCTTTCTGTGTCAGTCTCTCGTCGTATCCATTGCTCCTCCATTGTTCCTCCTTTCTCTCGTGCATCATATTTATACGGCACATTTCTTCCATGTCTCTGGGCAACGAGTATGGATATTACTAGTACTGTCTACTGGTATTGTCTCGAAGGCCACAGTTTAGAGCCTTGTCTGGAAGCCCCATGTGGAGTAGAGGGGCTTACAAGCTTTACCTATTGGGAGAACACTCCCTCAGCACAATGCTCCTTTTCACTATGTTTCTCTGTAGGCCTCACACAAGCCCATCAGGAGACTGAGCCAGAGGTTTAAGGGCACGCACATACACAGGCATAAAGGCATGAGCATGGAAACACACACAAGTACGCACAAGATCTCACATACATCTATCTCACTATTTCATTAGCTCTGACAGCAAAAGAGATTAATGCAACACATCACTAAAAGCAAAAGGCAGTACCTAGGGCCTAATCCTCTCCATATGCATGCTTTACTCTCAACATCTCCATACTAAGACTTGGATTAGGTTCCATCAAAGGATAAGCAATGTAATCAATTGATTTTTTTTTCTTCCTTTTTTAACTTGGTTCTTCTTCTTTTACAAAAAGTGCAACTTATTTCATTACAGTTAAAGTTGCTAAATTATATATTAGGTACTGTACCTCTTTACTGTATTTTTTAAAACATGACGGTATATTGTGTTGTAACAGTAGCCTTAATTATATACTTTTCTGCATTGTACACAACAGTTATGTTATGGCATACGTGAGTATTGTACAAAACAAATGTCTTTGCAAATGCAAATTATATTTTCACTGCCCTTTGAAACGGTCCTCTTTGATCCACTCAGTTTGACTGTGGACTGGCTTGTCTCACCAGCTTGATTGAGAGCCAAAGAAGACAAGACTAATCCGCCCTCGCATTGAGGATGGCCCGCATCATGCTTCCGAGCACCCTGCTTTGAAAAGGAATGCTTTGAATGATTCCTTAAACTATCGATTGGCTTGGAGATGACATTTGAAAAGCAAGTGAAAAAAAGACAAAAGAGAGAGATGAAATCGAGGGAATACTACTTCCAATACTTTAAAGAAAAACTTTATGGATCTGCATATGCAAGGATTACATTTCCTGTTACCACTGGGGTGCATTCTAATTATAATAGAGGAATTTGCTGTTATTCCAATAGACATGTACTTAATCATAAATCTGAACCTGTTGATGGATAGGTTAATCAAGCCCCAAGAGAATTTGCAAAGTGAGGTGCAAGAGAGAATGATACAGAGCGCTAAAAATATGCAGATGAAGCCCATCACTAACAGTAAAAGACAGCACTTAAAAATAGAAAGGCACTGGCATCAAATTGCATAATTTCCTTCATATTTGTGGTTTCAAATGGAATACATAAAGAAAGGCGTGGGGTTGGAGGGGGTGCAGTGGTTCTTCCTTTTTCCACTTGTGGTGTCCTTGTCCGAGGTCTCCTCCTGGCTGCGCTGACTGTTGTATCCTCCTTCTCCCAGTTATTCACTCTGTGTACCACAGAATTCAGCCTGGGAGGTACAGATCACCCCCCACAGAAATCTACTTCAGTGATATGCCATTACTTATTTCCCCACACAACTTGTCTTGAGGGTTTGGGGGTCATAACGTTCTGTGTTTTTACATTTAATAATTTAGATTGAAAAGAGGGACTTGATGCGGTTTCTTAAATAAAATAAACATATAAAGTGAAGCAACGCATGCAACTTCAGTCCTCCGTAATCTGTTCCTCTGTGCCCTTCCTACCCCGGTGCTCTCTTCCTCTGTCTTTCTATTGTACAATACCCTCTCAGCATTGACAACACTGTTATTTGATCTGCTTTTCCCAGGGGCCTAATCGTGTACTTCCTCATTCCAGAATATGCAACTATTGATTAGTTATCAAACCTTAATTGGGGTGCAATCGTTCTTACCCTCAGATGTTCCAATCTATGATGCAAATGGCAGAAAGTAAATAAGCTATTAATACTTGTTAATTGTTTTGGCAGCTTGCCCTGCCACACATGACGAGACTCACTAGCTCTTGTTCCTCTCTCTCTTTAAAAAAGAAGGAATATGAATCTACAACAAACGATGACGAATGCATTCAAATTTGAATTCAAAATCAAAGGTTTAGAGGGAAATATTCTCGGGGTACACCATCTGTTCATGAGATCTCCCAGTGTATCTGAGTCCATGGCGTGCATAGGAACTGACCTACATGTCTTCACACACCAGGAAGTCCACACAGTCGTCTACCGTTCCCTGCTTCACTCGGCTCTCAGCACGGCCCAGGCCTCCCTGCGGCTCACAACGCAGCTCCCGCTGTGCCAGAGCACAGCGCAAAGAGCGGCTGCAATTGGAATAGACAGTTAATGGGCACTTAGGGGATGGTGAAAGCATTTTCCTCTGGAGGAGCAGCGGTTTGGGGATGTCCCAGTGGGACATAGCCTAGCCAGCACCCTGTCATTCTCTACCTCTTTTACTCCGCTATGTCTACGTCTATTTTGCACCTCACACACACACTCCGTTTTTCTGCGATTCACGGAGATTGCTGTGTGCTCGTCCTGTCTCGTGTCTGCTAGCAACTACTGGCACTAATGCAGTTAGTCTACGATTGTTATTTCTCCGGTACCTGAGCCCCTATTGGACCCTCTATTTTTCCTTCAGCTATTCCATGCCGCTTCGTTGGCAGACACCAAAACAGCTGCTTATAGCTGTCTGTGAAGCTCTGAGAGTGAAACATTTACCGGCCAGTGGCAGTGTCTGCTGATGTGTACTGGCTGGGCCCCAAGCCTCACAACCAGGCCGGTTGTATGAGAATGTCGTTTGAGTCACTTCAGGATAAGCTGGAGTGCGCTGCACATCATCCAAACCTTTTACTGCGCTTTCAACTTCATGACTACGTCAGTCTTTTTTCTATTCAGCCAACTACTTGTTTAAATAAGTTTATTTACAGTAGATGTTAATGCGGATATTTATGGATTTTTGATGTAATATAAAATGTTTCCCCACTTATTTGTGTCTGAAGTCAGTAGACATGCATAAACTAAAACTCAAACCTAAATGTTTTTTTGACACTATGGCTAATCTAAAGTATCTCTCTGTGTAAATTAATTTTAGTGACAAAAACACACTACTGTTTGTTTGAGGAAATTGTTTTCTCACTGAATCCCACTTTTCTTTCCGTTAAAAAGAAAACATTTTTATACGGTACTGTTTATGGTTGTCCAAAACTGAAGGGGTTGCCACATTTTGAGGGTCAGTGTTGTTTCCAATATTACATCACACATCACAAGTAAAAATGTTGTCAAAACCATCTACAGACTCCTGTCTTCTGTGACATTGTACACTGTGGGTTTTCTGCTACGGTACCCAATGTGCCACAGAGGATTGTCGAAATGTAGGTGCTTATGCCTCTGAGATTGAAGGATATATGTGCCTGTGGGAGGGAAGAAATGTGCAATGGGAGGCAGAAGTGTCCAAATGTGACCCCCTCAGCAGAACCATCTACCTCTAAAGGCTATCTAATTGACTGGCTGTGCTCCCCTTGCTTTCCCTCCTCCTCCAATCCCTGTGGAAAGCCATCAAATGGATTGTGTGAACTTGCCCCCTAATCAAGACCCATTCACCACTAATGAGAATACGCTTAATGACCAAATAATGTGTGTTTGCATTCGTAGGTCAGTGTGTCAGTAACATGGGGTGGGTGCTTAATGCTTGGAATGGACAAGAATCCTGGCAGAATAAACTTACAAAAAAAACTGAAGTAACTAATACACACTAAGTATTCCTACAACTAAGATACAGTCAAACGATTATTACTGAAAAGACATAAGAGGCAAGTATCTGCAAAAGAAATCTGTGTTTGTTGTATCCGTCCACATGAGGGATTGATCACATTTGGCTTGATTGAGACCTCTCAGGAGTTACAGGGGAACCGAAGCACCTATATCGTTGTGAGGGCGGGAGGAGAAAGTGGAAGGCGGCCTTTGGACAGAGCTTGAATAGACAGCCATTAAAAAAAGCCTTGGATGACCATTGAGAAGTCTCCAATAACCGTTTAAGGGCACAGCATAGTGCTTCAAATGGCCTTCTTCCCAGCTGTTTGCATGTAATCTCTGTAGCAGATTAGACAGCAGGCGGCATAGACTTTGGTGGAGCAGCAAGAGAGACGACTGAGAGGAGTCCTCCATCACTGCTTTTGTTAGAGGAAGAGTGGCGAATGTCTCGCCGGCTTTGCTGGAGTGTGGGATGGAGACCTGAGGTGTATAGGAGCCCCCTCGTGAGGGAGAGACTGAGATTTGGACATCATTTCGTTTGGAACACTGACGAAATGCAAAGTATTTTGAAACAGACGGAACGCAAGGATAATATTTGATATTTAGTCGGCGTCACTCTCTTGTTGAGCAGCACACATTCAGGGGTTGGACAGAGAGCTGCTCCGCTTGGATTGTGTTCCCTGCCTCCACACTGAGCGGGGCCAGAGAGGGGGAAGGGAAACGGGAGATTTATGTCCTTCTGTGACACACGCTGCTCGAGGTCTCATGTTAATGGAAAATGAAATGTTTAAGAGTCTGGCAAAGAAATACAGCCCTCTTTAAATCCTCTGCTTGCCAGCTAGTGTAACAGCATTATAACTATAGTCCAGCATGATAATGCCGTTAATGACAGTAATATGTCACGTGTTCAGCGGACTTTCATGCTTCTTTTAGTCTGCGTCTCAGTCGTCAGCTGTTTCAATACCGCTGACTTGATCTGACAGGAAATCATATGATATGGCATAAAGAAGCCCGAGGAGTGAAAGCAAAAGTGTTCCTATGACTGAACTGATCACTATTCAGACAGCAAGCTTGTTCACAATGAACGCCTAAGTTTAACGACATGTCTTCCCTCTCTCCGCCTGTACACTGAGAGGCCTGGCAGTGAAACAGACTCACAATGCTTTACCTAAGGTCTGTGGGAAAATTACTTGGGCCATAGTTGTGTAACGTTTTCCAGACAAGGAGGGACAATTTCATACTTTCCAGCAATCACAGTTAGCCTTTGTCCATCTAATCCAACATTCCCATAATGCCCACGTGTTTCAAATGCCTCCCTCTTCCTTGTTTCTTCAATTCTGTGTCTGTTTACTTTCTAAAGGCCTCTCTCTGCCCTCCGCTCTCAGCCGTGCTGCCCACTGTTCTGTAGGAGAGGAATGAGACCGTAGTAGCTGCCCGACTTCCCGCTGACGCGGAGGCCCATGGTATAAGACATATTTAATGAAAGAGCCACAAAGTCTCCAAGACCAAGCACTCAAAATTCCACTCTTAATGTTCTCAAAAACAACAGTGGGAAGCATGATCTGCGGTATAGAGACATAAAAGCAACACTGATCCGGCAGAAAAATGCATCTACATAAAACAAACAAATCACTTTTCTTTCAAAATCATATATAAGTGGGAATAATTGCATGCAGAAATTGTGTGAACTTTATAAAAAAACAGGAAAGTTAATATACTGAGGGGCATGGCCCCAATTTAAATGCTGCCCAATAATGCATCATGACTGTCTAGGCATCTACAAAGTAATTTATTCTTCAAATCTTAACTTTCATGGTTATGTAAATGTGTATCACAGAGCATTTCCTACATGAACGGTCTGTCTGCCACTATGAAAGACACGTTATCTCATCCCCAATGGCCTGAGTACCATCAACAAACTTGCAATATACGGCCTAGAGATGGTAATCACTGCCGGACATCCCCCATCTCCACTTGGAGCCCAGCCTACCACCATCAACCAACCGATCCCTAAAACAACATAAGGGGAGATAAAAGCAGTGCTGTGTAAACCACACAGAAGCTCCTCTTCCTCTTGAACACAAAACCCACAGTCGTTGCTTCCCATGTCAGAGATTACAGCAGGATTTGATCCAGGAACGGATGAGTATTCTCGTTGCTAATCCCGATTCTGTGGTTTTGTTGGCCTGTGGCAAACGAGCGCCATGGGGCTGACAGGAAAATCATTTAATTGAAAAGCAACTGAAATTACAACATAATTATTTGTCATTATTATTATAATTGATGATAATAATCATGTTTTGTGCTGTCATTTTGTGCCTATTTATCGGAGCACATCTGGTTATTTTCTCCATGAAGTGGAACATTCTAGAATATTGCTCTTCAGATGGCACGTAGTTAGTGATGTGTAACGTTATAACCTACACACACTATGCTTTTTGTACACCACACAAAGCAACTCTATTAAATCCCGTCAACTATAACAGCCCATATCATGTCTTCTCTTCCTCACACTCCTTGGAGATACACACTGCCTCGTCTATCTGGTCTGGACCAGGTCCAAACCCCTCCAGCAAAACCTAAATTTGTGTAACAAGATCTCTAGACCTTGAGACGCACGCCTGCCACAACAAATTGGCCTCATGTAGAGAGAGAAAAGAGAGCAGTACGGGGGAGGGCTGCAAAGCCAGTGAAGATGTAAGCTAACAGAGGGAGGTAATCTTAGAGGCTCCATGGCCTGGAGGGGCCCTGCCCCCTGATGCTCAGCGTTTGGCCCCGGCCCAAATCGTGAGGACAAACATCATGTCTTCTTCAATTAGACACACTTCTCTTTGGACAGGCAGAGCATGATGCTACACCTATAGTGGGTCTTATTTAAGACGGACAAGGTGCTTAGAAATGTATCATTTTTGTCTAAACCCTGTGTATTGACAAATGTGTTGTTTGAGGTCTGGGGATTTTGAAAATAACAGCCTTATTGGTTTAAATTTTCAGAATATCTCAAATTGCACAAAATTAAATGTAGTTTTGTGTGTGCTTGGTTTTGGACGAATAATGTTCATGAGGGATTATTGTTTTATGTGTGGGACTACGAAGCAAAAATACTATCTTGTACTGAATTTCGAATGAGCAAAATGTCAAATCAAATATCCCTTTTACAACAGCCTTTTATATGACGTATTTATGTTTTTTGTGCATTGTTTCTTTTGAGCAGAAGGTGTGCGGTGTGAGATGGATGTGCCCTATGTGTTGCACAGCTGGTGTAAATGTAAAGCGTTTCCTAGTGAATCCAAATATAAAGTGTATATATATAAAGTATATAAAGTGCAGATGAAATAGCTTGTAAACCAACCAAAACAAGTAAAGCCCCATAAAGCAATGACTGTTTTAATGCATCGACTTCTTTACTTTGGTTTTACTTAGACTTAGACTTTGTAGAATGGAAAGGTATGTATAATTGGGGGCGATTTGGCATTTTACTACATGTAATCTGGTAATGTTATCCAGGCTCCAATATCCAAATGAGCCAACCAAACAACATTGGCTATAGAAAGCCTTGCAGTGGTACTAACCGGGGTAAATAACATGTAACACATAGTGTCAAATGTGCTATAGAAGGGATATCTGCTGTATAAGAAATGTGTCTGCTTTTATATTTCACCCATTACAATCATGATTACAGTTCGCATCAACACATTAAAGTGAGGTGCCATTGATGTTCCTTTTCCTTTAACACAAATTGCCGGAAAACTAAACAGCTTTTGAAAAAACTAAAATCAGCAACTTACTTAACAGCATTATTCACCAGACGTAGTTTAGCTTTATGACTGTATATTTGTATATGCAACATGTGGAAATCCCTCGTTGTCTTCTTGAATAGTGAGGAGGTTCTTGCCCCCAGCTGCAGAAAGCAAAGAAGCCACAGCTCCTGTAAAATGAACCCTTTCCATTTTTCATTTAAGAATTATCGAATGTTGGATGTACCTCTTCCCCTTAGTGCTACCAGAACCCGAATGATTAATACACAGACTTTCTGTCTTGGCAGCAATCGTAGACTAGGACATGCTGCTGCACGTGGACGTGCAGACTGCAAAACACCTCTAAGTCTGCATTGTGACAAGTGCACACACTAATACATATACAACCATTTTGTAATACTGGCGAGAATGTGATCCTGGGCTGTGATATTGGGCTGTATAAATAGTATAAATAAGTTGACTTTAATGTTAGTTCAAGTCGTTCATTATGTTGGGGGGACAATAACTGCAGTATCAATGCACATATATCTCAAACTCGTTACAGAAAGCTGTCAGAGTGCATGTTCGCCCACAGCAGGTAGATCAAGTGGAATTACAAGCTTGCGACAGGTGTGTGGTCTGATCTGGTTGTCTGAGGTTCAATACAACTCCATGGTTGTCAGTTCTCTCTAAGTTCTCTTCCCCCATTATTTGGTTTCTCTTCCAGGAAGGGTGCGCCTTGCGCTTCCAGTAAAGCATCAAGTACTGATGTCACACCCCCATCTCTTAACCCAGCTCGTGTCACTCGCTGAACTCAGGTTATGGTTCAACAGGCTACACAAATAGAAACTTCCCTGAAAGTCTTCAACTTTCAAACAAACTTCAAAAGAGTAAATGTTGTGCAATCAAAGGGTTCAAAACTTTTTTTCTAGGACATACGGTCCGCAATGAAACACATTCACACCAGTGCAAGAAAAGCTGCAGTGTTTTAACATGCTTCATAGTTGAAAGCCAACAGTGGGGTTCCCCAAAATCACAGGTCATTCACACGAACACATCCTGCCTTCCTCTCACTGCTTTACCACATCACATTCAAGCAAATGCACAGACACATGAAAACACACCCACGCACACGCAAATCAATCGGGTTCACATATGCTTGAGCACGTTCCAACAACGAGAATGGGTTTAGTTGTGGTGTTTCAGTTTTGTTTTCTCTGCTACTGTACTTCACCTACTTTCTAGGCTTTTGTCTGCTGTTGTCTTTGCAGCCAACGCTCTTTAATCAACTCCTGATCTTCTAGGATAGAATAAAAGGCCCACATCTTAAATAACTGTGCCACAGAAAAACTGAACAGAGAGAGAGAGAGATCGTTTTCACTTTGTCAGTATCTGACTCTAAGTTCTGTGGGCAATAATTTCAGAATAAAAGCACACAGCAGTGAGCAGTGGGATAAGCTCTCAGACCTTCCAAACACCACTCTTCTCTGTAATTGACGAGTGTGATTGGATGGAACTCGTAACAGAGTTAGAAAGCAATTAGCATCGTGGCCCATCGGCAGAAACAGTGCAGAGAGCCCACCTGTGGGTCACTTTTTAATTTGGAGGAGTGCATAGTGCTTAGCAGAGGACTGTGCCTTTGATATACTCAGTAGATAGTAAATCCTGTTAGCGCTAACTCCACAAACTACACCACCGACCAATATCCATCTAATCCGCTGGTTAGGAGCTCACCAAGGCAGACAACAAATTATTAGGGTTTCATCTGGCCTTGGCTTGAAATCCTCACTTCCTTCGCATAAAGAGAGGAGACAACGTATGGATGAAAGGGAGGGGAGGGAATTGGAAGGAAGAGGGATGGGGCAACGATGGGGGAGGTTGTTTAATGAAAGCGACTGATCCGTGCTGTTTGTTGAAGGACTAATTGTCTCTCCCCCTGAGGAGGCTGTTTCCTCAAGGAGCCTCTCCAAATTACACTACAGACGGTAAATCCTAGTTGGAGGGGTAAACTAAAGGACTAAGTGAAGAGGAAAGAATAATTCAAGGAAAGAAGTTCATTTCAAAACAATACCAACACAGGGAGATTCTCTTTGTTCCATTCCCTCCTCGGAGAAATGGTTGATCCCCGGTGTCTGTGTTTGTTCTAATTAGGCCGGCGGTGTTGATCTTGTCCGACATTGTGCCGTCCCTCTTTTACCCCGGGGAGTGTGTTTAACATGTTGTCCCCAGGCAAGGTGCCTGACCCAGAATGACCTTTGACCTCTCATTAAACCAGCTTAGGTTTCCTTTACTCGCCGTGCTCCTATTGCCCAAATGTCGGACTTTACTGCATCTGTAACCGAGCCCTTGATCGAAACTCAACCGGGCTCCGTGACATACTTTATTACTCGTGAGGTTTATGTACTCCTAAGTTTACAGCTCAATTTGTTTCATACTAGGAGCAACTATTACTTGATATAAAAACGTCATCATTGTGTTGGCATGATGAAGTCCATCTTCTTAGGACAATGCAGAGGTAGCATGGATGCCAGCAGGGACCCAGCTAGATGTTTTCACATGTCCAATCAGTTCGTAGTGACCAGCGCCTGAGCCAGGACCCGAGTACCAGTACAATTTACATTTAGATTGATTTATTTAGGGTAGGGTCTTGAACTAGAAGGCAAAGTTCTAAATGCCTCTCGTCATTAGGTCATGAGGAGATAAAGGTTTTTTGACCTGTGAGGAATGTGAGGTGTAGGATAATGTACTTAACGACCGATACGTGTTCAGTTGAGATGCATCACGCTGCTGCCAGTCTTGGTTTTCTTTCTATAGTTTAATTATGTTGATTACATGACTTTTTTTAGGTCAAATTCTTCGATTTCTTTTTATATTTCACACACATAACAAAAAAAAAAATCTAATCTGCTGCTGAATGTTTAGGTTTAGGGTAAACTAGTGTACAGTAGGCTCTTCCACAGGATAGGTTATGTGTTCAGTCCAAGCCAACTCTCATTGGAGTACAGCAAACTGTCACCAGGCAGTTTAAAAGTCAGATCTCCTAAACTCCACCTACATGCACAGAAACAAACCTCTGGCCCCCACTTAACAAAACAAAAAGGGGGAGAAAGGAAAAAACTGAGGATCCCACAGCGCTGGACAATGACACAGTGCAGATTGGAAATGAGAGTGAGAGTGTGCTGAAAGAGAAAAAGTGAACAAAGAGGAATGCCTTTATTAGCCTGCTTAGTTGATAGACGCAACATCATACCAGTTGGAGTCCCAATGCTGTCCCCTGGCACGAGTCACCAGAGTTTAATTTTCCCTGACTGTTAGAGAATTGTTAAAATGTGTTTTGTTGAAAAGGATTAGTGATTGGAAATACTTTTGAATATATTATCAAAAGTTTAAACCTGCTGCTTCCTTCAGTGCGTCATGTTGCCAACACTTGCTGGTAAGCGTGCAACATCAATGCGGTAACTCCATTGGACTTTTAATCACAAACACAAATCCTTGGTGAGTCTGTGGTTGCACATATTGGTCTACCTGGCACCATGGCAATATTTCCAGCCTGGGCCAATACTTTTAGCAGCCAGTTGCAGCCTGAATTAGGCGCAACAGGAAACACATAAATGTCATCACAACACACTTTACTGGCCAGGGGTCGTGGTGATAAAACAGAGGTTTAATTTATGCAATGATTATGTTTTTATGATCCCAGAGTGGTGATTTACTGGCATAGATAAGAGTTGATTTATCATTTTCATTTCATACTTTTGTTGGAGGGAGAAGGTAAAATAAAAAAAATCCAGCAGCAACATCTCCATCTGCATTGTACGAAAGGGGGACTAGTGGCTTTTTGCTTCAACTCTGCATGGCGTGGGAGCAGCAGTCACAGATGGTGAACAAATGTTCTTTTGAGGGAGCGTTGCACAAGACTTGGTACTTGCAGAGCACAGCAGTGAGCTAACTTTTGCAGCAAATAGCTCGAAAAGCAGCCTCCAACAAACACGCTTCTGGCAAACAGGACGTCTTCCATCAATTCATGATGCAATGCATAAGTAGAATACATGTTTTCTTTATTACATTTTTCCCTTTGTTTTTGAAGAACCCTAAAGTCAATTGTAGGATCTTTTTTATGCTCGGATTTATCAATTTTGAATTAACCTACTGCACTTGTAATTAGTGGCCATTCCAAATGGCTGCCAGCTTTGCCAATATTCACTTTTTCAAAAGAAAATGCATGAAAAACTTCTGTAGGACTGAAATTATTTCTCTTACATCTGCCATAATTCTTACACTGAATTACAAACCAGATTTTGCTCACAAAAGTGGTAAGAAACATAAAGGCAGGGGAAAGGTAGATTTGGTAAGAGTGCATATGAACTGTTGATTATGCTTTACGTATTTAAAAAACCATTAATATGCAATATGCAGTTAATATTTAGAAATTGGTTAAACAAGACGCTCATATTGCTGCATACCTTGTACAGTACTCGATTAGCTTCATAAGGAAATATAAATCCTCCAGCAAACAACACCAATCTTCCAAGTGTGATGGAATTTGAATCCCACATCAGTTGCAATGGCCTCTTCCCTGGTAGCAAACACGCCGCGTGGACCTGACCTGTTGTCACGCTCATTAGATTAATGTGAGAACATGCGACAGATTTGAATGAACAAGTTAAGATTAATAACAAGATTGGACCAGGAACAGAGGGCACAGGAATGAAGAGGGTCCAGAGAGGGTTGCCCTTGTGTGCAGACAGGGAAGTCCATTGTTGGTGAGAGTAGGTGTCTTGGTCTGGATTGGTGGGCCCGGTGCTGTAATTGCTGAATGGAATTTCAGACTGGTTAGAGGATGTGCTCTGACTACTGGGTGTCATTGTCCATGTGCACTCCGACGCCAGAACCCAAGAGTCACTGCCCACAATTAGAATTATGGGCTTTTATTAGCCAATTAACTGCCTATCTCCATGGGAACTGTGCCCATTACTGGGGTCATTTGACTTTTTTAAGTGGTATGAATGAACAACAACCATGTGATGTCTACGTTGAGAATTAAGCCAATCACATTGTACACATGCATAGTATAATTGTGCGTTTGTCCCTTTAAATATGTGTATGGTCATGTCTGTGTTTGTAGGGTCAGATTATGGTCATTTCTCTATTGAAGCAATACTTTTCACATGTGACGCAACATATGAGACGTCTTACTTACAATTACACTTAGATTCACATTGTGTTATAATAATGTTAGTATGTCATCTGCCTTTTGACTGAACATTAAATTGTTAATTCACCTGAAAGCCCCATTGTGAAATCTTCTTTTAAAATATATTTTATTCAGCCAAACTGTTGTTCATAACTACTAATTTACAAAGGCAAATCTAAACTTTAAAAACACAAATGTTGCTATGCAAATATTTCTATGACTGTATATGCGTTTATATAATACAATATGTAAGTTTAGCAATTTAGCCTTTACTCAGCATGGAATAAGATACGGTACCTTGGAATAAACATACATGTTTCCAATGCTTTAGTTAAAAGCAAGTGCTTGATATTTATTTACTCTTACGCCCACAAAAGAACCTCTTAGCAAAATGTCTTTTCTTTGTATTGTTTTCATAGTTACCACTGTGATCAAACAAGATCTTAATTGACATTTTCATTTTGAAGTTGGCAGAATGAAAACAGGTATTTCTGGCTAAATTACCTCAATTTGAGGGCTTTCATCTTTGCTCTGTAGTAGAGTGTAGTAGAGACGAGGAACTGCAGAGCTTGTGCTTGCTAATGTAAAGCTTGTAAGCGTACGTGTTTGTGTACATACGTGTGAACAGCTATGCGGCCAAACAGCAAACAATCAATAGGTGCTGAAATGGTTACCACTACATTAACTCAGAATTATTAATATATTGTGTTATGTTTGCAATTTATTAAACTTTGACTTCGTCGGGTTGGTTGCCAAGCAGTTCAGATGCAAATGTACACGTTGTGCAATGATCATTTGCATCCCTCTCTCTCTCTCTCTCTCTCTCTCTCTCTCTCTCTCCCCCCCCATCTCCCTCTGTCTGTGTCTGTGTGTATCTGTCAGACAAGCTTGGAGTCTCATTGTTCAACAGGAAATGCTCTCACCACACAAACTGCAGTGTTGTATACTCTAGATTCAACCTTATAACAACGTTACCAGCATTTAACCAAACAGCTTCCGCTTGCTTTATTTTAAAGTCTGGTTACAAATACAAAATAGCCTTTGACAAACAAGATACAGTCGATAGACAGAGAACTTACCCAGCGACCGAAATTGAGACAGAGAGCGGGGAAGCAACGTAACAGTTTCTTTGTAACGTATATTATATCTGTAACTTTTGTTTTGCCGGTTGGCATCAAGCCTACATGAAGCTAAAAGGTCGTTTCATATGGAATCCTCTGCCTTGAGGCCGCTTTGAGGCTCACGGCCGGAGCAGCTGCAGCTTCTGCATCATACAGACTGACGCCAAGACTGATGTACTTGCATCCACATGTGGACGCTCTCTCTGATTTCTCCCAAACACATACGCAAATATGCACTCGGAGGGGAGTGCGAGAATAAGAGTCTCTGCAATGGGTGGTGCAGGTGTGAGGATGTTGCCAAGTGGGAATTCCCAAAAGCAATGAATTGTGCAATCGTAGCTCCCCCGTAACAACAAGCGTCCGTCGGAAGGGCTTTTTACTGGACAAGCAGCACACCTGCCTTGTAAAAATTGTCTTACCCTCACTCATCTATCTCACTCTCCACCGAGAGTCATTCATCGCTGCATTGACAACAGTCATTTTGGTGTTAGAATGCATCAACTTGCATTCACTCACCATGCTTTTTTTTCCTCTTTGAGAATAATTGAGAAGTGATTGATTTGATTATCCAGTAGATTTTCCTCTGATCTTTCCTTTATGCGCCCCGTAGGCGCAGACTGGCCCCGAACATCAGCATATGCGCTCAGCTTGTTCGGAATCTCTCGTTTTATTAGGAATCACTCGGCACTTCGGAGAAACATTCAATTACGCTTCAGTGGTAATTAAATGTTCCTCAAATGAGTTCATTGAAATCACTTTCATTTCCGCTTCAGTTAGATTTTTAATTCCGAGTGCTCGACGCAGGGCTCAGATGAACCTAAAGCGCCTCACCCACGGGGAGTGTTTGAAGGGCCACGCTCACAATCACAGTCAGATGACATTTTAACAGCTAAGCAGCGGAACAATTGAAAAGATATAGTTATTAGGAACAGACACAGACTTCACGATTAAATAAAAAACAAAGACCTTGGATAATATTGGTGGCACAGTAAAGATAGAGATGCACATTTGCAGGTCCGAAATAGCCCGATTAAGATAATTCCATCACTTTGCAAGTTGAACGTGGTGATAAAAACGTTGCCACAAGACCAAATGACATTACGACATTACCCATAATTGCTCAGCTCGGTGTATTAGATTATGTCTGATTTGACACGGCTAATAGGAATGATCAGAGAGGGGACAAAATTAATCCGCTCACGTTTCATCGTGACAAAGGTGTTCATCATAAAGGTTCAGATTGTACAACGATAAAGGACCTAAATGTCAGTGCGAATCCTATAATTCAAAATTTCCTAAAATTCAGAACATGATGAGCCCGAACCGCACTAAAACTCATGCTCATGCTCAAACAGGTTTTCTTACACTTTACAGACAAAGCGCTGTAAACACAATAGCTTTAGTTTCCTATTGGCTAATGCAGCATTTCAAAAGCTGTAAACGTGTTCCTTGTGACGCCAACTTCAACAAAACATGAGTAAATTGAATTCATGAAAACTTTAAATCATCTCTATTGTGTGTTAAAAGGTCCACTTCCTGCCACAATGGCCCAAACCTGTACAGTCCAACATTATAAATGTAATAATTATGTGTTGGTGAAATAACTGTAAATCATTTAATGACCCTACAAGGCGAGAGTTATTTTTAAAAGGGGATTCATCAATATTCTCCAGAGGTACATGAAGAAAGGTCAGAAAATATCTCATTAGTCTGTGAGCATGCGCATGTGTGCCCCCTTACGTGCAATTGTGTGGCCATGTATGCATTAGGGAGTAGGCTTGTGTCTTTGTGTCCACTTGTGTGTGTTCCTATACGCTTCTTGTGCGTAATGTGTGATTGGTAAGATCTGTGATATCACTGGAATACAAGAGAGACAGGCTCCAGATCATCCATATACATGCATCTGTCTTCCGTCTTTATCAGAAGAAACTACAAGAGGAACTAATTACTTTTCTAATAGTTATGATGTTATCCGCATTTTAAACAAGAACAAAAAGACTAAGGACAGATTGTGCTTGGTTAGAAATTAGTCCGCAGCTTGCATTGGTATATTTAACAAACACTGTGCTGAATGCAATGAAGAGAAAGTCTCATTAAACGCAGTCTAATGACCCTGTTAGAGATGATGAATGAATCAGAAAACATCCCAGATAAGGTCATATCTGTGCGTTAAACGAGTGAGACTGTTTGATTGTTTACTCACTAGCTATGAGGACATGTAATTAGTGTGTTATCTTTCACCACTCCCCTTACTGTACACACACAAACTCACCACACATTCTTCAAAAACAGATCACCGGGGAGTGTGACAAGACAATTCAGGGAGGGAGGACCACAAGTCTTGTTATCTGATATTTTCAGCGGATCTCTGCTGTAATCAGCTCGCTATCTGTCCGTAATTGTGAAAAATTATACTTTACTGTAAGTGTGCGCTTCAGGCTACAGAAGCATGAGGGCACAAGAGCGGCTGCGGGTTGTTGGCAGAGACTTGCCGAAGACCTCCGTAGGAGGCAACAGCTCCTGCACACATTGCTGCAATTCCTATTGACACGTTAAAGAGGTGGGGGAAAAAAAATATATGAATGCGTCGTCCTGGCCAACACGATGTCCCTGACGCAAACTGAAAAACATGTTTTTATTTGGCCTCACATCAGAGAAGTGTTAGTAATTCAAAGAAGTATGTGTTTGGCCCTACTAAGTATCTATCCTTATTTGCACTGTTGCACAACGTATTTGATTTCAAAACAATAGAAAAATAATGGTGCGATAAAAAATGCTTTTCCCCTTACAAAATGTTTCTACATTTGTCATCGTGTAAAATATACCTTTGTCATTAATCTGATTAAGATTTGGTAAAAACACACACATGCGGACTACGTACTAACACTCCAATGCTGACCCACACACATAGATGAAAGCCCCAGTCGTATGAAAGCCTTTCACCAGTTAATAAACTATTAAGTTGCTAGACACATTAACCGTACAGATGACAGCTAACCAATACATTATGCTCTTGTGAATGTAATTATAGCGAATATTCAAGCCATGCTGTCAACTCTTGTGCAATATTGACCAGTCTTCTTTAATTACTGTACATGTGGCGAACAGAGCAGCCTACGTTTACGCACCACGCTGTATTAATGAGCAACCGTGTTACTTCACTTGACAAATATTCAGTGTGATTGAGAGTTGGAATAAATATGGGACAGTAAAACCTCAAAACTCAAAACTCTGTCAACCCCGGACATGTGACATTGAGTCTATAAAAAAAAAAAAAAACACAAGGGTGACTCTGCTGTTCACGGGACTGTAATACATTCACTGGTTTACTGTTGGTCCCCCGGCCACAAGCCACAGAACTGATGCTCGATCAGGGTTGTACGTTAAGAGTTCCCCAGTGAGAAAAAGACCACTAGCTGCAGGCTCCCAAATACTCTGAGTGTCAAAGTGTCCCTCCAAAGACCGCGCGCCTGCGATCATAGATCCGATCTCTTGCTGACCTCGTTTCGTCTGCTCTGTCCTCTGGAGCACCCTTGGCAGCCTCACCCTCCTCCTGACTAATGGATTAAGGTAATTATGACACGGCCGTGCCCGCATTCTGTTGGTGTGGTGAAAATTGATATTCCAGCCTTTTTGGTTCTCACTAAACTGTTGATTAGATTTCATGACACCAAAGCAATACCAGCTCTTCACGCTAGTGGAGAGGGCAGGGTTTCCCTTGTGCTCCATCGTCCAGTTGAAAGTGTTGCTTTTTGTCATATTAAAAGCTGTTTGCCTTCATTCTTTTACCTGTTTTGCCTGTGTGTTTGCAGCTGCTATAATGCTCCAGGAGCTCACCTATCCAGACATGGATACTGCAATAGGCTCACGTAAGGGCTGCTTTGATAAGGTGGCGGAATGTAAAAAGGCTGATTAGATGGCCTTATCGAGCCCCGACTCGAAACAAGCGACCCCCCACAACCACCAACGCACGCACACACACCCACACACACGCACACACCCACACCCACATTCAGCAAACAACTCACTGACCTCTGCTCGCTTCACTCAGTCGCCTCAGCTGCTCACCATAATGAAACTAGTTTACACTGTAGTCTGCTGCTTCACGGTATATGTGACATACGCATAACTGTGCGTGATGAGTGAAATAAAGTCAGCGAGCCCTCAAACACCTGCTAATTTCACAGTGGGACAGACCAAGCCCTCACAAACGTATCAAGGCTTTGCATTCCAGTTCGTGAATGTGAAAAAGGAAGACGTTATTACTCTGCATGCTCATTTTGACAGGAGGACTTAAAGTCTTAACAGTACCGCATCTATGTCAATAAACTGGTGAGAAGGGGATTGAATCTCATTGACTGACCAAACACCACTCAGAGAATAAAACCAGAAGTCATCTTGTAGAATCAAATGTATGAAAGTACAACGTGCAAAGGAAACATTCAGCCAACGTCAGATGTGAATTTGCGCTTTAACAAGTACACTTGTCCGATTTGTCTGATTTGATCACACTTAAAAAAGAACCTTGTTTTTGTTAATTAGTAAAGAGTCTAAAAATGGCAGTAAAATCTGAACACAGTCTTCACTGCTCTTCAGCCTCATCGCTGTGTCCTTGCTGGTTTGATGAGTTCTCCTTCACAGCGGCCCGATTTCACTCCATGCAGATCTCGCTCAGCTCTGCATCATCAATAACTTCAAAGAAACAAAAGCAGCTAAATTAGCTCCTCCACTTTCTTCTGTCCTGACTAATGAGCTCTCCCTCCGCTGGTGTATTAGTCTCGCTCCGCTGTGGCTGGGCCCCAGGGAATGGGCCTCTGCTGTGCCGTCCCATGAACAGGTAAGCCCAAACAAATGACAAGGCAACAGAATGGAAACAGAAACAATAGGGTTCTTTTTGAGTTTGGTTCGAGCCGCAAGCACAGTGTCGTTTTTACTTGAAAACAGATGCATCCATTTGCCTCCACTGGAACATTCGGGAACCAGTTTTGAAAGTGTTGGGTTGACTTAATTTATGTGTCTGTCATCTGTCATCTTGTCATCGATATAAGTAGCAGGAAAATATTGAATTACAGCTTTTATGTTGGTGAATCGTTAAGACACTTATGTGTAATATCTGTCTGTATTCCTGGGAATTTACTACAGCATTTAGGGCGTAACACGGCCACACAACAGAGATACAGACAGGAAAAATAGAGTGCTATAAAATACCATTGATTTATAATAGATAAAATGACTGTAAAATCATCTGTCTGATTGGCAGGATCACCTTCCAAAGCTTTTGGCAGCAGGGATGTGACTCATTGGTCCCATCATTAAATATTATGCACCCAGGAATCTAAAAATACATGTCGTCACAACCATGAGATCATACACTTGGAGAAGAGAGAGAGAGAGAGAGAGAGAGAGGGAGAGGAGAGAGAGAGAGAGAGAGAGAGAGAGAGAGAGAGAGGGAGAGAGAGAGAGAGAGAGAGAGAGAGAGAGGAGAGAGAGAGAGAGAGAGAGAGAGAGAGAGAGAGAGAGGAGAGGAGAGAAGTCTATGATTAAAACCTTTTGTCACAGGAAAAGCACCATCTCAAAAGAGGCCACAAGAAAAATCAACACTTTGACTGGAAAACAAGATCCAGCCCCGGTATAGTTTCCTAAGAAATTGCATTTATATTGAATGAGTGAGCTACCATGTCATCCGTTAATTACATTTCGCCTCTGATACAGATGTAATAGGGATCTCAAACTGAAGTCATCTTTGTGTAAGAAGCAAGCTGAAATGAAGTACCAATGGGCTGCTGAATATCAGGGACTCCCTCACTAGTCACATTCACAAGCAGTGACTTAATAATACATGTTCAAATATTACATAGAATAAGATTCCACAAAAAGCACCACCATGTATGCTTTAACTAAATCAAAAGAGTGTTCACAGCATAGACAAAAACACACTGTGGTGTACCTACAGTTCTGTTACTGTTATACGTGAGTCAATTAAAAGTAGATGACTCAGATAAAGTGCAATGTACGAGTGGTTTATATGACTGCACATAAAGTTTTTTATGGCAGTGGGACATGTGAGTTTGGAGGGAACACTGGGTTCAGAGTTTCTTATATAACTCCTTTGACATTCTTAAAATATTGTTTTCCAGCCAAAGAATAAAGAAAATATACATTTCAATGTAGTTCATGGTTTTTCGTCGACAAATAGTTTCGTTATCCCTTTGGTAACAGCTGCGTTTCTTTGTTTGGCATTTGTGTGGACTATTGTAGTGATTGAAAGGGGAAGCCCTTGCGCCAATATGTCCAAAAGGTGGCAGTGTTGAGTTTCATAATGGTGCGTGGAGGCATGAAGAATCTCCTCAATGCTCCTTCCATAATTTCGGCAAATTGTCTCTAAAATCACCGCTGAACATGTTCAAACATGGCAGAAAAAGAAAAATATTACACGTCGCAAATACATTGAAGGGATTTTTCTTGGAGAGAAACCATAAAGATAGCACATTTATCGCAAGACACACACGTTACAGAGATAACAGCTGCAGTCCAGGTCTCCTTTTCAATGGAAGGCGAGTAATTACGATACACGGTAGATTTTTAAAAGGCCACGTGCATAAATCTATCTCTTCAACCACCAATCCATATTAACAGCCGCGTTCTCTTCCTCTCGCTGCGACCTGCACGAATATGCTCTTACGCGCGTTACTTCGCTGCGCGCCAGCTTCCCGGCCGCTCGCCGGTTTCGAACTCGGACAAAGTATTACTGCCCCCCCCGGGAGGAAGAAGAGGCGACTCAATCAGTGATCGAAGAGTTAAGAGTCTGCGTCCCGGCTGCCAGTCAGCTGATGGCACTTGACAGTTGGGGAAAGTTTGCTTTCGGCAGGGCCACTAATATGTTAATTAGCCCTGCGAGTGCGCGAGCCCATTGGCTCTTCGTCCGAGTCAATTTCCTCTTCCCGGACTGACGTCAGAGCGGCTCCAACGCTCTTAAACTCATCTGCTGTGTGATCCCCTTCTGAAACATCGCCCCTTTGCCAGTGAGCGCCGCGGTACTGCGAGGCTGCATTCACTCCCCCTCCCCCTCCCCCGCGTGTCGTCTTCTTTCTCCCGCAATGTATTAACGAAGAACCCGTGAAGTGTTAAATGTTTGAAACACAAAACCGCCGAATTCCAAATGCTGAGAACGGAGCCCGCTACTCGCGCGCGCGGCACTGGCGTGTCCGCGCAGTAGACTCTGCAAAGAAAAACTACTCTCACGCGCCGGCAAGTCCGCGGCTGCAAAAAGGACGCTAAAAAAAACTATTTTTTTTGTTCTCCTTTTCTTTTTCTTTTCTTTTTTTTTTTTTACTCAAGACAAACGCTTAAACATCAAACTGGCTCACGTTGTTTCCAACCAACCCAGTTTGACAGCTTCTCTTCACCCCACTTGGAGGACTGTCAGCAGCAAGAGGATGGCATCAGAGCTGGCAATGAGCAACTCCGACCTGCCCACCAGTCCCCTGGCCATGGAATATGTTAATGACTTCGATCTGATGAAGTTTGAAGTGAAAAAGGAGCCGGTGGAGCCCGATCGCAACATCAGCCAGTGCAGTCGCCTTATCGCCGGGGGATCCCTGTCTTCCACCCCGATGAGCACGCCGTGCAGCTCGGTGCCCCCTTCCCCAAGCTTCTCGGCGCCCAGTCCGGGCTCGGGGAGCGAGCAGAAGACACACATAGAGGATTTCTACTGGATGTCCGGTTACCAACAGCAGTTGAATCCCGAGGCGCTGGGCTTCAGCCCCGAAGACGCGGTCGAGGCGCTGATCAACAGCAGTCACCAACTCCAGTCGTTCGATGGCTACGCCAGGGGCCAGCAGTTCGCCGGCGCCGCCGGAGCAGGGGGCGCCATGGCCGGGGAGGAGATGGGCTCCGCCGCGGCGGTGGTGTCGGCGGTCATCGCCGCGGCGGCCGCTCAGAACGGAGGGCAGCACCACCACCACCATCACCACCACCACGGCAACGGCCACCACCAGGCACCCGGCGTGCAGTCCAACGGCACTTCTGGGCCAGTTCACCCGCACATGCGCCTGGACGACCGGTTTTCAGACGACCAGCTGGTGTCGATGTCGGTGCGGGAGCTGAACCGGCAGCTGCGGGGGGTCAGCAAGGAAGAAGTGATCCGGTTGAAACAGAAGAGGAGGACCCTAAAGAACAGGGGCTACGCGCAGTCCTGCCGGTACAAGCGAGTCCAGCAGCGGCACGTCCTGGAGGGGGAGAAGACGCATCTCATCCAGCAGGTCGATCACCTAAAGCAGGAGATCTCCAGGCTGGTCCGGGAAAGGGACGCGTACAAAGAAAAGTATGAGAAGCTCATCAGCAACGGCTTCAGAGAAAATGGATCGAGCAGTGACAACAACCCTTCATCCCCGGAGTTTTTCATGTGAGTCTCGACATAATCGTGAAAAAAAAAAAAAAATCAGAGGGGTTACTCATCCACCACTTACTAAAGTTTTCATGAAACTTTTTTTTTTTTCATTTGGCGCAAAAACTACTAGACCGAGAACTAATTTGTCGAGTTTTTACTTTTTTTTAATTTGATACATTTTTAATCGTCTGTGACTGTTTTAAGATCTGTAGGGCTTCGTCCTCCGTGATTTAATTTTGGAGGCATAATAGGAACACCTTCATCTGCGTTTTGCTCAGTATATCATGCATAGCCTGTTTGTCTTTTTTTTCATCATCGTTCAATAGATTTGCAGTGTTTATGTGAAACCAGATTTTTGACAGTTGATCCAACTTGATGCTGCAGTATACGAAGTGTGCATGCAAGCACTAAGTATACTCCAGTGCGCAGATTCACTGTACAGATTCATGTCAAACTGCATCCATCAACGACACGTTTTTGGCTCTTTTTTTTTTACCTTTCTTTCTTTTTTTTGGGTCTGCCAAACTTGGAGGATTGCTGTTTGACGCCACCTCATTTCATGCTTGCCTTTTGTTTTCGAGCACAAAGATCCTCTATTCATTACAAACTGTTCAATGTTTCTAAAGAGATGTCTCATCGAACTTCCCTGCATGCTGGACATGTATGGTTTTTCTTTCCTTTTTTTTTTTTTTTTCTTTCTCCGCTTGAAGATGATGTTCTTCTTGTCGGATGACTCCAGCATGACATTCATAACTCCATTTTATGACCCGCTCACTTTTTTGGAAACAGAACACAAAAAAGTGACAAGACTTCCCAGCCCCTCCTCATTCAGGAGCATTTGAGCTGTGTTGAAGCGCAGCACCACCGGCTGGCATTAGGCTGCAGTCGGTCCCTGAGCGCACCACGAGGAAGTGGATCAGCGGGGGAAGGAAAGAGAAAAGACTTCACGAAGGGGGAAATCAACGATCCCTTTCCCGGAAATTTAGTCGGATGCCCGATTGTCTATATTGTTATTTAAAGGTATTCCTCTCTGTATTGGACAACATTTAAACCATGTTCGCGCTTAATTTAAGGACAACGTTGAAACGTGGCGAAAGACAAAGTGCCACAGGTTGAATCGTATAGCTCAGTAGGATCATTATTAATGAGATTGTTGCACCCACGTTTTGACAAAATAGTTTAGATCAATTGGCAAGGCTCCAGTTGGTGTAATGGAGCAGTTCACAAACACCGCCATTGCAGCATGTGCTTCAAACACATTTCACCATTTTATTTCGACAAGGTTTGTTTGGAGGAGTGAATCATCATGCCTTCTGGAAATGCGTGTCTTAAGCGTCCTGGTATATTTTGGACTGAAATGCACTAAAAACATGTGTAAGTTAAGGAAAAAGTTAGTGCTCTCCACATCACACCTTCATTTACGACCTGATCGTACGATTTTGATACTTTATTAACAACTGTTGTTTTGTGCTAAACGAACTCAATATTTGCAAAGCAATAACAATTATTATAATGAATAATGTCTGGACATTGTTTAGCTCTTCAGGGATTGACACCCTGCATGTAAAAAATTCGCCAATAAATCTTGAAAATATGTTAATTAATACTTCATATTATATATAGTATATATAGAGATTTTGCTGTGCAAAATTATTTCACTCACTAACCATATGTGATGTTCATATGTGCTTCGTTCTTTTTATTTCATACAATTAAATGATATGCAATAAATGTATGTAATTGTCATCAATACGTTTCTCACTTTTTTTTCACCTGTCTTCAATTTTTTTTTCATGATTGGAACATAAGGGAACTAGAATCAAACCAAGATGGAAATGATTGCACTTTATATTGACTCGTGTATCTGCGTCCACCCGGCGGTAATTTAAAAACGTGTCCGTCTGAACAAATCAGAAACCTCATTTTTTTAGAAAGGATTTTAGGACTCAGTGCAGATCGTTATTACACACTATTGTCCGATACAGCATTATCTTTCATAAAAAAAAACACCCAACTAACTAGGAATCCTTTACACAATGATCTTTAAAACTAACTATTTGTTGTCATTTAGGCAACAAATATGATTTCAAACAAACTTAATTCTCATTCTAAAATATATATATATATATATATATATATATATATATATATATATATATATATATATAGGATTGAATACTTTCGGAAATAGTTTGCATACATGTGTTGAACCGTAATAAAGATTTATATAATATAATAACATTATGTTAATTGTATTGTCGGATGCCAGCAGCAATTGGTGTGTGTGTGTGTCTGTGTGTCTTTCTGTGAATGTCTCCTTTCTCTCCCTCTCTCTCTCTTGTGTGCTTATGCGCCTGTGTGTGTGTGTGTGTGTGTGTGTGTATGTATGTACATGGATGTCAGAGAACTTAAATAGGTGTTGATGTGAGTGTGTCTCTTGGTGAGATGTGGATTTCTTGTGGCTGTGCAGGTTGTTTATCTGCCCCGTCCGTTTGCCCTTTCCCCCCCGCCTGCTTCCTGCTGTTTGCACGTAGTGTGCCCGCTGTCTGTGTTTCTCAGACACCGTGTGCTCGCTGTCATTAGCCTGTCATTGTCCGCCTTTCCCGATTCTACCCTGTTTCATCCGGCCTGGAGAAGACGTGCTCTCACTGAGGCGGTTGCCGGGAGGGCACAGCCATGTTAGCCCTGAGGAGGGGAGCTGGAGAAGGTGCCAGAATGAGGCTCAGTGCCCGTTTCCAGCCAGTGCAGTTCACTTGATGTTTAGTCCTCTGACTTTGTCTTCTCCCAACATAACATTTGCACTAGCGCACAAACTGAAAAGGCCTCCTCTCTGAAACACAAGAGGAAAGGTTACTTTGTAAGTTGTGCGACCTGGAGTAGCCTTATGGGCATCTTGTTTCACCGGACCAGAACAATTTGTTTGCAGGAGAACCAATTTGCCAAAATCTACTTTAAAGAAGGTTTCTGCGGACATACTCAGTCTGGATTAGTTTTGCAATTCAGCCACAGTTTGTATGTGCACGACTGTGAGCAAAGGGTATACCCAGACGGTAATCTCTCCTGAAGACTACCCACAGTGCCAGTTTGATAGCAGAACACTGAGTGATAGAGGTAGTATTCTTCTTACTTTGTAGACGAAAAAAAAGGAAAAAGCTCCACACCATCTTCCATGTTTTAAGCCAACCAATGTTTTGTGTGATTCCCTCTGAGGTGCGGGCTGCTGCTGCTGTGGTGGCTGGTTTGCACCGAGTGAGGGAGAGACTGAGACAATAGTCAGGCTTGTGCTGAATTAAATGATTTTGCTCATGATTAATAGTGGTGTGGGCCGCTGGCTCCTGCGATGTAGAGATGATAAATTGTGAGTGCAGCTCCGTGCAGCTGTGCTAGTGTTGGGTCTTAGCATGCACACTCCATGCAATTTACAGCCAAGTCGTTCTCCTTCTTCCTCAATTTATCTGATTACACCTATTTGATCTAAGTAGTAGCGCTGCTACTTTCTTTGATATTTTGATATTTTTGATTTCCTATTAGCTCAGAAAATGCATTGATGCACTTTTTCTCTATTCAAAAACATGATATCTGCCCTTCCGATGAAAAATGAAGTGTTTATTTCATAGATATGCTTTGGTTCTCTAAAGACTGTAAATCTGTGTGGTGTTTTTAAAACGTAAAAACGTAAAAAATGAAAAACCGATTTCTGTTAAAAGCTGTCCCTCTGTGGCTATCGTTTCCTTATTGAGAAAGACACGTTAGATCTCTTGTGTTCATCCACTACAACTGAATACACACTCACCACAGAGACTAGAAATGAAAACACACCCTGCAGCGTGCACACACATGCACAAAGGCAAATCGGCAGAAAAACAATAAATGGCCCTGCATGTTTTTCCCAGCCTTTTGTCGCACAGCGTGATGCTAGTTGTGTTTGTCTTCATTCTGGCATTGATACGACTAAAAAAATGTCGAGCTGAATGACGTTTGTTTGACGACAGATCTCATTTGCAAGAGATGTTTACTGTGGTTATGTGTGGCACCATTGTGCAATGGTTGTGGAAGTGAAAAATCTGTCAATTTTCCAACGATGCATTCGATGTACGTGCTCGTCCGACTTACTGCATGAAGTGTGGGTAATATGTGTGCCCGGATGTGTGTGATGTGTCTGTGAATGTGTGCGTCTCCTGTCGTCTTTTGGAGAAGAGGATGAGCAGAGGTCGAAAGTTGCAGCGCACAAGGCTGCCCTCAAAGTCATTAAAGTAATCCGTGCCCAGGGGAGCTCAAGCTCATTTCCTCTGCCCACATCTCACTGAATGAGACGTACATGCACATCCGACATGGGACACTACACAGTAAATTCAAGATGAATCACATGCCCTCTTTTTTTACTCCATTTCCTGTATTTCAACACAGCCTGAAAAAGTTGCACTCTCGCTGCCTTTTCTTTTAATTACAGAATAAGATTTCTGAGGGATGCAACAATATTCATCACACAGCGTCAGTTATGTGTTAAAGTATTTCAATCTTGAGCAGAAGTGCCCTTGTCTTTGTCTGTGTAAAGAGTATGCTATTAGGTATGGTGTTGAAATAACATTGCTCACAGTTGATACTGTGATGGTTCAAGTATACAAAAAGGTGTTTGTGCGCCTGCATGTACGCAGCACGAAGTATTCCCAAAGAATATGCAGGGCAGAGAATGAATGGCACTTGGCCACGCTGGTCACGAACAACAGTTCATATTGTTGTCACACCCACATCGTTCAAGGATTGCATGGAGGGTGTTGCAAAGACACAACATAACAACCAGCGGCTAATAAGCGAAACCGTTCCTCTTAATAATATCCAAAGAGCCAGGCTGGCAATCCTAAAGGACTCATAGGTATAAGGTTAAACAAAAACCCACACAAGATCTAAAAAAGAAATCACAAACAATACGGTAAATTCTTTCTTTTGGCAGTTGGCAAACTGGATATACAATTACATTTGAGTGTATATGTGCTTTTGTACAGTTAGGATTTTGTAAGATCATTTTTCAGTGAGAAAAGATTAATGAGTTTGGAACAGAAAAACAGCCATGCAGATATGGGACATATGGATGTGCAGCAGTAACACAAGTCAGATGTCTCAGCACAACCAGGTGGCAGAAACATCTGTGAATGTGACCAGACACAAAGACAAAAAAAAACAAAAACTCTCCTCTCTTAAAAGTGTAGAGGTCGGTACAGAAACACTCGTTCAGCCAGAATTAAACAGACATCAGGGATCAATTAAGCTGCTTATCTTATCAGATTACACTTCCCTCTTTCTATGCGTTTCTTTCTTTCTTTGTGGCAGACAGTCCCGCTTTCCTTCAAATAGACATTAGCGTCATTAGCGAGTTGTCCTTGAAAGACTGGCTGCAGGTTATGTTGGTAATGAGGTGGTCGGTCATTTTATATGTCTGTAAATGGACCCAAACCAAAACTATTTGATTGAATAAATGAAACACCATTTTTCAGTACTACCATTGCAAAAAAGGTAAAAAGAAAAACGTATGACGGGTTCTAAAATCTTTCAAAGAGTTTTTTAAAAAACTTTTGACAAATGTAGTGTAAAAGTGTAAATTATTTTTTGTCAGTCTAATTTATTATTATCATTAAAAGATGCTTTAAATGAAATGCAGAGGTTCACATATTAAAAAAAAGGTATTCATTGAGGGATTAGTCATTTGTAGCGAAGAAGGATGATCAATATTTAGCAATTTATTTTATCCTTGATTCAGCTCTCTGGCACTTGTTCCTTTTTGGAACTGTTTTTATGTTTCTTAAATATCCGTCACTCGAATGAAATGTTACACTTTGTGAATTTAGCTGCAGCTTGGTTTCTGCTGTGGTACTAATATCCTCATGCTACACCACTGCTGTTTTCCTGCAGGTGCTATATACTCCATAGAACCTAGTTATATGGCATTTATTAGAAAATCTGATTATTTGAAATTTCCTTCACTGCAGTTTATGGGCATAGTATTTCCTCAATTGTAATTTCCCCCGCTTGGCATCAGTGCACAGAAACCAAAGAGCTCAGCAAATGTTTTTACTTCTATAGCAATATTTATAGGAAAGATGAAAAAGGCTTTTTTGACGCCTGGAGCAACACGCTCACTTGTGAGTGTTCTGGGATTGGTGCTTATGACACTGTTTGTCATGGGTTAGTACAGGAGTCCCGCATTGACATCCTCCATAGTTAACTTTTTCGTAACATGAATTACTTCCCTTCAACAGCAATTAGGTATGTAAGTCAATGAGATTATCAGTAGAATGCCGTCGCCATGTCTGTGCGGCACACGGTTTGCTCGGGTATTTTAGTTTTGTCTCTTGTGGTTACAGTGTTTTGATGCCTGAGTTCGGTCTGTAGAATCTATTTGCATGCAAATTTTTACATTTCCCTCTGCATGAAACGCTTACTATGACACATGTACTGTGTTTCACAAGACCGACAAGGTGGGAATGAATCTCGCCATGAATTGATCTACTTGTTTCTTTGTGATTGTTTGTTGGAATGAAAGGGAAGCGGAGAGTGACACACGCAGTTACAGAAACGAAGGATGTATCATTTATTCATTCAAATATTCTCATGTGTTTGTTCCATCTTCTCCTTTAGGTCATCGAGAAAATTTCTTCATCTGTGATTTCAAGCCCCAGCCCTCCGTGCCCTTTGCTCTCTGAGGTAAAACACTTGTTTCTCAAACTGTGTTCATGTCACATCTGTCTAGTAATATTGTAATATAATGAATTATAACTGATTTCTATTTTGCACTTAGACAATCCATTATTCATTAAAATTAGACTCATATTAAGCAGAGAGTGGTTACAGTGTCCAAATATAATATTGAGAGTGTATATTGCAAACGTCTGCAAGGCCTTCATAATGGTTACATGATATATCAAAGTTTGTCAATTCATAAGCTAAAGAGTGCATGGCTGTTTTATGTTGCCAGTTTCTCTCGTGATCCCAACCTTCTCTAGATCCCCTTTGCCACGACTTTGCACAGTGCCCTGAATGCATTTAACTCCAAAAAACCACACACAGTACACAGATATGAGGCTTTCAGTTGTTCTGGATTAACACATTTAATTTAAATATATGACCACTCATCCAAATCTAAATCACATGTTCAGATTGTGTGTGAAAAAGGCAGAGAGGAAAAAGACAGTGAGCCGTACAGCAAAGAGATTCAGAGTGAAGAATTAGCTGCTGGTCCTGAAATCAATTCACAGAGACATAGAGGAAACTGGGCCAATGTATATTGCGAACCAAACCGCTCCAGTAATGGCTTCACTGATTAGCCCATAGCTAACGCCATGATGCTCTTGGTCATGACACATAAGGATGAAAGAAGGTCTGAGCTTTAATTCATGACTTGGTGAAGAAGAATTTACATGTGCCCATGCGTTTGCATGTGCATGCGCTTGTGCGCAGTGTTATTTACTTGATTGTTCCTAAGTGGGGCTTAGGATCAGTAGCTGGCCTTTCTCCAGATCCACTTAACTTCAAGAGAGGAAGCAGGACAAAAGCCATCAGGGAAGACAAGGACAAATCATCTTTAGATGAAGTGTTTTAAGTGCTCCGATTCTCCTCCCACGTCATCACCGTGAATTAGGTGCCCTCTGCTCACCGCTGAGGGGTGTAGAATATAAACAATGCCGAGGTAACGGATGTTGAACGAATGAAAGTGGAAAACCATGAGGGTGTCTATCTTACTCAGCCTCGTAAATCTCAGCTCCCTTGCCACGCGGCTGCGCTACACTGATGTTGCGCTCTGACAAGCTGCCAGCCGGGCTCAGAGAGGCTGCGTGTGGTGTGGTCTGGTCGATCCGACTCCGAGCAGCTTCACCCAAGGCAGACATTGCGGGCAGAGCAATGTCTTTGTCTTATGCAAAACCATGCATATGAGGCGGTGTTGGGGGAAGATGAGCAGTCTGGCCACGTAGCTCCAGGAGGACAGGCTGAGTGATGGAGACAGAGAGCCAGGTCTCCACGTCCTTGCCTGGGGAAAGAGTGTCCTGCCTCCACCCTGGGATGCCTAAACATCGGCAGGACATTGTGTCACTGCGTCTCTTCCCTACCAATGCAAGAGAAAATGAAATGTATTAACACTGTGAGATGTTGGCGATCAAGGGAGGTAAACCCTCCTATGAGGCTGTATGGGTGTATGTGTTATGAAGGCAGGCACACCTCAGGGGTTCACCATGCAGAGAGGCACAGGAGTTCGGAGCGCCAAAGGGAGGGTTAAGGACCCTAAAATATACTGATAAAGATAAAGCACCAGGTGTTTATGTACAGGAAGGTATGCGAAAGAAGCTGCGAGTAAGAGAGCTGAGTGCAAATATAGATTGGCAGACTAGGCATGTGGGTGTGTCTGTTAGTTGGATCTCATAAGCATACTGAGACAGGTAGGCCACCAACCAGGTGGCCCGTGTGTGGCAGAGGGGTTTAGACGGAACATGCTGGAACACCGTCACCTACACGGCACATTTAGCAACTTCTTCACGGCTAAATATCAGTGAAGTAAAATGCATCCAGTGAATGTGTTCCAAGTGGTTATGCTCCTCCACATCCTCGCTCACTCAGCTTAGAGCTGTGTGATAATTGTAATACTTGGTCGGAGGCTCTTCTATCACAGAGAGCTCTATTTCTGGGTGCCAGGATGTTGGTCTCAGTCACCGAGGGCAGATGAAATTGATCCAGATTGACCTGCCATGTAGAGGAGAAATGAATAAGATAGAGGAGGGCAGCAGAGGCTATAGAGAAGGGGGACAGCGCAGATGTACAAAAACAACCTCTTGCTCCATATCGGTTAAAAGTTGAGGACCGATTTATTCCTCCCCCCCACACTCCTCCTCCCCCTCTCTGCTCCACCTGCCTCTCGGAAAGGACTGAGAAACTGGAGACAGCTCAGCAGGAGTTGACTATATTTAGCCTCGGTGACCAAAGACTCTGTGGTCTAACTTTAAAGTTAAAAATACAGATATCCATGTACAGAGAGATGGGCACAGTTTGCGTCACTACATTGCACCAAGCACAATTTTCTCAGTATTGCTGGGCACTTTTCTTCTCAGAAGAAAATACTCACCAGTATAACAAATGATTAAATTACAACGCGTAAGCATGTATACAAAACTTCTGGTTGTGAGAATGCTGCTTTCCTCAGAAAAAAAACCAAGACAGCTAAAGATTTATGGTTGCATTTGTATGTGAAGTGGAACTGAATTTAGTATGTTTCGGCAGAGCTGCACTTTGCTAATTATTTTGTTGTGGCAGAATTCTCAGCATGGCGCTCCTCTCTCACTCTGGGAGGCTCAGCAGTAAGTGCACAGTCAGCCCTGCAGCCCTGGCTGGGAGATACTGTTGGTCTCTGGTGGACGGTCGGTAAGGCAGAGCAGCATGGGACTCATTGCAAGGGCGAGGGTATTAAAGAGAGGGCAGGCCCACCGTCACCAACCAGTGCAAGGAAGGGGGAGTAAAGTACTACCGTTGGAGATGCTGAACAGAAGCTCTATATTCTATACGCCTGAATCCTAATTGTCATGTGGCAACCTCCTGGGCCCTAATGGCCTTTGCTTAAAAAATGGCACACCCATAATTAAAAGTGCAATAACTTTTTGGTGGAACCCCTATATGAATGTTATGGTGTGTGAAAACCATCAGTTTGAGATTCGCCTCATACAATGTCGCAAACAGCCCTCTAAATCCCATGAAACATTTATGAGGACAGATAAAGCAGATATAGCCCTGTGTGTGAACAGTACTCATGTAAAGTTTCAAGTTGGTAGAGCAAACATATACTACTCTTGAGAAGGCTTTTGTGAAGGACTCACATCCGACGAATGGCTCAGGACAGTAGCTCATTGCAAAAAAAAGCGGATTAAATCCATCATTTCCGCTAAAACCTGACAAAGGTAAGACATATTTTTGATTTCTTTTGCTTCGATGGCTTGGTGGGTTTTGAACTGGAAGTTTGGCCTGGTTTGTCTGGGAGAAATAATACATATTTGTGGTCCAATGTAAACCTGCCTTCCAGCATCAAAAAGATGTGCATCTTTTTTTCTGACCCAGTGCAAATCTTTGCAATCTTTACACTGTGCTGCAGTGTGTTCTGTTGTGTTGGCTGCAATGGCTTGGCGGGTTTTACACTATTACTCGGGCAGGTTTTGTTTGTATCACTTAAATCTGTTCATACTGTTTGATTTATTTTTGGTCATTATTTTCGATGGACTGACCAAGTGGTACACGGTACACACAATGTCTGGACTCATTTGCATAGTGTATTTATTTTACTAATATTACACCGGTTAAAGTTGTGTTTGGAGTATTTTCGTGTGGATTATTGCTTATTGTAGCCAGGACTCCAGATAAAGCATTCATATATTTGTTCATGATAAACACCTGTGAGTTTCTGGTCACTTTTGGGAGACTTTAGGGCCCAGGAGGTTGTAAATGATTTGTTGAAATGCAATGCCACTTGCAGAAAACTAAATAACCTCATTGTAGACACTGTTGTTAGGTATGTCTGTATTGCCACAGGATCATTGTTTGCTTCTCTGCTCTCTGGTTGTTCAAATCCTGCAGTCTAAGAGAAACTGTTCCTTGTGTCCCCCCTACCTCTCTATTTATACTTCAATGTCAAAGTTGTCTTTCTTCCTATCTCTACCCCTGTTTTTAGAATGACTCAAAGCTCTTCTTCTTTTGTCTCCCCTGCTATCCTCCAAATGACTCTCCTCCTCCTCCTCCTCCTCCTCCTCCTCCTCCTCCCAAACAAACTCAGCTTCCTTCGCATTGCCACTGTACCCAACATCACGTTCCTTCCCCCCTTTGCCTCACACTGCACCTGCTTCCCTCCTGCTCTCTGCTCCCTCTCCAAACGTCACTTTGCCCCTCCTCTCCTCCTCCACTCCCATTCTTCCCCTCGTTAGCTTGATGAATGGCTTTACTGCAGGGAAAGTGCTGATTTTCATCCCTCTGTCTGATTTCTGCTGGCTGTTATTAATTTCAAACACTCAGAGAAAAGCAAGTGAGTCAATAAATAAGGAAATGAACACACTTCATCCTGCCATGCAGCAGCTCTCACAGTCATTCAGCTGGGATGCGGGTCCTCTGTGCAGCCCGTCCCTGCATTCATACTGATAAAGTTCAACTCCCCTCTTAAATCACAACATGTTTTAGTATTTGTTCAGCAAAAGATAAAACTCAGCCGGTACCAGAGCATCATTTCACATGTTTCTGGAGTATTTTCAGTCTCTAACCTCAGACTAACAGGACCAGGGGGATAGAATGGTACAAAGTAAATGTAGTGTCTTCTCATCCTTCACACCAGCTGACCATTTAAGAAATGTGTGCCGAAGGTGACAACAAGAGGAGCTATAGAGGGAATGCAGGGTTTAAGAGAAGCAACGAGAAGAAGCAGCCAAACAGAGTTATTGCTGCACATTAAACAATGCTGTCCGTACAGTGTGGCTGGGCTCCGAGTCTAAGTGCACATTACTTACATGCTCGGCTTAAAGCATTGTGCTTGCCTATTAACATCCGTCTGTCCGACAGGAACGCTTACACCCAAAGTCGTTATTCTCTATTTTGTTATAATTAAAATGAGTTAGGATGTCTAATCAAAATTTGATCAGCAGAATGCATCCACAGACACAAGAATTTAAGCCTGGCATTTGATTGTGTTAAGACAAACAGTCTGGGGGAGCATCTTATTAATACATATCTGTTCTGCGTGTTTTTCTTGGCTCAGACATTTAAAACAATATTTGGTATGTCATTAATAGTTATACAGATTTGATAAATGGCAGCACTCCTTTATTTCCTGGTATATCGTTGATACCTCAGTAATTTATTGTTTCCAGCTTCCTGCTAATCTGTGTTGAACAAAAACATAAAGTGGTTTGGAAATAGTTACGATTCATTGAATATAGGTGTAAGAGGTAATCATTTCATGTTGCCAGTACTGTATGTCAATATCCAAAGCATTATTTGTGCATTTAGGTGTACTGAACATAATGTGACGCACTATTTGTATTCACATAGAACCCGAGCAATCAACCAGTATGTAATGAGCAGGTGACACATCAGGTCAGAGGTCAGTGTGGACTACAGGCCAAAAAAAACCAAACAATGAGGACTTTTTTCTTGTGAAACGTGTCCTAAAAGGTGCCTTAAACGTATTATAATTGCCTCTCAAAAGTTCTCAAAATAGTGATTAAAAAAAAGCGAAACGTGCTAACGTTTGCAAAATGTTGACAGAGCTAACAGTTCATACAGGAGGTGTGAACAGGAAGTTCACTGCAGTCTCAATAGAATCAATCTACAGCATGTAACAATGCATATTGGTACGGAAAAAATACAAAGTTAAGGTTCCATACAGTGATTTATAGAGAAACAAGGTGTCCAGTGTCAAAGTGTCATCAGAGGTCAGGCCTCGATGCGTCGGGGGCCGCCCGTGATGACGACCAGATGGGCTGACTCGAGGAATTCCAGCTCACTGTACCAGTGAGAGGTGACGTCCGTAGGTCAGGAAGCCGACCACTTCGGGCTAGGTGCGACCAGGCGGGTTCCGAGAGATGGGTCTTTCAGAAACCCTGCTGCGTCTTGGTAGGGTCGAGTCATTCTGTCACAACGTAGTGGTGTCGAGGAGCTGCGGACCGGAAGCAGGGAGACGCACTCGCAGGAGTTCAAAACAAAAAGGGTTTATTGCTCAAAATGCCACAACAGGCAAACTCAGGATTCCAGGGACAAAAACCCACACAAGGGTCAGGAACAGAAAAGTCACAGGCAACACCTAACATGCACCAACTCAGGGAGACAATAGGCCCTTTCTCAATACTCAAGACAGCAAGAATGGGCTTGCGTTCCCGCGAGAATACATTCGGGAGACGGACTCGGGAGTCTAAACTCGCAGGTACGAGAGAACGGAGAACGGCTTTTTCCGCAATTGGAACAGCAGCTGACTCATCTTCCATCGTAGCCTGCTGAGGTGAAATGCATTCTGGGATATTTTCCTCTCACAAGAACAGACAAGCCTGCTCCGACGCATCCCCGGTAAAATGGGCGGGGCGAGCCACATCCGGGTATTATGGCCGTTCTCGCCCAGATGCGGACTTTAGTATTGGACCAGTACTCGGGCTGCGACTGATGACGCATATTGAGAAAGGGCCAATGACTCGACAAGAGACAACAGACACACAGGGCTTAAATACACAGGGGCAGTGCAGGTGATTGGAAACAGGTGGAAACAATCAGACAATCACAAGGGAAGACAGGACAAGGAAGGAAGTGGAGTTAACCCAGGGAGACCAGAAACATGAAACTACAAAATAAAACAGGAAAAGGGACCAAACCGCGACACAAAGTAAACAGTGACATACAATAAGTGTACAGTGATCTAAATATCCCATGCACTCTCTGCCATTCCTCATTTAATATCTAAATTAAATTTGAAAGCTGATAAGACGACAGACTTTTTGGAGTGGTAACATACATAGATGATGTGAGGAGAGAAGAGGAGGAGAAGAGAGCAGCAGAGCCAACGCTGGCAGTAGATGCAGGGGCAGTGGAGCCTGTGTGTCTGCTTCATTTCTCTGTGAGTGCAGACATAACTATTGTGTTTACAAGGCTGAGTTGCTCTAACTGTTAAAATATTGGAGTGAGGGTGTGTTAAAGGAGGAGAAACAGAGTGAACGGAGGGAGGAGGTAAATATTTGTTCCCCCCCCTCTCCCTATCATACTTCTGGCTAACCAGACCGAGGAAGGCTCTCCGCGTTATATAATTACAGAGTTTGAGGCAGTGTCCTCCTTGGAGAGTACACGGCCTCTTCAGAGCAGCCGCGGCACACTTATGCGCGGCGCTGCTGCTCTGAAGAGGCACGTTCAGTTGAAGGGCCACCACGCGTGTCGTGAGGTCACCCTCTGAGGTGTAACAGAGACGAGCTGTAAACTCAGTCGGTCACTTTTCTGGCTTGTAAGGGTGTGCGACCCCTGGGAAAGAATGTTGTGGTAGAAACAAAAACGAAAGACACCCACAGTCCCCGGTTCGTGTGCCGGTCTAAAGAAACCATCACTTCACACAGACTCTCCATTAAACATACACACTGTTTTCGCAATGCTCCTATTCTATTCCCCTCTTTGCAACATGGCCATTAAAGGAGAGCGATGAGTTCACAGCTGGTAGTCTCTGGTTGCAAAGAGCGGAGAGCAGTGTAGGATGACATTATCGGAAGCGGCTGCATATAGATACAAAAAAAAAAAGAAGAAGACACAAACAGAAAGAGAATACTATGGTGCACTTCTCTCAGTAAAAACGTCTGTCTGCTTGGATTACAATAATGACCCCTGACAAACCGTAATAAGACAAATCTCCAAGGGATTGTTTTCCTTTACCTTTCTAATTTGACATTCTGCAGTAAGAGGCTCTTGTTAGAAAAAACTAAAACACCATAATTTATCCGTTGTGTCCTTAAACCAATAGTTCATGGTAGAAAAAAAGAAAACAAATGAATGCTTTTTCAATATAAAACCCAGTATGCCACAACAAAGAGAGGCATATAAGGAGGGTGATGGAGAGGGACAAAGCTTTCCCTCTCTCCCTGCGGCTGAAGTGGAATAGTTGTGGTGATGGGTTGTGACAGCTGAGGGAGCGAGGGAGCAAGAGGGGAGTATCACTCCAAAATCCCCAGGAAACGGGGAGGAGGGAAGAGTAATTTAGGATCAAACGCCTGCCCTGGCCGCTCTCAGGCTGGTCGCTCGTGCCGTCTTCCTCTGGACATGCGCACAGAATCGACTCTCCTTACCTCTGACCCGCTTTGGGTAATGCGTATTTTATTTATTAACTCTATAGTCACATTACCATAATGATTCAGCCGACACATAATAACGATGGCTTCTTGGCATGGGTCACAATCAGGCATGCGTCAAAGACACACGCCGTGGCCGAATTAGATGCGCAAAGGACATGCACAGCAACTCTCATCTCCTTTCCCAGTCTCTTGATAGTTTCCCTAATAGACCAATCTCCAGTGGCACACTGCTGTTCCAACATTCACCTATCAGAGGTGTCTGTGTTGTTGAGCGCGTGTGTGTCGGTGTGTGTGTGTGTGTGTGTGTGTGTGTGTGCCTGAGAAAGAAAGATGTTAGCGATCCTTGCGGCCCTGCTTATCTCCACCCTCGTGTTGGAGTAGAGGGAGGTCAGAGGCAGGGCTGCCTGCATCCATCTCCATTCCCACGGCTGCTGTCTCACAGGCACAGTGGTCACAGGAGGATGAAAAGACTATGGATTTTCTTTTTCTCCTCCTCCTCCTCCCTACACTCACAAGAACAAGAAGATTAGACAGAAGATGAGCACGGCCCGGTCCATTCAAAGCAGCTTTAGGCCCGACGCCGGAGGCACCTGACCCACGTTCTCTGGTTCACGATTTCTTGGTTGACTTTTCTGGTTCAAAGCACCGTCATATTGTGCCTGGGTGTTAAACATCGTCCCTGTGGCCTCTGTATATTAGCACACTCCTACAACATACGGTACTACACACACAATAAACACTGACGTAAACTAACCCACCCACTTACCAGCAGTCCCAGATGGAAGCGGACATTGCCTGTGTATAAAACCATAACTTGGGGAAAAGCGCAGTAGCCACATGGGGAGGGACGGCGATACACAGAACTGATGCAGGCAAAGAAAAACAAGGAGGTAAAATACAAAGCTCTTATTTTTTCACAAGCAATTTCATATCACTTTGGTGCAATTCAAGTGACGCCTGAGCTGTCTTATTAGTTTCCTTCTCCTCCTCCTCCAGGTTCCCCTGACTGAAGGGTACAGGGTGAACAGGGTGCATTGAAAGCTGTTTCCAGGCGGCCGCCTCCTGAATTCCGTTCAGCTGCTTAAGCACGGAGGCATAAAAATGAATGTGTTTAAACAAACAAACATGCGGACGGGTCGGTCGGCCGGCAGTACCGCCATTCTAAAAGGGGACTAACCACTTCTAAAAGGGAGCATCAACCTAAGTTGTCATCCTTCTCGCAAATCCTCTTCACGGTCGGCTGAGAAATAAGCCTTAAGTGCTTGGCTTCCTAATAGAAACCAGGGATGGAAACTTTGACTGAAACAGAAACTAAAAGTAAGAAACAATGAGGAGGGTACACTGAAAGCTGAGCGGCACATGTAACGAAAACTAACTGTTATTTTGTCTCTACGTGGGGGTAATGGCTCAATTCCAAATGACAGGAAAATAACACCTCGTTAAGTGGGCATCGACGCAATAACAAACTAGGAACGCAGCGCGTTTGATTGGTCGGATTCACACGATCGCAATGTTTTTAAGCTCTTAGATACAAATAAGACTTGGCCAAGTCAGCAGAGGTAAGTCTGGAGACCGCGGAGGTAGGACCTTCTCAAAACAGAGGAAGTGGAAGCCACTTGAGGCAGTTTGTAAAGGAAGGTTTTTGGGGTGACAGCAGCGGATGATTCCAACATAATAGAGATGGTTGCACAGGGAGACACAAGAAGTAAGAGTTGCTGAGGTCAAACTATGAACCTCTTCTTGGTTCTTGTTGTGATGTGACAAGTGACAGACCTTTTAATATGAACAACAGTGTCATACAAACACCACGGTGGAAGATATGGATGAGTACAGACTCTTCCATGGCTGCAGCCGAGCGTTTTCTGTTGGGTAATGACGCAGTGCCACGTAGCCTGGTTTTAGTGCATTGGATAAAGTGTGAACCAGTGGTCTGCTTTTTCCCACAGGGCCGTAAACAGCCACCATCAGCATGTTGAGTAAGCAAATTATGTCTGAAGAAGAAATGAGAATCATACCGAAAACCCTCACTTTCCAAGGCCAATGTGCTTTAACGAAGTGCGCGTTATAAAAACAATGTAGAGGTGGGACAAAAATAGCATCTCCGACGCACAGGATTACCTGCTGATTTGTAGCGTGATGTAAGACCTGTGAGTCAGTTTACATTAGACCTTTCCTGCGCATGTCCCAGGCGACGCGGCGAGGTGGTCGTTTGTCTGCGTCATTCGCCGGTTGCCACGGACACACAGAGGGCAAAGTTGCAGTGATTAGGACGTGGTTGCAGTGACACAAGCAGGGCGCAGTGCCCTTACCGCACACGAGACCCGCAGAACACTCAGCCCACATACGGAGGGGGCCACGGGCGCGTACATGCACACTTTGAGATCCAGTGTGATAGATAGGATACTTATCATTGTTAGATTATTCTACTTTCCTTACATGCCATGTCGTGTGCTTTTCATCCTTCTGAAGTCTGTGAACACATACAGCGCAACGCAGAGTGCGTCTGGTTCCACACACTTGGCAGCATCCTGCGCACACACTGTGTGCGTGCTGTATATAGCCGGAGTGCGTCGTGCATCTCCGCTGTGTTTGGACCTATTTTAGAGCTGACACAGGAAACAGGGCCATTCTCACAGCCACCCTGCCAGCCGGTAGTGCACACAGCAGCCCCGGCACCTTCTGTCGCAGACACATATACATACACAAGTGTGCGTATGCGCATGCAGGAATACACAGACGGAGCAGACTTTTTCATGTACCAGTGATTCATCCACAAATTGTCCACTCTCATGAATCATTTTTGTTTCCTTTTTAAGTCGAAAACCCTTCTATCATCACTCTCTTTTTATTCCAGTTTTCCACAACCTCTGACTGGAGAGACCTTTAACAAAAGCCCCCTTGTTGTGTCATTTGACAGAGCATTGTCCCTCATCGTTTTTTCTAATGCTACAAAATGTCTAACCTTGCAGTGAAGCCGAGAATCTAGCTGTGCTGATGGGTTGCATATCCCCTCATAACAAGCAAAATGATAAGTCTGGCTGATGGGAGCTCAATTACCCAAGATACAGGTTTCAGCTTTCAGCCGCACACACGAGACAAGCCACATTATAGATAGTTCATTTAGAGTTAATTCATGTTGTACTTTCTTTTTTTTTTGCAATCAGGTTTATTGTTACTGCACCGTTCCGTAGTGTATTTTTATATAATTTGTCCACAAATGCAGATAAAAAATTCAGCAACTCGGTCATTTAGAGACAGTTTGCATGCAGACAGGAAGGCAGTTTTCTTTAGCGGCTGCAGCCGTCTCACTTACCAGCTTCTTGTGTTCAGTTTTGGCGGCTGCTTCTGTCTTCATATGTGCTTTTACAGCCTGAAACAGTCGGAAAGTCAAATTAATTGTGACACTTTGGAGGCTTATGTGAATGCAGAAACAAAATACACACACAGGAAATTGGCTCATGTTGAAACATATAATAACCTCTCATTTCAGTTAACTGCTTGGATTTAAGGAGTCTGAAGAAATTGTGGTGGCCAACAATTATTGTACTAACTATTGTGCTTACTATTATTGAACAGAATTACATTTACTTACATTTGATGTCAACCCAGAGGTAACACCCATCTTCTTGATGACAGGTTATGTTTGAAACAAGTTATTGAAAACCATTTACTTTCGACACAGAGTTTCTCAGATTGTTCAGACGGCTGTTTGCGTGTGTGTGTGTGTGTGTGTGTTTAAATTGACTCTAAATGCATGTTTATTTCCCTCATGTTTATAACACTCATATCCACTTGTTCATTGGTTACACTAACAGCTCCCCGTTCTGTGTCTGTCTGCCTCGCTATGCTTAGGGCCTACAATAGAGCCATTCGGCTCAGCAGCATGGCACGTAAATGGCAGCGCAGTGGCGTGAGTGTCAGCCGGAACGTGTGCTTGGCAGGCAGTGGCTATGCTATTAGCAAGCGCTAACAGTTTTATTATTAGAAAATAAACGGTGCGCTACAAAACTCTGAATGTTATTAGCACCTCACCATCTGGGTCTGACAGCTGTGTTCAGCCACCATCGTGGCTGAAGTGCTAACGGCTGTATGTGAAATCCCTACTTTCAGAGACCTTCTCTGTGTCTGTAGTCTCTTCTTCTTGCTATCTGCATACGGATGAGTGAGTGAATAATAAGCAAGGACCGGCGAGTAGACACTGCTTCATGGTCACACAGAAATACATTTTAAACAATGCAGCCAAAAACCTTTTTTTTGTGGCCTGTGAAAAGAACACTTTGTAATTATGAACTCACGCTTTTTGTTGTTAGCTGTCGTAAAATACACCTGCAAAAAGTGTTTTACACACAACAGAACACAACATCTCCAAACAATATAAATAGTAAGTCATAATACGTCAGGGGAAAAAAAGAGGTATAACGCTTGTCTTTCCCTGTCAGGTAACTTCTGAAATGCGTTGCTTTGTCTGCACATGCTTGAGTGAATGCACGAATGAAAGGTTGAAAAAGAAGAAGAAAAAATCTGCATGTGTGTTCTTTCTCCCCTATCACACAGCTTTGCAGGGCTTTATTTAAACAGATAATCCGCCACTAGAAGCCACCAGCAACCTCCCCACTTCTCTCCTTGCCTCCCAGTCTTACACACAAAAAAACATAGAAAGGAGACACCTCCAGAAAGGAACACTTATTGCAGACACTGCAGAAAATACAGACCCTGGAGGGCCTCCCCTTCTCCACCAGAAAATACTTTTCCTACCTAAAACAGGCCAACTCCGTCTACGGGTGCATCTCATCCTAATCTACATCTTTCTTTATTCTCAGGGATGCTGCTCCCCGCTGGTAGGGACACAAAATGATTTCACATAAAGAAACATAGTGCTCGCATACAGTGATCGGATATCCAGTGGAGAAAGTCATTGCTTTCTGTTGCAACATTGTTATCCGCTGTCTAATTATCTCTTCACTTTTCTAGTACGTTATAGGAGAAGTCTAAAAAAAAACCATTGTTTTTGAAAGCTGGATAAAAGACTCTCCTGCCTTGGCAGGTGGCTAATACAGGAGGAAAAACACGTTGGGTTTGGGCTTTTTCTGTCTTTCTTTCTTTAACGAAACAAGTGCTTCCTTGCTTGCTCAATTTTGATGTATAAACTAGTAATAATGCCACCTTCACACTGGCCAAGAGGCAATAAAACCTAAATCACGGGAAATTACTCACGGGCATCTGAATTTAATTAGAAATGTACACAACACAACAGATTAAGCTGCCAGAATCACTCCCATATCATAGCAGAACAAATATTAAGATGGTCTGTGATAACTGTAAATCATACAAATCATGGATTACATCCTTTAAGCTCAAAAGCAATGTGAACATGAAAGATACACATTGTTCAGTTGTACTTTAACCACTGCTGCTGATGGACAGATTACAGCTTGTGCGTTCTGTATGGGTAACTGTGAATCATGTTTGTAACTTCAAAAGTAGGTAACAGTCATTGTGAATCACATTTTGTTTGTTTAGAACTTTTCTGGAATGTTTATTGGATACGGCATTTGGATGTATGGAAGGGAGCCATTTACAGATTTGTCTGAGTGGCTGCAGAGCCAATGAGTCTGAAGGAAAGAAAAAAAAAGACTACTGGCTTCTGGACGTGCTGAAATACAGACCACATCACCAGCAAGATGTATTTTCTTCAAGCAAAACATGAATACAAACTACAAACCGTTTCTGAAATGGTATCAAGCGCGCTGCGAGCGGGCCCATTCATTTCACTCTCCCTGAGGTTTGCAAGGGGCCCTTTTCTTTTTGATGGTGTGTGTGTGTGTGTGTGTTTACGCAGCTAAATGTGTGCATCTCTGTATTACGTGGTTAATGCACTTGACTTGACTCCGACCACAAATCAAAGTGATGACTGGTGAGTACCACATAAGGGAACAGAAATAAAGCAGATAAGTGTCGAGATCAAACAGACCGTCCCCAGTCGAAAGCTCCCCCCGGAGGGGCAAAGGGCCGAGCTGATCAGTGAACGTCTCATTTACTGTAGGCAGCACACAGACAGATACTAACTTATTAGGAAAAAAAAAAGAAAAAGATCCGCTTTGTCACTTTTCTTTGACGCCGTGCTGCATCTAATAGCATCTTTGGTGATCGTTCTAAATGCACAGTATATACATTCCTAATATCATTCCATTACTGCAGTGGTGATGCTATTTGCTGGTTTCGAAATGAGTGGTCCAAACACAGCAGACGATGGGACTCTGAGGACGGATGAATAATGGCATTGATGAGAGGTCTCTGTCACTGAGCTGGCTGCGAGCCAGAAGCTAACATGGACTGTGGAGTGTTAGAGTTTAACAAGACTGAACGCCGTTTGTCGGCCAGCCAGCTCACGGCTCCGTATCCGAGACCAGATCTCAACCAGGCCACTGCTGTCCTGCTAACAAATAGATCGAACAAATATAGTTATATGTCATTTAAAAATACACGCAAGTATGTGAAAGAGGATTTCATGTTGTACTCTTAGAATTGGTCTGACTCGCAGGTGGGTTGAAGCGCATCATTGTCCGCAGGTACAGCATTCTCCCCCCCGACCGCGACCTGCAGCGTTATGTTCTGTACATCTACAAAATATCTATTTTGTAAGAGTGCCGTTACTGCGGTCTGTCCTGAATGAAATGAATAATAATGAGTAGAGCCAGACCTTTCTTTAGCTCTGTGTTGATAGATTGGGCTACGCAACACTAGAGGAAAGTAGATACAGAAATATCGTTATAACTTGGTTAAGTGAGTCTTAATTCATTGTTCTGAGTGCAAGGCAGATTGTAGTGAGTTAACACCTTAGTAAAAGAAGATACAAAACGCCAGACCTAAACATCAAGATCACTCAGCCTGTAATGGATTCACATGTGCAGCCACAGATCCACCACAGCAATTGTGTTTCCTCCCTCAGGTCCTCCCAATGGGATTCTGTGAATGTGCCATAGAGAAACGATTGGAAATCGCAGTATTAAATCCAACATGCTACTGTTGGTATCCCACTTTCACAAAATCTCCCTCCGTCATTGCCTCCTTTATCTAAGGTCCGTGCAGGAGCCTTGTTTCAGCTGGCTCTACTAATGCCAGCGTGGGAGAAGCAAAGACAGCCTTATAATAGCAATTCCCCCCTAGCGACTCTCAGAAGACAATTGTTCTGAGAGAGCAATTGTTGAGTTATCCATTACCATTGTCCCTGAATACAGTTTCCCCTTTTTACACTAAGCACAATAAGGCTTGTATTTAGCTTCCTCTCCTGTACATGTTTTGTAAAGTTGTTAAGTTATTTGAAAGAATAGATCGGATTTTAAAGTGGAACTTACACCTCTGCTGGAATGTGCACAGTGTGTGGGTATGATGGTGGGTGTCGTGAGCGCTGCATTGAGAAAATGTTATTACATTAATGGATAATGCAAAACAAAGACTTTGATATTATCCTAATTAAAAGTGTGCAGCACCATATGGTGAGGGAGAGGAGCTGCATAAAAACAATCAAATTGAAAGCCTTTCACTGAACAAAAATACATGAAATGCTCATTTCTCAGCCAGAATAACTAACAGGTCTAAACATACACTTTACTATAACCTCCTTCTCTCCTCTCCTTGTCCTGTATGCCTGTCTGCTCCGTAGCCTGGGCCCTGCTAGGGGTCTACAGTATGCTCCAGGAATAGTCCAGTCACGTGGCCGCTCTGCGGGATCTGTTCCCCTGGCAGGAAGCTGTTATATGGTTACAGTTATTTTTGTTGTCTGTCAGGGAATAGTTTTTACTCTGCTTCAGAGGATCAATAATTGTCATAAAAAGACTGCGTCACTCTCTACTCTCTTTGAGCAGGACAGTGTGGTGGTGTGTGCAGATTAGGGATGAGCGTGTACTTATTTGTGTGTGTGCGTGTAGCATACTTATGCAAGTTTCTGTCTCTATATAGACGTGTGAGCATGTAAAGTGAATATTTGGGCTTTGTGTGCACATTTCCGCGAGTGCGCATGATATTATCTTGAGTTTCTGTGCGCGGGACGGTGAGGTGTCAAGAAGTGCTAGTGGGTTTTTTACGACAATGTCAGAGCCTGTGGGAAATGTGAAACATGTTATGTGAAAGGAAATGAGTTACGGACCGTGTGCTAGGTGTTCTTCGACGTGTTACCAGTTCGGCTGTGAGGACAAGGGAAGGGAGGGCGGAGGGGGGGACACGGGTCATTCACATTGTATTATTTAACTACAGCCTGCACAGCCGGTATTTGACTATAATACAACACATCGCCCTTTAGCGCTTTGACCTGCTAAGCCTGCCCGCTCCTCTGCTTGTCCCTTCCTGTCCCTGTCCATAGCATGTCTGCCGGGTATCTGTGTCCCTCCTATAGCTTGTCTACTGTATACAGTATATGTGCCATCATATCCCCGAAGCTGCAGTCAGCCCTGGGGACTCAGAGAGGAGGTCCTGTAACAGCGCAGGCAACGGAAGCTGGCTCCCAGCTAATTGGTTCCTGTGTAAGCGGCACACAGAGACGGTGTCGGAGTCAGCACTTTACCTCCCTCTTCCCACGTTCCCTCTCCTTTTCCCGTTCTCCATCTCTCCCTCCCTGCCAACCACAGATGCCGCAGGTCGGATATCGCTTCAGGGCAAACGCCCGAGCTAACATGTACATTGCAGATGTTTGTGTGTTGACGGAGGATTTCGGGGTGATGTTGCCGCCGATGCCGAGTTTTGAAGTAAAGCAATTAGCCATTATTATCCGCTTGCGACATATGCCTCTTGTGTCTTTGGTCCTTTGTGCTGTACACGTCATATGTTACTGTGTTTATGGCACCAACACCCCCCCCACACGAAAAAAACACTGACCCTCCTTCAGCTGATGGCTACAATGACAGGGAAGGGTTTCTAGTCCAGGTAATCACAGCTTTGAGCTCTAAAAAGGCTGCAGGGATGCTTCCTCTGTGCATGCATGTGTGTGTGTGTGTGTGTGTGTGTTTGTTTCAAACCGCGCGAGGCGATGGCTGTGAAGTGTGTCCTACCGAGTTGGAGTGGCTCTGAAGAGAAGATGCCTTTTCCTGCTCTGATCACAGAGCATGGGTCAGCCTGGTGCTGTGTTTATCACTGCGGGATGTCCTCTCACAAACGGGAGCAAACTTTGTGAGCCACGCGTTGACTCGCTTAGAAGTATTTATTATCTTCTACATCCTCGAGCTTCTGCCAAAGGGTAAATGCTGAACCTTTCTGCCGTATTTCACGGCAGTTAAGGTTGTTAGGAAACAATTTCACATGCACTCCTGGTATCAGGTATGATTTGGAGTCAGTTTTAATAACCATTTAATTTGACCCATTTTTTTTGTGTGTGTCTGTGCTTTGGATGATATTCACTGGCTCTGTGTTTTAAATCCAAAAGGCGGACCCATGACGGTCAGGGTGAAAGGTCGAGCTGTGACGGATGCACCAGGGGTAATGTACTACCTGTACGTCGCAGTTGTTATTACTACGGAAAAAGCTTTTTCATCGTAGTCGCACATTAGCGTGTTACGTCCCACACTTTCACTTTACACATGAGTATTTGTGCATTCGATTATGACGGAGTAAAAAATATGACGACCCTCAGTGAACTCAGTGGTTTCAGTTCATTCAAACTTCAGAGAGATGCCATGATTCCAGCGGTGACCTCCTCTATGAGGGGGGCCGCCCGGACTCCGCCCCCTCTCTGCCCCACTGCATTAAACATTGATGGAGCTGTAAGGGAGGTCTGGAGCCTGTCTCCTCTGCTCTGGCCCTTGCCCATTGCAGGTCTTTTTCGTGTCTCCTTTCAATTTATTTTGCTGTCTTTGCTGCTGCTGTGGGTATTTGAATGTGGCCAAACAGAGTCTTCAGCAAGTGGTAAGAGACACATTGAATCTCAAGAAATGAGAGTGATACGTGTCTGCCGCTGCCTGTGGCCATTTCACAGCAGTGAGACGTGACTTCCTGGAAATGTCCCTGCGTGTGTATTTGATTCCTGTATTTGCGTCTCTATGTGGTGCGTTTGTGTTATGCATTATGACTCTTACCACAGAGCACGATTATATGAAAGGAAGTGGTAGGAGACACAAAACAGCAAGAATGTCTTTCCTTTATCAGTGCGTGTGCTGTTCTAGTGCTGCTGCATAACATTAGAGCACCTTGCTATTACTTCAATTCAATGTTGGTTTAAAAACACCATCATATGATAAAATATTTGGTTTAACACAAAAATCAGAATAAGTGCCCATGCAGTGGGTAATAAAGGAATAAGGAATGTGTGGCTTGTGTTGCCAGGAACATCTACGTGGCTAGCAGAACAGCTTAAGGTGAAAAGTCTAAATACTTACAGGTCCAAGAGAGATGTAGTTCCCTCCCACCTATCGTTCCCCCTAAAAGCTCTGCCCTACAACCAACAAGTGGTTGAGTTGAGCAGCAAACCAGACCAAACTCTGAGTCCTGTCAAGACTGATGATCTATTTATAGAGTGCAATGTGAGCCGGTTTACGGGTATTAAACTGCGAGAGACGGTGTAATCTAGCTGTTGTAAGAATCAATGTGGTGTTTGCCCATGTGATCCAGAGGAAAGCAATTTTGTGTTTTAACGTGTGTGTGTATTCATGCTGTGTATAAATGGATGTATGGATATTTTTACATGGCTCTAACCGGGCTGTGATAATCAGGATCATGTCTGATTGTGTCTCCATAGGAAATGGAGGGTTTACAGACAATTCTTGTGTTCTTTTGCGCTGGCAGACTGGTGTGTTGGGTCCTAAGAAAGTCTGCTGGCAGATCTGGACTGGCCCCTCTGCCATTCAGCCCTCAGGCAAACTTCCATTCCACACTGGCAGAGTACTGTAGGACTTTTCTCTCTGTGCTGAATTACACATGCTGCAAGTTCTCTCCAACACAAGACTCACACTTATGAAAGTAAGATCATACTGATACTAAGGAGATGAAACAATTAGGATTGCATTAAAGTTGCACTAACTCTTGGATTGACCAGTTGGAACAATCAGTTGTGATAAAGTCATCTGAATTGGCAAAAGCGAGCGTTTGGTTTTGCATTCATTTAGGAGGTGAGACCAGGTAGCTGCTTCAGGGAGAGAGAAACGCATGAGAATACTCCTGAATGTAATAATCACAGCTCTGAGCAACAGCAAACGGGGATGAATAAATAAGGCTGACTAAATAAATGATCAGTGATTGTTTGGCTCTAAGTGCTGTTGCTGTAACTCGGCATCCTGATTTAGTCGAAGCCTTCAGCCATCCCTCAGCGGAGCTATGGTCTTAGCGGAAGACAGACGGCTAAAAAGCCTCATTCTTCTTTATACCTTCAATATTCAATGAGAGCGCTAATTGGACCGTGCGGAAAGGGAAAAAAAAAAAGAAAGAAAAAAGGGGAGTTGGGATACGGGAGGGATCTACTGGCTAATGGTCCGTAGGGGGAAAATAAAGGAGAGGAAAAAAGGGGGATTAAAAAAGTTAGACATATCCTCAGGAGCTTCCTTCCTCTGCGTTGTTACCTGTGCGTCTCTTAGCTATAATGCTAATGCTCATTAGCCAGTCTGTGTGATATCCGCTGAAACACGGCTCCTGTAAGCGACCGTCACCGGGAGCACTCTGGCGAAGTGAGTGCATCCACTGGTTACGCATACGCTCTTCTGTTGTCAGCTGGAATCCAACTCCGGCATTTTTTTCCACCTCCTTTTTAGTTTTACCTCAAAAGTAAAAGTAGTTTGAAAGATATCTTGGAATATATTCGCTCAAGGTGCAACCATTTGTGAGGAAGGAATTGAGGGATGCATATGCATTACTAAGTCTTTGTATGTGTAAAATGCAAGCAGCAGCATTTTAGCCTTCCCTCATCTTTCCACCGCCGTTTCTCCCTTTAATCTCTGGCTGAGTTATAACACAATAAGTCCTTATAATCATTGGATCTTCTTCTCTCCTACCTGGGAAAGACGAATGGTTTAAAACAGCGAGACAGTGGAGACAGAAAATATTTTACAATTATTTATTGAATATAAAACAATGGGGAAATATCATTGTTGGATGGGTTTCACAATTGAGCCACAAGGGGCAGCGTACAGGACGTCTGTTTGAGGAACCAGGGCTGCAGTCTCCTTTTCTTCTCCCCCCGCAGTCAAACCCCTTCACTGCCCCCTGGCCTTTGACAACTGAAATACTTCTGATCTGAAGTATGCTTGGTTATAAGTAATTTTTCTTATAAGCCATGCCATCATCCAAAGGAAGCGATTTGTTGGCATTATTAAGATACACGGTTGACCTGCGTCAGCTTCACGCAGTGGTTTGTATTTCAGAATCAAGCTGCCTGTGTGTATTCGGATGTTAGTCAAGTGGTGACTGTAGAAGAAGTACCTGCTGGAAATATGTCATTGGTAGCATGTCTATGCTTGCTGATACACGTTTGTCCTCTTTTATGTTCCACTTTTCTACTAGGGGATCATTTTCAACTCCCGACAATTTTATATTGGTTGCTATTCGTATTGATCACTCAAAAGGTTTTCCTGAATAGAACTCTTTCCTTCACTTTATTTGCTTGCTTTTACAGCTTTGTTTCCTTCATGTTTCTTACATTGATACAGGATATTTTCTTGTACTGTGGTGTGTGGTTATGTGTTTTGGAAGATTGGATGACATATGATGTAGTTATGGGAGGACCATTATCAAACAGGCCATTACAGTGTCCTGAACTGTGTTTTTAGCGCACACTCAATCTTCATATGCCAAAACTGTGCCTCGTGTCATAAGCGCATTAATGTATATCTCCACTCGCAACGTGCAATATGAATCACTGACCATCACATGACCCTTTCATATGCACGTTAAGGGGTCTCTTTCTGTCTCTTGGTAAGTCACACAAACACCAAGATAAAGTACTGAATGCATCGTGCATGTAATATGACTCAACTTCAATCACTTTACCAGCTTTAGAATCACTCTGAAAATGTTCAATCTGTATAATTATATACAGATGTCAGACAACACACAAAGTGTAAGATTATATTCCACCTTCTTGCTAATTAGAGACAACTCTGTTGGTTGGTAAACAGCATTTCAGCTTAGGCTTGACCATGGTACTTACTATACCTTGAATAGGTAGCACTTTAGTAGCACTTATGATGGCACTTACTTAGACTACTTTGTAGTTCGGCATTCTTGAGGAATGTCTACATTCTTCGTTCTTGATGTTATAGGTGCTTACCCTCTCTGCTGAAGGCACTTATTGTAAGTCGCTCTTGATAAAAGCGCCATCTAAATAAAGTCTAAAGTAATAGTACTCATTAAAAACAAGCCCAAGCAATTCATATATGAATGCATATGATTTTTTCTTTTTGAATAACTGTGTGTGTGTGTGATAGAAGCGTATAGGCCCGTCTCCAGTTGTGCTTGAAACTTAACCCGGTCCATCCTGTTCTTGGCTATTGGCTCTACTCTTGTGGCCGTCTGGCATTCAGCACTTAACCTCAGGAGGAGTTTGTGAAGGGTTTTCTAGTGCTTTTCATGGCCAACCCACTCTTTTCTAACCAAGATAGACCCCAAAGAAAGCCAAAGCTTCTCCTCTTTCCACCCGGAGAATGTCAAAATGCAAATAAAATCAAGCAGCAGGTCACTAACAAAGATACCGCTAGTCATTGCAAGTAGAGGGCGTGCATGTGAGGAACTGAAAGACATTCAATGCATTACTAATTTGTTGTCTACCTACTTTAAATGATTTCATGATCCCGTTACTCTTTCTCCTCATCCTTTCCGCTCCTCCCTGTGTGCTGCACAGATGCCTGATAGTAAAGGACTTTCTAAAGGGATGCTTTAGAGTGACGGCGCGAGAGACTACCTGCTTTTGTTACCCTAACACCCAGCGGCATGCGAGAGACAATCCTCAAACATTCAGTTCCTCACTTGACATGAGGTGACTGTGCTGAGGAGGGAGCCGTGGAGGGAGCTGGCAGTGACACGGTTGTCGTGAGTGAGAGTGCACTGCATCCAGGGCCCGGCAGCTTTACGAGCCCGGGGGGAACTATGAAGGCACGAGCGTCCAGGCCCTCAGCTGCTCCCCGTGTTGGGGTTGGAAAGGCATGGGGAGGGGGAGGGGGGGGGGACAGGATGACTGTTTGGTCAGAGGTCATTCTTATCTAGGAAGTGTCTTCCCATTTACAGTAGCAAGTATGAAAGTGGGAGACTTCTATAACCAACTAAACCTCATGTACATAAACTACCTTCTTTAACAGACAAACGTTTGACAAAGGTATTTAACGTTTAACGGTAAAATGAATGGGCAACTAAAAAGTAACACAAACCGGTTGTCGTCTGCAGGCACGTGCACACGCATGAACACAGTGAAAGAAAAGATTAGTAGCTCTTTCTCACACACCTGTGGCATATTGCTGACAGATGGATGGGCCTCTATTTGTTTTAACAGCCATCTCTCTGGATGACAGGAGGAAGCTCTGGGATAGCTATATCAGTGTTTAGACAGATACTACTGGGCCCGGAAGAAACTCGCTATCCTTCCCTCAGGACATTGCCCACGAAGCAAGGCAAAGGCAACTAAAAGGCCAGATGTTTTAATGTACCATAGTAATGATTTGGGAATATTTACTCCGCTTGATTTACCAGATCGGCAGGTAATCAGTCAGCGTAGGTACTAAATTTGCTTTTTAATAAGTCTGTCATTTCTCCTGGTAATTCCTTCCTGTTCAATCGCTTACAAAAGCGATCAGGCAGAGGGCTGTTTTAACATGTGTGGGTTTGCCCTGGTTTTCCAGGTGGGCCCCTTAGCAGGAAGTTTAAAAGTGTTTCACAGTAATCCTCGTTGTCCCAACCTCCTCATGGTAAGGAGTTAATGGGAACAGGTTGAGGAGGTGACAGGGACATGGTAAGGAGCACAGACACGCTTAGACACAATGGGAACACACAAGCAGGTCTGCAGTGGGCATTAATCCAACGGATGGAGAACAGAGACTTTACCATCTGCAAATCCAAGGCCCCGTGATACGCAGGCACACACTCAAAAGTGCACAAAAACACACAACTGAGTAGAAAAGTCACAATTTAAATATGTATTAAACCTAACAAAAGTACAGGAACAGATGCCAAATGTTATTGTTATTTTAGGGGACACTTGCATTAATAAATAAAGAACCAGGATAAATTTCCCTGTTGTCACGAATGAAAAGAAACTGGCTGAGCGACACGGCGAAAGAGGTGTGACTCAACGCCAGCCACATCGATGCAATCGCACGCTGTTTTTCGAGAGATGTGAGCGAGTGTTCCCTTTACAACCTCTGACAGTAAAGTGTGAATCATCAGTTGTTTAATCATCATCACACTCTGCCTCCCTCAGGAACACAGTATGGGGGTTGTGACCACTCCGGCCTTGTTTTCTACTGATGTGTCAGCCAACCAACACACCCTTTACTCTCATTTCCCCCCGCTCTTCAGACCTGACGGCGTCTTCAGCTTCTGCGTAACGCTTCTCACGATCTCTGCTCGGCATAGTTTGAGAAAAACAAAAAAAGGATTGGTGCATTTTAAACTTGATCGCTCATTTTTTATTGTCCACTGGCATTTAGTTGGCATTGTACGATATTCATTGAGTAGAGTTTTAATTAGCAGGAGGCTTTTTGCAGATTTTAAACTGAACTGATTAGTGATTAGATCGCCTCTTTAAAACCCAAAAGCATCTTACTGAAGATATATTAATAAATAAAGCAAGGAGCAGTGAGGAGTGGTTTGATATGCTCATTTCTATATTACACTTAACAAGAACAACCACAGCTACCATAAACCTGCTTTCCCAAAGAAGAGGTAAAGGTGGTCACAGTGGGCGCTGGACTGCGTGTATGTGTGCACGCCTGCAGGCTCAAACCTGTTTCCGTGTGGGGCCTTTCAAAAGCGAGGGAGATTTTAGGTTTTGCAGTTTCTGTTGTCACAGATACAGTATCATCTCTAACCATCTGAGACGTCACCGCACCGAGTGCAGGACTAGAACTACTGATGCTGCACATCCAAAATGCACGCTGACAGGTTCCGCTTCCACATAACGAGGGTTGGTTTTCAGAAAAAAAGATTCACTGGATTTATCACAATAGTACATAGTGACCTATAGGGTTCCTGCTGTTGGAAACAAAACGAACAAGCTACTCCACCTCTTGCAAAAATACATTTTAAAACATCCTGTTAATTTTGTACGTGTGTGAATCTCATCAGGGAACGACAAAATGTTTGTGTGAATAAAAGCTGTAAACAAACAAGTGGTACCAGACTCACTGATCATCGAAAAATGAAATAATTTAGTCTATTGTGTTAACAGAAGATGGGTGGCATTGACTGCAGTCTTTGCTGGTGAACTTGATCTGTCACATGTTGTAGAGAAAAGGTAATCATGTGCTCATCTTTAAAATAGGTGAATTTATTATTGTTTTAATTAGGTAAGTATTAGGACTCACTTACAAATTTCACATTTCTAAACTCACGGTGTGTTTTTCTTATCTGGTCCTGTGATTGTCTGAAATGCGCTGTACCTTTCTAGCGCTGCAGAAAGAATGCTATCTATTTCTGTTCCTTCCTGCCATGGCTTCGAGCAGGCATCCATATCTAACCATAACCCCATCGTAGCGCTCACTAGGCCCATATCTCTGTCAGCCTCACAGAGAGAAACGCTGCTTCCTGTTTGGTTTGTCCAACCAGTGCCTCTTACTGACTGCTCTAATGTTCCTATCTCAACTTTGACCCTACTTAACTGAAACCACTGCTATCAGCCTGCTTCGCCCCAGTCACAGGAAGTCATGCTCTGAACTCCTGGCCTCAGAGACGGTTACGAAAACACCTAAAAGGAATGAAAAGCAAAACTACACTGAGCAGGAACGTGAACTATTTCAATGGCCACGGCTTGAACACTGAAGTAAAAAAACAAAAACAGAATTGTCGGTGTGCAGGTTTGTATGCGTTGTGTTGTATTCCTCATCAGATTAAACAAACAGCTAAAGGTTTCAAATGCATCTAGAGTCTACCCGCGGTATAACTATCATCTTCATCATCAGCAATAAAAACTAAAATACCATGCAGTTGGTAAAAGTTTACGGCAGGGCAACAGAAAAGACCAAGGCTTTGTTTCAGCACTGCTCTGTACCCCCTTTAGATGATGTTTTCTATTTGACTGCGTCCTGCATCCTCCTCCGTTTCTGGTGAGCCACCGCACTCTCGCACACAAGGCGCCGCAGCCCAGCAGCAAAGGCGTTAGACGGAGTGAAACATTCAAAAAGACACAGCAGCAGTCTCACACTCATTTTGAGGAAAGAGAGTGTGAGCTACAGCGACAAAACTCCATTTCCTAAGTTCTGCTGTTGCGCGTCTGACTGCTGGTACTGATCCAAAGTTGAATGAACTGGAAAGATATCTGTTGGGAATCTTTGATGAGTGAATATGGTTAAAGCGGAGGAAGAGGAGTGAGTGGCGAGAACCTGCATGCGCGCATCTCTGTGGGAGTGCATTCGTGAGAGCAGTTGAGATTTCGAAAAAAGATGAAGAGACTGAAGATACGAAGGAGCGACAGACAAAGCAGCGGACCACTGAGTGTATAAGAAAGTGAGCGCAGCACAGTATCCATCAGCCTTAATAGAAACACGCACCAGCCCATTATGGTGTGGTGTTTGAGAATAAATCATCTAACGGGCCCCTTTTCAAAGCATTACCCTGTCAAACCTAATCCAACCTACTTCTGTCTGCTCTCCCCTCCCATCCCGCGCCGCACGCCCTCTCCTCGCTTCCACAGTGAGCAAAGCCGTTTGCCGCCTCAGGCAAGGGCTGGGGAACATAAGAGCAAAGTCACAGCAGAGCCGTACATTCTAGTCAATCGCCACCGTGTCTCCTCACAGTGCGTTCGCAGGAAAAGGCCCACTTTGGGAACCAAACAATCTGGATTAGCTCAATCCATATTTGGTGGGTCACCGGTAGTGTTGTTGAATTTTTAGGTGACGTTATTTTCCAAGCACATTGTAGACGTAACTTTTTTGAGAATTTTTAGGGATTTCTTTTAAAAAGAAAGCCTGGGGAGAACAAAAGGAGAACGAGTTAATAGTCTTTGATGTGACCAGTGCAGCAGTGAACATGGAAGAGAACTAGCTTCCTCATGTCTCCACTGTGTCTGTCACACAGTGCGGTTTTCACCACAAGACACATCCTCTATCCTTCTGGGAACCATAAGGCCAACCTCTATGACAGCACGGCAAAGCAACAAATAGACCAGTACAGAGACTGTGACCGCGAGAAAGGAGTTTTAGAGAAGCCTGTGGACCGATTATATCTTTAATGCTGCTTATGGAGGAGCAACTACTTGTCTCTGCACGCACAGAAGTGTGTCTCTTCATATCAGATTGGTAGCATTCACACATTTGCACAGTTTTGCACAGCACGGACTCTTTGTGGAATCTCTATCTGTTTGAATGCAAATTTGTTTTTTACCCACGCATTCAGAATTAACACCGTGATGACTTGCCGGGGTTACATGAGAACTGTTTCGCACAGGCTTGCACTTCCTTTCTCACTTAGGGACAAGTCCCATTGATCGGTTGGATATGGGGCGATGAGCCTTGTGTGCTTTTTTTCATGGCTCCCTCCACTTCCGAAGCGGGCTGATGCTCCGCGCTGCTATATGTGTGAGATGGCGAGGACGGCTGACTGACAGCCCTGGATAAGGGATAGTGTATCTCCCCTCAGTGCCAGCACAGCTAGAAGCGATAAACACTGGCAACCTGATCCAGAGACAAGAGACGCCTCAGCCTCCGACCGAGTTCAAACTTAATGCACTTTAATTCTTCGGAGCCAAGTCAGGATTTGCTTGGGTCAACCCTGCTGAGCCGACGTGGCCTGGCAGGGTGGAGGTCAGCGGTGGATGTTCCACCAGTTATTTTCTGAACACTTCCGATTGGCTATTCTCTTTGTCAGTCTCGTTCCCGATCCGACGGAACATCACAGTTTCAATCTGTCAGCTGCCTCTACTTTGGTCTTTCCGTCTCCATTATTCCAAAAGCTTCTCCTGCTCAACATTCCTATTTCACCAACAGCTCCGGAGCATTCTTTCTGGTCTAGAATATTTATGGAAAGTTCATTTTATCTATTTTTTATTGCTACTCTTGTGCAAATAGGCCCCCATAGAGTCACTAGTCCCTGCCCTTGCAGTAATGGCAATGCAAACATGGGGAAGTAATTTGAATTCTAACAAAGTGGAGATTAGCTAGTGACAGTCTGTGGCATGGGCGATTATTTCTAAAAATAATCCTGTTTTGATATGCATCTGCGTCCCGGCAGGAATTTTCAATTTGTTTTCCCATTGCCGCATGTAAACAAGCTCTAGTGTCTCCTTATCACGGCGTCCCACGGACAAGGAAAGTGCGTATGCGCCCCCCACCCTCCCTCCCGACCCCTTTCCTTCTTCCACCTCACCAGGCAACCTTTCTCCTCCATCCTGCTCCTGGCCAGCGTCGCTGAGCAGCCGCGCGAGTTTCAACAAGTCTTTTTAATCGACAGCCGGTAGGGGTTTTGTGTGTCAACCTGCAAGTCATTTGCAAACATAAAATACTCAAAACGCACCCACTGAATATGTTCTGCATGACGGGTTCTGCCCATTCCCCGTCTGAAAAGGCAAATATGCAACATGGCAAAATGGCCCATCCTATACCCACGGGCCTGGGGCATGTGATAAATGTCTACACTTCTGATTGTCAACCAGGTGTGGTGGAAAGAATTGACTTATTTGAAATACTTTAAAAAAAAACTATTTTAATTTAAAGCTACAGAGAGAAAATATTCCTAAAAAATGCAATTACTACAAACATTTGTTGTTGTGATTGGGATTTTGCTCGGTTGTTATAGATAGTTACTGCTGAGGAGGTATGCAGACATGGCAAAGTCACAAAGAGTCCTGTGCAGCGAGATTTTAGCAATTTGCTTACCCTTATTCAATGTGGATAGAAAGCCAGGGGCATGTTCATCTCCTACTGATTGATTGCCCCTGCCTGAAGCTAATCAGCATGTAGCTTTTTTGTGTCTTAATGTTTATGGGGATTATGCAAGGATAAACATGGTAATCCCTGATGTTGTGCAGAACTTCCAATTATCACGCTGCTTCGCCAAAAATAAGGTCACCATAGATTTAACCTATTAATACAATACAAGCCAGCCAACCTCCCTCTGCTGTTTATTTCACCTAAGTTAAACCTGACTTCCTTCTGGCATTCGGGATCCTGGCTGGAAGTGAAAAGTGAGTCATCCCTGCAACAGTAGGTTGTGATTGGATCTGACCAGCTAGGTTAGGCTGTGGTCACTGCTGGGACCCAGGCAGGCTTCTTTACACATAGAGATAACAAGCAGAGGTGAATGTCTAGTCCATGCTGACAGTCAGGATCGATTAGGAATGGATCAATTACAAGCAGCGATCGTTACAACCCCACCCCGGCGCTCAGGTGGAGCCATGTAGCGAATCACAGGGCGAGGTGATGGTCCTAACTGAATCGTGCCCTTGCCCAGGTGACACCTAGATCGGAGAGTTTTGGCAAAATTATCCTGCAATCTCTGATTGACAAAGAGCGCATGATAAAGTTCCTCTTTCCACAACATTAAATAAGGAAGGGTGAGAAAAGAGGATGCAGAATGGTGTGGCTCCCACTGGCAACCACCTCCATATCCTCCCCTCATTAATCTACTCTAATACATTCACTGCAAAGAGCTGCTTTCCCGGTGAAGAGCAAGTCTTAAATTACAATACAGAGGAGTGGAATCATTACTACCTTTAATGTTCCAAATCTAATTGAGGCATTAATTTAAGTAGAGTCTCTAGTGAGGATTATTCATAACTGCTTTTTAATTTAGAAGGGGGATCAGCAGAAATGTTCCCCAGATCAGACACAAAGTCCCTGCTCTGGTTTCACATTTCAGTACTTTTCGAAGCCCTTTGACATTTGGAGGGTGACGCATTAGGACACACACAGCAGAAAAGAGATGTCCCTGTTATTTTAACAATACATACAAGCAGCGCAGTACCTTTGGTGTGCCAAATCACACACTACCGTATATTTTATCCAAGGCCCCAGAATCAAGCATTTGGAAATTAGTTGTGTTGTTTAATACAGATATGAATGGTTTAGTCACCAGTCAAATTATCACAGATTACGGTAATGTGGCAAGCAGCTTCTAATTTCACAGCACAAACAGCTGCTCGAACCTGAACTTCAGTGATCGGCTGGGCTGAAATACAACATTATGCACAGCATGGCATGAAAAATTTTGAGGGTCTCTAGTCAGTAATTCTGCCATACTGTGACGATTAAATGATTTACTTGAACAGTGAGGCTCAGGAAGGAAAACAGGAGTAAAGGGACTCCATATTAAACAACAGCAGTCAGATTTGGCCACAAGGGAGACACAGGCATTTGAGTTTTGGGGATCTTAAAAACACAAAATCAAACAAGAGCATTTGGGCGATAACGACATACGATCACAGAGGCATGCACGCATATCCAAACACACGGGAGACGCCACGAGGGACTGCGGTCACAGTGATACAGTCGCAGTCCCCCTGTGGCACCAGAACCAGGCACAGCATGCCATCTGGAGATGGAAGGAGGGTCTGTTAGAGGGGTGCCTAAACAGAGCGGTACATGCTTCGACCGCGTGGCTGACCATCTGGCTTGGCATACCGTGTACCAGTAACTTTGAGCAGCCCTGCAAGAGAAGGAGGGAGATGAATGTGTGGAAAGGGAGGGGTGGATCTCCCTGGCTGTAGGGTTAAAGGCAGTCAGAGTTCCCTAGCAGCGACTTGATTGATCCGTTAGGTATAGCGCTCTTTTTTTCCCTCATTTTCTCAACGTGGAGGAAGTGAACTCAGTCCATTCCTGCAAACAATCAGACTTGAATTTGTGTAGATAAAGTGGAAAATGAGTGGAATTCTTTTTATTCGTACTGAAAGGTGAAGATAGCTTCAATCTTTATGAGATGCACCGCTACAGAACAAAGTTTAATTTTGCTACTAAGATTAAGAATGAAGATTAAGATGAGGAGAAATAGCTAGAGTAGCTGGTGTTTGTAAAGTGGATTAACCAAGGAACTTTACTCCTGTCGACTCAAGCATTACTATCGGAAAGTTGCTTTGGTCCTTTTCTGAGCGCACACTGACTGACAAGAGTCAGTGTGTGAGTGAGTGAGAGGGGGGAAGAGAAACAAAGGATTTATCTTTTGAGCCAAATTGTGGCCTGTCTCTTGTCTGCTTTAAGCCGAGTGAGGTGTCTGCTTCCCCTTAATATTTTATAGTTTCCCTCAAAGACTTCCCACTGCCCGAACTAAAGTCGCTGTATGGTTTCAGTGGAAGAGTTCTGACTTCCTAGCTGGTATCCGGGCTCGGTGTAGAGTTACTCTTCACTCATTTACTAATCTCCTTCCTCACACAATGTCTCCCCTCAGACACACATCACCTGAAACCACAAACAGTATTCTGTCTAAACACTGAACATGTCAGCTGCCTTAGACAGAGATAAAAGGAAAGAATTTTCATTATCAGGATACAAAGCTAATTTCTCACAACCTTTGGCTCTTGAGACTGAAATTAGGACATGTAAGTCCAGTAAAGTAGTGAAAACGAGCATACATCTATATATCTGAGACCATGTACGCATATGCATGCATTTATCGGCCTCCCACTGTCACGGTGCACGGCTTGTCCCTGATAGTTCCCTCCTGTCATTTCACCTGCACCTTCAGTGTATTTAAACCATGTGTGTCCCTGGTCTCTTGTCAGTTCCATGTCCATCAATGTTGGTGTTTGTTGTGTGCTTAGTCTGCGTTAACTGCCAGGTTCTGCCTCCTGCGTATTTAGCTGCTGTTTTATTTCTGTTGTCATCCTTAGCGTTTTTTCCTGTGACCCTCACTAGGGTGCAGTTTTTTGACCTCGCCTTGTGCACATTGCTCAAGAACCCCTCTGTTAGTAATTACCATTGGTACAGCTGTTACATTCACAGGTCTGGATGTGGTTAAAGTTATTGATACAGATTTTTTGTTTGATTTAAGTCTGTATATGCATGCTCATTTTTTCCTTATCCAGATGTGGCGAGCAGAGTCTTCTGGTTTGCTAGTGAAGACAGTGACAAAGGGCTACTAAATCCAAATAGGCCTGTTTCATATTATCATATTATAACATATTATCCATCCTTTGTATTTCCCCTGAGGTATTTCCCACCTATCCGGCCTACATGTTCCTACCTTGGGCACACACCCGTATTTAGGCCGGGTGAGGCTATGTCGAGAATTCTGGTTCAAGGCTTACTACACAGACCGCCGGTTTGAGATGAGAGATAGGGGTTAGAATATATCCCTTCTTGAATATGCAGAAACCCTATTGGTATATTTTTTTACTATTCGTGACAAATCAAATATATTTTCAACAAGATATAAGACTTGTTTAATTATTCCCACTCTATGTGCAGTTTAAAAACAGAAAGTTTCTATGTTCTTGGAAGCTGCATATGTTCAAAGCAATTCTTTACAGCTGATTCTGCCTCTCATCTGTTCGTCTGAGAACCGAGACTCAGCAAGTCTAAACCTCTATGAATAAGTGAAATGATTGCACAGATAAGTGTTTTATTAATGAAGCACTAGTCCAAGAAATACATCCATTGTGTTCCAAGGATACACATAAAGCTAAAACACAGTTCACTTTTATTTATTTCTCCAAGTGTCTTGCTCCTTCGTATTTTTACCCCCGAGACTTTGCACCAAGAGTCACTTGAGCTCCCCCGGGCAGGGTGCTAAGTGGCTGCAAGGACTGGGAGAGCCTTGTGTGACAGACAAAAGACACAACTGTAAATACGCATGCATCTTTGCACCGCTCTCGCTTTACACACAAAACGGTTTGTTTTAAGTGTCTCTCTCCCTTTCATTGACTCACAAAGCTTTCTGTACACATGATATGAAACGCCTTTATCTCTCGCTCTCTGTGCGCTTCTGAAGCAGTGCTCAATCCTGCGCAGCGGCGCAACAGGAAGCCGTTTAGAGTGTTGTCCCCACCATTGTTCCAGTATGTTTCTCTCAAAAAGCTTTTGTTGCCTCGACTAAGCGCTCTGCCATGGACGACGCAAAGATTTGTTGATAGTTTACCGCTGCTAAAATTGCACCCTTGAAGTTTAATGTGTGGAACATGTAATAAATTAAGAAGAACTAGATGCAAACTTGGATGATGGAGGATGTTCCTGTGAGTGATGACAGCAGTGGCCCGGACGCTGCAGTTTGCACTTTGTTAACTTATCGCAGGGCACTCGCTCGAGCTTCCCTGTTGCTTTTAAACTTTTTTCTTTTCTTTCTTGGAAAAGACTGTGGTTTCCCTATAAAAGATATGGGGGAAATAGATGTACGATCGGGCAGAGTGTTATCTTTTCTCACCTAAAACACCACTACGCAGCGCAGTGTTATCTCTAAACAAGATATAATATAACTGACTTAGTCACTCGATGCCACAAATCCCTTGCCAGAACCCTAGAAACCGCGGTGCGCTATGCAACTTTCTGGCATATTGTTCCACAGACATTAAGACTATTTGCTACAAACTAGCATTTCAAGAAGAAACCACTGCAAACAATGTAGACAATTCCTTTATCTTTTAAAATCATCTTAATGTGAGATTTGGCTCAGTCAGAAAGAAAACCCATGACCTCTAAAACTGCAAAAGCATTTTAATGCATACTATATTAGTTTAATATAAGTAAATAAGATCAAAGGCCTTTACACAACTTTTTGTATGCGATTAAGTTCTTCACACTGTTGATTTTATCATGAATAATTTTATTTAAAAAAACTTTTTTTTTACGCCTTTGCACCGCAAAAACTGGCATCAACCAATCCAGTTGTTCAAAACAGGTGGAATTGAATCACTTTTCCTTTAATCACAATTTCACGATTGTATAGTAAGCCTTTTTGTCCATAAGACCAAACATTGATTAGATCCTTAGGCTTTTCTATTACTGAGTTTGTTTTATGAATAATTGAAATATGTAACGTAATATAAAGAAAGCGAGAGACAGTTTCTACACAACACAAACTCTCACACATGGTCAGATGGGTTTTAGTGCCCCTTGACCTTCCTGCTCTTGATGCTTAGAGTTTAAGTCGGTTCCTTGACCCTTGCTGGGCTAAGCTGCTTTTGGATAATCAACAGACATAAGTTGAAGTTAATTGCCTAGTCACAATATCACACACACCATAGACCCACTAATGAGAACAATGTACGTGTGTAAGGGGTATATAAGAGGATTTCAAGGATCAGATGTTTGCTTGTTCAGTTTTCTTTTCAGCCCAGACAAGGTTAGGTCGGACTGGCATGGGAGAGTCTATAGAAAATCTAAAATAAAAATACAAAATGTACATGTTTCTGAAAATTGTGTATCTTGTTTAAGTAGAATCCATTGTGTTCTCTGGTGCAGATCCACAATACACAACACCATATAGCAGCAACTAGAGCAGCATGCGTATGTTATCATGGAGGGTCAGACGATCCCTCCATCACTTGTAGACACTGCAACAATAACAAAGAAGTTCTTTTATTTTTTCACATAACAATATACTACAACCTTTTAGTAAATAATTTAAAGTGCTACTTGAATTATTCATCAAAAGTGGCTGCAAAGACAAGGGGGGCTCTCAATATGGTGATATTCCATTTTGAATGGTCATTGTTGTTGTGACTAAATGTATTTCTTGTAGTTCACTACATTGGTTTGTTAAAGCCTGCCCGAATCCGCAATGTGAATGGATGCGCTCTTCTGCAAGAAGAGGAAAGAGCTCATAATGTTGCCACTGTGTCTCGGTGGTGCACAGTGTGCAGTAGACCAGAGTGAAGCTGCTTACGACGTGGAAAGATTATATATCTTTATATATATATATATATATAACCTTACTGGTTCTGTTAAAGGTACAGATAGTGGATGTTTTGAGTGTCTATCTTGCAGGCAAGAGCAGCTAAAATCAATGCAGACCTGTGGCTGTCATAGAGAAGACAAACAGAGACAAACAGAGTAAGACATTTTAAACGCATACTGTAGCAGTTGAGACGCCGCACAGGGTGTTTAAGTGGTGATCCTTATTTAAACCCCCGAAACCCAAGCCGTCGACGTTGTAACATTCATCACACAGCCCTCTTGTCCTCTCTATGTGATGATGGATGGGGCTGAGGACAGACCTGAGCCGGTTACCACAAAGGATTTGGGACTAAAACTACCTCTTCAGGCAGGTACCTGAGGCTGCGGCAAGCTTTTGTCACCCTGTCACAATGTCTTTTCTCCGTGACTTATGTCCCCTCTGGCATCTTTGGGACTCCTTTACCTCTGTGTGTATTGTGGGAATGTCAGGACCTCCCTTGGCGGAGAGCGTGCGTCTCAGATTGATGGGCGAAGGGTCTGACGGTGACCCGGCTGACTTTCACTCTGACTCTTATGGACAGAATCCCACAGTGCAGGCAGGAGGTTTTTGTACATCATGGGAGAGGATTGTGAGGTCCCCGTAGACAGGGCAGGGGCCTTGTATTTAAATGCACATGGGGCACAAGAGGTGAAATAGCCTGAGACGGTGATTGACATGATACATGAAGAAAAAGAAACGGCATGAAACAGTGGGAGGGTGGTGGGTACTTTTACTGTGCAAATGCCTGAACATGAATCAGCCTCAAGCTGAAGCACTGTTGCACTAATTTGAGTCTGACCTAAAGTTTGAACTCACTATCCATTTTCACAGCGAGCAGTTTGATAAAGATTTGAATCGCTACATTAATACAAACAACACATATTCACCATTTATTGTGGTTGATTGTACACAATTCATATGCAATGCTACTCAGCGAATTAGCATCAAATTGTAAGTGGAAAGTAAGTTCAACATTTGTATCAACAGCAATATCACTTTATCAGAATCACGTTGTGTAGATATTTATGTAATTGTTATGACATTGTAATGGATTAACACTGAGACACAAAAATGGGGATATCAGTGAAATATTTGTGGACTATTTGAAAACAATATTGTGAATATTGAAGAGCATACTGAGTTTTTGTATGCTGGATTACTGTGTGGTTTTACAATGTAAACCTACCTATTTGTGTGGTGGAATCATCTCCACCACTTCTACACCGCCTGTGTACATAAAGCTCACAGTTCTCTGAGTTGAGAGGGGTACTTTTTTATTTTGTTTCCTCTAGAGCAGAAGTACAGGGGCTTGAAAAGAGAGCTGAGTCTTTGTAATTACTGTTCTGTCTTTGCATTTCTCACTCTGTGTTTTCTGTTGGTATTGGAGCGGACAGCCTGTCAGTGGAAGGACGGGTTTTTAACCTGAGGGCTCCTCTCTCTACCAAAGGCTAATCGCTACTTCAGAACAGAGGACTGCCCCTAAACAAACATTTACTGCTGTAAAGACAGGGTGGGCCCCTAACGATGTAGGTCAGCAGGCCTTTTTACAGCAAGCCCTTTATGGAGACGGATGCCAGAGATGGACAAATAGCAGGACATTAGCTGTCAGCGGCACCAGCAGGAGCCAGATCTGGCTGCACTTTAATAGCTGTTTGTTGGTGGAAAGGAAGAGGCTCATGAAGGGGAGACTCTTATCTTCCGTGGACCCTGCGTGTTTATGTCACAGCCAAAACTGACCACAAAGAAACCAGACGAGTCTGCACTCCATCGGACGACTGCAGCGCATCCTCCCACCTACATGGACCACAGGACGGATTCTTTATATCATACACCATAGTACATGATCTCTTAACACAGAATATAGACATCTTTCTAGGAGACTAATGTAATGCTAAGATTTTTCTGACAGGATAATCAGTTCATCCAACAAGGTTTTATTTGGTGACAGTGCTGAGGGTCTTTCTCTGCCTGAGGAGCTACGCTTTCCCAATCTACATGCTCACACCTTTAACGACTTGTTAAATGTCACAGAATGTCAGGTGGAGGGATAAAAGCAGAGGTCCTCCTCATGCTTGCTGGTGATCCTCAGCAGCTCTTACTAGGCCACGGTGCTGCCGGGCAGGACGGATGCGGTCGGGCGTGGCCCCGATCTCAAACCGGTGATATGATTTGATGCGCTTGTTTCTAAGGAGCCATGTAAGAAGTGCTGCTTGTCAGTGGAAGGGTTCTGATTGAGCACAGCACGCCCTTAAAAAATGTTCCCATTGTGCCTCCTATTAACAAGAAGAGCATCTATCGCGTGCAGTATAACACTTCAGATTAGAAAGCATTCTCTGTGGCGAGCCAACAAGCTCCCTCACTTACACCACAGTATTTCTTTTTCATTGTTCTGAAAGATTTAAGATCAGTGTAAGTTGACTGTGCATTCCCTACGGAACGGACTACTGCTGTGATAAAATAAGCATCAACTCTGCTCAATTTTCCGTTGAGTTAACCAGGCAGCTCATCTCCATTAGTGTTAGTCTAACTAGCTCTGCGCTGGATCTCTGTAGCTGTGAACTTGCCAGAAGCCAGCTGGGTGTTATGAGTGTGTGTGTGTGTGGGTGCCTGCGCACGCCTGTGTGATTTTGTGAGAGCTCAGTACTCTGAGCCCTACAGCTGTGAGAGATCTGAGTGTAAGGCCATGATGGGGCTCCGTTAAGCTCAACAGCGTGAGCCTGTATCAATTACGCTGCAGCAGCGATTCCAACGCAGCGTGCAGTCTGCAAAGACAAAGACGTATGACCGCCCAGTGTCTCCTCAGTTGCTTTTGGCCACAGAGTCAGCTAAATAACCTTCAGACAACTCACACTCAGTAAGAAGAGGAACAAAAAAGGCGTGTATGTGTATATATAACAATTGAAAATAGAATGATAAACACTGTTCAATAAGATACCCGGGAATAATGTATATTTAATTTTCTAATGAATTGTTTAATGGGGGATATCATGCTTTGTGACCTGCCTCACCAGGAGAAAATCTCTGTGGTCCAGCCCTTCTTCGAACGTGAAATGGATCTAGTTACGGGCCTGGAGACCAGTGGTCTAGATGAGCTATAATCCATGCAGGTCTATCTCTACTTCCCACCTTCTTTGTACCTCTATATTCAATAACACTCCAAAGGCAAGCCAATGCCTCTGAGGAGCACCAAAGTTTCAGGGATTCTGAAGGCAAAACCTTCATGCATAACATGTGTGGTATTTTCATAGATTTCCGGTTAAGGGAATGACATGCCATATCAGCCAGTCAGCTGTGGACTGTAACGAGCATGTGTGTGTGTGCGCAGTGTGGTAATGAATGAAGGTAAATGGCAGGGTATGAAGCACTTCCCATTGTAATTTCACACTTGTCAGCTCTTGTGAGGAAACTTCACCTTTACACAAGGATAGCAGGGAATATTTCTCGATGTTGTGGGATAAATTACCTATGCAAAGAATTTCCCTTGCAAATATTTCTTATTCTATATTCTAAATTGAACTAAGGAAAAAAGCAGAAGCTACACTCAGATACTTAACCTTTAAAGAGGTTTTTTGAACTTAACACAGTAAGCAATGACATCATCATACAGAAATGATTCCAATAGTATTCCAGTAAAACTACACTGAGTCAAAGTCACTTGCAATTATTGCATAAGTGAACACCTTTGGGTGCCTAATCTGAGGGCTCCATATAAGAAAAGAGTTAAATAGAGGGAAGTTACCATATGCATGTACTCACACACATCACACAATGATTTTGGTGGTATGTAATTAAATTGTTAGACATTAAGTATAAACACAGGACATTAATTCAAACTACCTTTTAAAAATGACCTTTACCAGCTGGGTGGAATGTGTTATGCCGGTTGTTATGCAGGTCACCCTGATTTTCTCCAGCTCAATGTTAGTTTTTCTGCGTTGTTTTGAGGCCAGGCAACACTATGCAGCAAAAACTGGATACAGATCAAAGAGAGACAGAATGTTTCCACAGTTACTAGTTTAGATTTTCATTTATGGGAAGAAACATCTTTTGAGTATAATGTCTTGCATTAAAAAACTAAGTTTGGGCATTTTTTTAGGAAGTATTGAATGTCATAACAAAACCCCACCTAAGCATTTATCCTCTCCTGTCGGTTTAAAACCTGACCCGATCCTTAGATTTTCTACACCGACAAACATATAGCACTTCCTTACTTTTCATCAAAGAGATGCTTTTTGAGGCTGCACATTACACATTTGAATCTTTTTCTGCAGATGCAGCACCATCATATAATTACTTATAATTATAGTGGATGCTTCCTATCAAACTAAACCACGCTCATAGATTACAAATCGTCTTCCTCACTCCCCTGTAAAAACAAATGATAAATTTAAGTGACCCACACATGTTTTGCGTTTCATTCTATGCAAGTGCAGCGTGGCTCTGCGACTGCGTTTGGGTGTGTGAGCACAGGAGAGACGAAGCAGAGGAAAGGGGTGAGTAGAGGGAGGATATGAGAGCCTTCTCGGGGGACCTTAAACAAACTGACTAAAGTGGTCCTGTTTTCTGATCAGGCACAGGGAGGAGAACACTTAGCACTGCTGGAGACACTCTAAACAGCCACGGAGGAATTAGCCTGTTACTGGGAATCTTCACAGCTCCTGCACTGCGCCGTGTCCCTGACAAAGTAACACAGAAAATAGAACAGGCAATAAACAGCAACAAACAAATGCATGTATGCATACACCGATCTATCGTACACCCACCCCCCGAACACAATTTGCAGCGGGCAGGTACTACACAGGTGGACCAGGACAGGCTGTATGTATGCCAATGCTTTCACCCGCTAACGATATGCAGTGCCTGCCCGAGCCTATTGGGGGCCCTAAGCAGAATTTTATTTGGGGGCCCCCCCTCCTACCACGTCACCTGTGCTAGAAGATTATTGGCACAAATGTCACGCTATACTGTTATAGCGAAAATTATAAACGAATACAGTGAGGTTTTAATACAAAACTAGGGCCCCCTGGCCAGGGGGCCCCAAGCAGCCGCTTAGTTTGCTTATGCCTTGGGCCGGCCCTGACAATAGGTGATCAAAACAGCACCGATGAACCGAAGGACACACACACACAGCACCAGATGACGTATGCGCCATGGTCTCATGCTCTGAGGAAAAGCGGTAGATAACGAACAGGCCCCCTCGCACACTCCAGAAAGGTGTTGCGAGTGACTTGAGACAAGGAAAAATATGTTTTCACTGAGGAGAAGCAATGACCTTATTCCTTCTCCTCGTTCATGTACACTATTCTTTTAGCTGCGTCGCCAGGTTTGTCCAAACAAAGATGAGCTTAAATTTAGGCGCCATGATGTCAACACATGTCAACACAAACACAAGAGGAAGTTCATGTTTAATTAAGTGTCCCCCCTCCTCGCCCCCCCTTTTCTAAAGTTCATTTCAATTAGTCCCACCTCGGCCCCACTTTCAGGTCTCAGTCATTTTTCAATGCCTCAATTTCTGTGAAGTGCAGTGTGGCAATAATGCAGCCTGTCAATGTGTGTGTGTGTGTGTATGTGTGTGTGCGTGCGTGCCTGTGTGTATGCTTTTGCATGCGTGTTGCTGTTTATGTTTTGTGTGTGACCTCAACAAAAAGAGATATGCCTGTGCCCTTGACATTTCTTTCTTGTTCTTATGATGAATTGCAGGGGTTATTTACCAGTTCCTAGAAGGGATTCTCAGAGTCCTGCTTTGTCCCCAAACACTTGAATGCAAAAACATCCATAGAGAACTGCTCAAACAACAGATTCCCATTAACTTGGAGAGACAGAAATGCTAAATTTACATAAAATAACCTCAAACTGTTTATATACCCAAATATATAACAGAATAAAAAACAGTATAATCATTGTTTAAATCATTAGTTTAGTTTTTCTTTGTGTCTGTTTTGTCTCTTAAGTAGACTGCATACTGTATATTCTGAAATGTTTAGAACTGTAGCGGTGGATCTATGGTTTATCTATTTCTCTAATTTAGATGAGTTTCTGAATAAAATTAGATTAATTGTGGATTGTGGAAGTAGTAAAACTTGCTAAGTCATAGTACGTTGTCATAATAGTTTTTTAGGAATGTTTTCCTCTTTTTGTGTGTACTGCGTGTTTTTGCTTGCCATCCGTCAGAGACAGATTCCCAATCCACTGTGATTCGCAATACTATTTTAGTTTTTTTAAGCGTCATTAAATTTAGGTAGCAAAGCAAAAAAACTCTAAAACTATAAAATGCCTGTTCAAACACTTAGAATACCAGATAATTGCAGACATTTCAGTAAATGAGTAAGGGAATAAGTCACAAGCCCGGCTGCTGTGGTTAGCTGGACCTACATGTCCCATGAAGTATCCTGGAGGTGTATTATGTCTGCTCTGTCCATCATCTCGTGACACCCTCAATAAGCAAACTCCCCATAATGGTATGGATGCTAAATTTAGATTACCTATATGCTAACACATTTGAACCCATCCTTCCATCAAAAAAGGAAGGATTATGGATTATGTTGAGATGCCGATTCCATATGCTCTGTGAGTTTTTTGTGACACGTTTCATGAAAAAGCCAAATCTTTGACTTTGTTCTGTTCATTCTTCCGCAGTAGTAATGTTCATAGCAATGCATCTAGATTGTAATATTAAATTGTCGCACATTTTTTCGAATAGTAAACGCACAGGTATCAAAAAGTTTAAAGAGGTTGTTTTGTTGTTTATCATCAAGCAGAAATTGAGCAATCACGGACGTATCGCTGTGTGTGTCTGCTGCTCGCAGAGCTTTGAGGTGCTTAGCATCTCTTGTTTGCACACAATCCGTCTGTGATTATTGCCCGCTGCAGGCTTCATGCAAAGGGATGCGTCTTTCCACAAGGCAGCTTCATTTGCATAGATTTTGCAAAGAACCGTGCAAATCTTAAGGAGTGCGTTTAAAGACGGGTTGAAGATGAGCAATCACAACAACAAATTGCCTTGTTTGTGTTAAATGAAAAATATCAATATGAGCTGAACTGCCTCTTCAAGTCAAAGACGAGGCAAATAATCTGTCTGTTTTTTTGGGAGGGGGTTTTACGCATAACCCTTCAGTGGCTTGAACTACAACAGTTAGGGCTTTTTTTGAATAGTCAGGACAAACTTGTGTTATTGCAATCAAGGTCCGACTCCGAGGTTCATTTATTGCAGATGGCCCACAAAAAGTCCATTTGCAAAGGACCAAGCTTTTCTTATGCGTTTGTTGATTTGTGTGTTTATTTATTTATTTCGTTGTTGTCATTTTCTTTCTGCTGAACACAGCTGCTTGGGCCCCACCATGCAGAAAGGCCCAATATGGCTGCGTCTGTAAATCGGAGTCCGGGGGCCACAAAGGCAGAAAACGAGGGGAGAACCACCCGGCAAAATTTAGTGCAGGATGGCTCCCAGCGGGCATCATTTGGGGACCAGAGAGATCCTTTTTTTCTACTTCTCTCTTTTATTTTTCCTGCACGGTGAGCAGGTTGGAAGGCTCAACCCAAACATTGCTGCTGACACAACCACTCAGGGACGCCTGTAACAGCTCTCTTAGCATGGCACCTGTTATTGAGCCGTCAGAGAGAGAGAGAGAGAGAGTAGGAGGGAGAAGGTGGCAGGTGGGCATGTGGGAAAGAGTGAAACTCAATTTTAATTTCAGGGCTGTCACAGTTGTGAGAGCCGGTAATTCCTCTGTCGCTGCACCGTGAACGGACGCGTTCAAATCCCCCTCTGTGCCGAGAGTGATCGCTTGCCTCATTGTCCAGACTACCTTTATGTATATAATACAAAATAAATAAACTAATCATAATTAGATTCACAACAGGTTTATTTATAAATAGAGAGCAGAGTGTTGGGTACCTCTGGTACTGCTTTCATCAAACTGATAATAATTATAAAATGTCCCCATGGATTAACAAAAATGTTTTCGTTTGAATTATTTATTAAGATTTTAAATTCTTCTTACACAATACCAAGAAAGATGGAGATATTTAAAAGATACAAATACCAGTAGAAACACATACTAACAGGTGTGAGAGAACAAAAGAGGGAAGGAAAACCACGTCATCATTAGAGGTACACGACTGCCCATTCAAGCAGAGCAGTGGCATTCCTCTGCAGAGCAATCAAAATGAATTAAACCAACCTCGCTCCAGCTGCCTCCCCGCAAATCAGATATGTCTGTGATGATGATAATCAATCCATAATAAAATAACACAACATAAATCTGATACTGTTGTTGCAGCAGTTTTAATAACATAGATTTAAATATTACCGTGTGCACTGGAGTGATTTATTGAGGAAAAAGTGCTATCAAGCTCATATACACCACGTTTCTGGGGGCCGGCCAATATTACCATTAACTGCATTGTTCAGACTCATTATGTGATGAGAAACACAATAATAATCGCAGGACAACAAACACACAATTCCTCCCATTGAGCTAATCACTTTTGCTAGCATTATTAGTCTCTTCCTCTCCCTCTCCCTCTTCTTGCCGTCACGCTCACCCCGTCATAAATCCTGGGAGAGGAAGGGGCATAAATCCCTAGTCCTGAATTAGTATTGTAATTCCTGGTATCTATGCGTGCTTCGCCAGCGCCGACCTCAAATATTAATCTGGGGGGGGGTAGGTGCCCCAGAAACAACATGCGAGCGGTTGTCCTGTATATTTGGCCGACCCCACCCGTGCCAAAGCCCTCAGAGCGCTCAATTACAACGGCGAGGCATGGACTGAAGCCCAGCCTTTAGTGAACAGGAAATAATCTGAAATCTGAAGGGATTTAAACATATCAGTGGAAGTTTAAATTATTTTATTCATTTAACATTTATACGTTCAAATACAATTACAAACGTTTTAATCCAAGTTAATGAAGAATGGGCATATAGCCTCTTCTAAATAAGCAAGGGTTTAGAGTCCAGCATCCCGTGATGGCGGCTGGCCTGCCACCTCTCCCATAGAAAAGCCGCTACGCCGCACATATGGCCCACTGACAAACATGAGGGATGAAACACTTTGTTTGCTTTTGTCTAAGCAGCGGCTCTTCTCCTAATACAAGCCTTTTAAGTGATCAAAAGGGCCCTGCGATATTTGATGTTGTCTGCAAAGAGGAGGTGGGGGGGGCGGCAGGCAAAGGAATGTCATCCGGTGAAATACAGCTCAAGTCGTCTGTCACACAGCGCAGTGTCTGCTGGGAAATAATCTGACATCTTGTGCTCGACACATCCAGGCGATGACTAGGGAAGGAGGCAGGACGCGGGTAGAAGAGATGGGAGGGAAGAGAGTGATGGGACAAAGAGGGGAATGGGAGAGAGAGAGAGAGAAAGAGAGAGAGAGGCAGAGGGGAATGGGAGTGAAAGTAGAGAGAGGACGCAATCAATTCAGCAGCCCCGTCTCCATCATGTCATCGCCTGTCAGCATAGATTTAAGAATAAAGCTTTTGAGAGACCTCACAGAGCTGCAGTCTGATCGATGCTCAGGCAACGTGGGCCCAGTGACGGCCTTCACAACACAGCTGCACCGCCTGCGCCGCATCGCTGGGAACTACGAGAGAGCCCGGCCCCGACTTTCTACCGGGACACGGCAAACTTTCCAAAAGCCACAGTTCTGTTTTAAATGTTGCAAATGCACGCAATGCTGCTGCTGCTGCTGCTGCTGCACCGCACTGCACAGAAGTTATTGACAATGTGCGCAAAACTTAAATAAGTCAATCGGGATGGAAAACTGGAAGTGCATATGGGCCAGACCATTAGAGAAAACAGAGGGGCAAAGATGAAGATATAGTGACGGGGTGAATGAATGGAGTCATTAAGCATGCGTTTGTTTGGAGCCCGGCTCCCATATGACGGCGCAGGGTGGCAGGAGGCTTCTGCTGCCGTTCCCCAGTAAACAGACAACAGATTGGCTCATTTGCCTCTCTCATGTGGGCAGAATTTTGCCTCCTGCTTTCTGGGGAACGTTAAGGACTCAACCCGGTCTCTGGAGAGAGTCCTTCTTGTGCTGTAATTTCAATTTGTAGCGTGTGGCTTCTTTTAATTTATCCCCACCCCTGTCGATGAAGGAGTATAATGTTGAAAGCAGATCTGAGACAGAATGAGGTATAGAAGTAGCTTTTATTCAAAATTCTATGGAGTTAATTCAAACTATTTACTTTTAACAATATTCTAAATAAAATAAAAAAATGCTTTAATCAAAGAATTGCCAGCAGGTCCGCTGGTTCTCAAATGGTTGATTTCTTTTCCATCACTTTCCTCAAAGGATCAAGCCAGGCAGTACTTTCTAAGCCTGCGAGATAAAAAAAAAAGTAAATATATCCTGTGTAATTGTGCAAAGAAAAACTAAACAGTCACCCCCCCAAACTGTTTCTTTTGGACAGTCTCATTATGGTGCAAACACGTTTATTCCTTGTTGGATAATTCAAACTGCACTTTCCTTAAAACCAGCAGGTCATTTATAACTTTTAACTAGCTCAAATTGAAGTAAAACTCCAGACTCAAATGTGCACACAAGTGGCCGTGTGGAACACGCCCTATGCAGATCTGACAGTGACAGCGTCCCTGACTTCTGTCAACTCGCAGGTGATTCAGTGAGATGATTAAGACCTGTATGTGTGGAAAGGAGGATTATCTGTGCCATCTTACACCGTAGTAGTAAGCAACAGCAGTGTCAAGCTTCTCGGTTCATTTCGCTCTGCTCCATTTCTGTTACAGATGCATGTGAATTTTAACAAAGGAAACACTGCTTTCAACATACATCGCATTATTTGTGGTTCAAAAAACCTTGGCCTTATAATAATAACTATCCAGGACAAAATGAAGTGTTAGAGTTATACCCGATTGGCAGCAGAGCGGAACAAATTCTTCTTGTGGCTTGTGGAAAAATAAAACCATGTTGATTCCATCTCTGCAGCACAGAGGGGAAAATACAAAACCTCATGAAGAAAAAGACAATTCCGTTCTACAGACGAAACAGAGATAAAATTGTTTCCTTTCATTGTTTTTTTTTACTCAACTGCTTTTGCTTCCCTTTCTTCAATCCTCTCCCACCCTCTCACGGTGTCTTGTCTTTTTATTTCAGGGTGGAGGGCAATCGTTACGTGAGTGATGGTCCCCATCAGTGTAGTGCATGTGTTGTAAAACTGTCAGCCACTGACAGATTGACTGAGATGTTCCCCCCCCCTCCCCTTTCTTCCATCACTGGGGTTAGAGGGAGAAAAGATGTAGAAAGAAAGACATAAAGAGCGGGAGAGAAGAAAGATCCGGCATCAAAGTACAAAACGCTAGAGCAAACATGGTTGGTTTTAAACTAAACGCAAAAGAACGATATGGAGATAACCGGTGTTCCCTTGTAATTTCCAACAGCTGTTGATTCAAAGGGAAAAACTTTATTCGGTCCAGATGGTCTCAGTCAGTGGCAGAATGAGAGAGCCGACTTGGTTGGCTCCAGCCATGTGTTTTTCCTCCTGATAGAAATTAAAATGGTCGTTCGTTTGTCACCGCTCACTACACAGCTTAACATGTAGCGGCGAAACGTTCCATGGCGATTATGCACCATAATTACTCAAACGCCTGTTCTTCATCTGCGGCAGAGGGAGGACAGAAGGGACATTTTCCTCTGATGAGATTTGAAGACACGGAGAGTTTGCAAAAGATGAAGCACGCAGTCGAACGTGTTGTTCGTTTCGAGGCGGAGGAAGCCACGAGTCTGTCATCCTCTTTCGAGACGCAATCTTTTTTTTTAGCATGAACCTGAGCATGCCGTGGTGGCGCGCCGCAGTTTCCCGGTGTCACAAATGTATTTATTTCAGCAGTGTTATGGATATTGATCTCTTTAGCAACTCCTCTACAGGCCAACATTAAGGGACACTGAAACGGAAGAGTGTGGGCGGCTCTCTACTACACATCTCACGCCTCATGAATGAGGTGAAAAAACACACTTTTGCGGAGGTGTGGAAAGGTTAACAGTGGCCTCCGACTGCCTGTTCAACATAAAATCTCTCATTTATCGGAAATATAGTAAGAACATCTCAGCAGTCACCGTTACGGAGGTGTCACGAAACTGACAGAGCAAAAAAAAAATATGTCCACGTGCTTCCGTTCTCCGTTTCAAGGCTGCCCTCCGCAAAGACGCACACGTGTAGGCTGGAGAGGTATTGACACGTAAAACGGAGGCTGTGACCTGTGGTTGTGCGAGTCAGAAAGCTTCTTCCCAGTAGCGCCGCATCAACTGTGAGCGAGTGCTGCACCGTGAAGCACGCGATGAGTTATTCTGGATGTTTGCACAGATTAATACGAATTAAAAAAAGAGTATATTCACTTTCATATTCAAGATACAATGCAAAATTACTTTACTTTAAAGTGTTCTTTTATAAAATAATTTACATTTAGTATTTTTTACTTAGAACAATGAAAAAACAAATATATATTTTTTCCCACGAGGTAGAATTTACCGCCTAAAATGGACAGACCATAATTTCATTATGCTATACAATTTTTTTCATCTTCATCTACACATCATCTTTTAACAGCTGCTCAACAATTACTGAAAGACACTTTAAAGCGCTTGTGTGTGTGCAGCTGCTAAACGGCCACAGATTGCGAAACACTACACGAGTGCAGTGGCGCTCTCATTGTGGCTACGTGCATAATCGCAGGATCTGATTGGGTAATTCGGTGTCTCGACTATGGTCTCAATAGCAGCACATTCACCTCAGTGAACTAGACAGCCCGTACGAGTATGTGAGCATACATTTGTTTGATTAGAGGATCTGTCAGTTTTCTTTACTTGAAGAGAAAAAAAGATTTTCCTGCAGTGTTGGAAAGGTCACCCTTGACCCCAGAGACTACATAAGCAGCACTTTTTGATGTGCAGACATTAAGTACACAACAATATGCTAGTTTACGTGTGCATGTACATGCATGTGCATGTCGACTGGTGATCTAGAAAAATAGAAAAAAACATGATGATGGGGAAAAATGCAAAAGAAAAGTGTGTCGGCAGGGAAAAATACACTTTGGATAAAAAAACACTTTCAGCTAATACTTTGCATTGATTCTGCGTCAGAAACAACTTCAACACCGACTGGGAGACGCTGTGTTCATTTTAACAAAAAAAGCAAGAAAGTTCAGACACAACTTTTTCTACGTTATTGTCTTTGTTTCTCTGCTTTCATTTGATTTATATCACAATTATTTTGTTATTATTATTTTTATCATTATTCTCTTACATTTGGATGTGTGTGTGTAGCTGAGACAGAGTCAGTGAGACATAAGATGACAGCAAATGAGGCACAAGCATTTGCATCTCAGGAAGCGTGTCGGCCACACGGGACAGTCCCAACACTGAGAGCCTTAGTACTTTCATGCCCTATTTTACACACACACACACACACACACACACATGTGTGTGTGTGTGCACTAACCACCTTATTCCCACACATATTGGCTGGGAATAAGGTGGTTAGCGCATGTTTTGTCCCCTTTATTATGTCCATCCTATAAATGGACAATGTATAGTTCACACAATAGACAATATTTGAGTCTTTTCTCAAGGCGACTTATTTCGTTATTCTTTCATTTTGCCATTATGTTACTCTATAATATGTTATCCGTTTTCCTCTTTCAGTAATATTGCATTAGATTTCCAATACTCGTGGTGTGTTTTTCCATCTTTCACAGATCAAGACTTCATGGGCTTTTTAGATGGAAAATTATCAATACAACATGAAGCATCAGCAAAAAGCAGTGACACATTGCCAACATGTTTGTGTTCCCGGTGCCAGCATCAATAATTCAGCCACTAGCTCATAACTTTATTTTCAATGCATAATTGAGGCCAAGCAATGTTTTCTTCGGCCATTTATACGTTGAGCAATTTTTAAACAATAAGAGCAGCCCATTAAGCTTTTACCAGCTTTTTTCAATACTCCAGGAAGGCTGGAACGTGTGGCCAGTGGGGCCTGTTTACTCCCTTAACGTGCGCGATAGGGCCTGCTCTCGCCTGTTTTCACTGCAGTCGTAGCTTCTGTGAGCATGAAAGCCTTAAAACGATAACTACAGGAAAGCTGTGGTGAGCCGGTGAGAAGGTGTAGACTCCACATTTAAAAACTGTGGTTTTAAAAGGAAGGGGTCTTCAGGGTGAGGTAAGGTTTCTGTTCCTGCATTTGTAAATGTGCACACATGTAAACAGGGACTGAGTTTGTGTGTGCGTGCACGTGTGAGTGTGTACGGGGATGTATGCATAGCAGAATGCTGCTGAAAGGAAGATATTTTCCTTAAAGTGACTTATTATATAATCTGATTAAATTTCTAATTTTCTTTGTACTACAGCTTAATAAATATTGATTTACTATTTTAATTACATATTCATCTAAAAACACAAAGGTGCCAGGGTTATGACTCTCTCAGGTAATAATGCAAATTTCCTGTTTGCAAATATCTATTGAGGATAGCATCCCGAGAGGGCTCTAAAAGTGAATGCAACCTGAATTAAACAGACCGTCTACAATACAGTATCTGCACAATTGTCAATATTAAGTACACAAGTCCTCCTCGCTACTAATAGATTACTTTTTATTTGCATAAACAAAGAATTCTTCAAAAAGAGGGAAGCATTCCATCCATCATTTATGTTTATTTATTTGAAAAAAGAAAAATCTTAATCTGACAATTTCTAATACTTTCTAATATATTTTCCTCACTACGGTGGTTTAAAGATCAGAGCCTTAGTGCAGCCTAAATTGTAGTACAACAAATTCATGTAGAAAAGAAAGATAAGAAATCCTTCATCTTTAATCTCAGGTTGACTTGAATTCAAACTTCTAGTTGAAAAAATGTTCTTTGGGATTACACATTTGAAATCATGATGATCAAATTAATTTAGATAACAGCCACATATATTCAGTAGCTGTGAAGCACTTGCTATCACCATGAATAATTATGTCCCAAACGAATTGCTTCATGAAGCTTAACGTCCCAATATACCAGAGGGGATTTTTCAGACTGCTTGGGATATGTAGACCTAGAAGGTTAACATTGGTGAAAATAATGGCGCAGATCGTTAGAGGAATTTGCAGGAAGAAGAAAATAGCCCATGAATCTCCCATTCACGTTGAAATATATCATCATAAGTCATTTGTCAGCAGTGTATTAAGAAACAATCCTACACTGAGTGTTGAATTGTAGTATTAGCGATAGGTGAATGGAATATTTTATTTTCCCGTATACCATCAGGGAAATGCTGTGACTGAGAAACAACATGGTTTTAATCTCATCTTAAAAATGAAAAAATTGAGTGTGAAATATTTACTGTAGGAGAGCGGGTTTTAACAGTCCATACAGCTTGATATGTTTGTATGGTTTGTTCCAGACATCAAGGTTGCTGGTTTAATTGAACATGTGCCGGGTCGGGGTCTGAGAAAGGAGGAAGAGGAGCATCGATAAACTATGAAATGGTTCCAATATGGCCAATCGATGAGGCTTTGTGAGCGGCTCCCTTGGGGCTTTGATTTTCCTTTCAAACAACAAACCAGGATCTCCGCTCTTCAAAGGCAAACTCCATCTTTGCTGTTATTGTTGTTGTTCCTTCCCCAATGTTTGAGTGATGTCACTGAGATCGATGTCGTCCGTGTCCATGAAGGCTCTCCCACACTTGAGTCACCTGGGAGACGGCTTATGCTGGTCGGCGCGATGGTAACAACAACCGATAAAGGTCAATCTCCCATGGTAATGGCCAATTGGGTTTGTTCCCATTATTGGCTCTCTGATCTGTGGGTCAACAGATGTAGAGCGGTCATCACTGACACAAGTTACACTCCAACCGTAAAGAGGCTCAGCTCCGTCTCCGAGCGCTGTTGTGTGATCCCGCTGCTTCTCCCCCCTCAGCTTGTACCGGCCGGTACATCGCTCCATCATGTGCAGCTCCTGTTTGAGGAGACGCGCTGCAGTAGCGTCGCAGGAGCGCTGCCAGTGTGGGCTGACCGTCTAAGCATTTCAGCTAATTGCCTCATTAATGATTCACTGGTGTTAGGCGGCTCTAGCACTTCGCTGTGGGGAGCAAATTGTTCTGATTGGTTTGCCTCCGTCAATTATTGATGAGGCAGTGAGCTGAAGTGCTAACACCTGGCTTTGGACTTCCAAATGGCTCGGCATTCCCATCATATACTCGGTTATCACACACCCTGGGACCACATTTATTCAAGAAGGCCTGGAGACTTGTCTGTTGGTGTTCCCTGAGAGTGGCTGTAGTATGCCCCGGGGAAATGGTTGTGATCTCTGTTGTTAAGATATTAGCTCACTGAACGTGGCTCAGTGCAGTGCAACGGTGGAGAGAACCCAGAGATCTACCTAGCTGTGATTGGTGCTAAAAATGGGTAAAAGGCAAACAGGGACAATGTCCCATTAGAGGGGTGAATGAATTAGGCAAACAAACATTTGTGTGTGTGTGTGTGTGTGTGTGTGTGTGTGAGAGATGTCATCAGGAAAACCAGCAATATTTGAAATACTGAAATAATAATAAATTAAAGTAACATTTTTGTCTTTTATCAACACCTTGAACAATTATCTTTAGCGCTGTCCTTGTCTTTGGGAAAAATACAACTACTGTATGTTGTGACTAAACAAATTAAACATCTTATGGCCAATTAATGGGAAAAATGTACAGTTTAAGATTCAGATAATAACTTCAGATTTCAAAGGGCTGAGTGAGGCTGTAATGGTATGCAACGCAATGTCAATACTCACTTTGATTTATTATAGGTGCAGGCTAGACACCTTTACTCTAGGGTCATGTGATTGGATCTCCATCAGATAAAAGCTGAATCCCCCCATAACCCTGTGTCTAACGGCCCACTGGCAAAGTGCTCCTTCTGGCTACATGAAGCATCCTTACAAGTCTCACCAAACTTTGTGTATTTCATGACAAAAATCAACAAAGAATCGTGTTTTTTTTCTTCTTCCATAAACACAATAATAGGAGGATATAGACATGCAGTAGACCCATTCACATTGTCGCTCCTTGGCCTTAATTAAAGCTGATTAAAGACTCACCCCCATGCTGAGGCCACTGTCACAGTGAATCTCAGCCAAGTGCCTCGCCATGTCCACTCGCAGGGTGGTCATTCTGTCTTTGTTCCTACACAGACACAAGTGACAGCAGAGCCTACTCCTCTTCCCAATGCAGTTGCTGTGACTCACTGTGTGTCACCACAGACTCCTGACTGGGAGACCGGGTTTAGACATTGGGTCCAGGTCACAATGTGGACATCACTTAGTGCCTCATGTGTCACTTTGTGTATGTGCACATGCACGGGAGCACTACACTAAGGTTTACAGTGGGAAATCGGGTCTGCTTTACACTAATGACCTTACTTTCTTGTATTTTCTTTCCAAAACCTTTTTTCTGTCTGCATTTTTTTTTTTTTAACCATGTATCTTGTGTGCACTGTCCACTTGGCTGCTGCGATCCTGTAAATGTCCTCAATGTGGGACTAATATCTCATCTTATTTCTCTTTCTGTTAACAGAACCCGACGGCAGGGCAGTGATGACATCGAGGCGGCTGACCAATCGTAGGAAGACACCTACAAAGCACAACATTCACTAAAAACAAGAGACCCACCGAGATCCGTCGAAATCCCTACAGTGAAATGATTGAGCGCCTCTTAAGCTCCCCTTTCTCCCTGATATTTTACCTCCAGCTTTTTTCTACAAAACACCAAAAAGAAAAAAAAGGACATTCTCACACTCATGAGATGTTTGACAATGTCAGATACATTTGAAGGACTATTTTCTCTTCGATCGAAAGATCATTGACGCATGCCTATGTAAATATATCATAATAAAACCCTATTCTTATTCCTAATATAGAAAACATACCAAGTTGCTCTCACCAACTTCATAAACCACTATAACTGTGGATAGAGTACTCATGGTTCAATATTTTCCATATGAAGTCAGTTTTCTTCCTGCTTCTTCAGAGACCATGTAATTACCATTTCCAATATAATTCCTCTATTCTTGGGAGTTATTTGGAATGTAAAAAATTGTCTTCCTACTCTTCTTCTCTTTACATAACGGCCTCGTCTTCCTCTTGAAAATCAACAGTAGATGTATATAGTGTTTATTTACCACTCTCCTATTAGATCACAAATCTCAAGTACTCCTGGTAGTTATACATTATAGTCCCATGTGTCTGAACTCTTTTCTTGTGTATATAAATATATACATAAGGGATTCCAAGGCAGCATTTCCTTTGCAATCATCAATCTGTTCCATTAGGAAACAAACTGAAGATGAAAACACCAAACCCACAAGTCAACCTGAGCACTGATGAATATCATATTTTAATATTTTATTATATGTTTTATTTCCTATACATACCTATACTTACCTATTTATTCCTGCAATAATTGCCCTCTCCCTTCCAATGTGTGGGTTGTAACTGCTGTGGAGAATTTTCTGTCAACCGGTTAGCACCAACTTTTTCTTTGCCTGATTGAAAACGGTGCTTCGATCATGAGCCTACACATGGGAAAAAAGAACGCCTCATTGATTGCAATGCAGACATGAGGACCCTCCATCTTCTTTGGACTGCAGAGATGACCAAATAGGACTGACATGTAATATGCCATGTCAATGAAGGTACAACCTCATATGCTACTCCATCACTGGGGATGACGGAAAACCTTTGCATGGACAACAGGGGAAAAAAAGGTGGTTGGACACCTCATCTCCACCAACGCGCATCCTCTACCTCTCAGCTTGTTCTGTGCATCTTGGGAACCGTGACTTATCAATGTCCCCTCTACTGTCCCTTCTGTTGCGAAACTGCATGCCCTCAGAGCCTCATGAGGAAAGTGTCCATTCCACTGATGGATGCATATAGCAATGGGGCAATACAAAACGAACACTGGCTCACGTTGACAGAAAAATACTCGCACATACAGATGCATGCATACAGAAACACAATTATACACAGCACCACTCCAATATGTTGCTGTATATATGTAAAATATATCAACTATTTATAGTCTCAGATGCTGTACTCTGCATGTTGAGGATATTCGCCATTGTTCATAGATGAGGTTGTGTAGGTAGGCCTCCTTACTGAATTGACTGAATGAGCCAATACAAGCTCTTCGTCAGCTAGAAACCCCCCCCTTTGTCCTAAGAAAATGTACAGTTACATGACAGAAATTGTTACCACCCTTCTATTGCGAAAAGGTCCTCTTTAGCCAACTAGCGGTGCAGATACATTTACACACAACCTCGCCTCTGATGTCAGACAAAACCTGGCCACAGTGAACGTGGGTAGGAGAGGAGAGGAGGGAAGGCAAACTGGGGCGCTCCAATTAAGTGGCAGCACACAAAGTGGCATGGGGCAATCTGCCAGCAACTGTCTATTCATCCTATGTCAAAGGGATTTGCAGATCTCAATGAGTCTATGCACTGCCAGAGATGTCTGAGAGGACAGCAGCGAAAGGAAGCAAGGCTGTAGAGAAAGGACAGTACTGAGCTCATGTTCAAGTACTCTTCTGGTCTTTCCACTTACTAGAATATTCTTTTTCTGACCGGCAGACACCTTGGTGCTCAATAACCCGTTGACCTCACTCTGTCACACCGTCATGCGGCTCTCTGGGCCGTCATGCCCTCATGTCCTGTCTGAGGTTAACTTTGTGTTAATGAGCCTGGCCATTAGCTCAACCAGATGTTTAGCCCTGTGGTTAAATACGTATACCTTTCTGTCCCAATGGTCCTACAATGGCTGCCCACAACAGCTGTACACTTTTAAAGACACTCAGAAAATCCTGGTAGAACATGATAAGTAGAGATAGATTAGAACGTTGTCTAACAGGTGTTAAATAAAACTGATCAAAACATTTATCAAGAAAACTTGATTTCAACAGAATACAGGAGCTGTAGATTACTTAAATTAAGTGACGCTTGTGAAGCCAATTTATATGACGAAATATTCTCAATCCAAATACCGTCGGAGCACACTGGATCACATGGGGGTATTTACAGTCAACATGTAAACAAACTTGAAATAGGACTTATGACTTAGACGTGATTATTCAAAGAAGATTTAAAATACTGTAAGGATGAAGATGTCACTCACACATGAGATGTTCTATGTGGTAGGAAACAAGACATCGAGCAAGTGCTGATCTTCTCTGAGCCTCAAGGCTTTCCACTTCCTTAGAAGTCAAACAAAGCTGCATTTCTACGTAGCTGTAGCAAATGTGTGACAGGCTGATTTTCTCTGTTTCTGACTGCAAGTACTGCGTTGTTCTACCACGATAGTCATGGCACCCTGGGTGCTTTTATCCGGCAATGACCCTGACCGAGATCAGCACATGCACATACACAGATGTACATATTCACAAAGTGCACACAAATGCAGAGACGCACATTCTCTCTCGCTCTCTCTCACACACACACACACACACACCATGCTAATCTAAACACAAGCCTGTATGTAAACAGATCTTTGACATAATGGGATTGTTCAGTGTGCAAACAATAAGCTGTTAGCGTAATCACAGGTCAAAGATATATTACCCAGAAGGCCACGCTGTTGGTATATTAACATGATGGATATGTGGGGGAAAAGGAAGGGGGCAGGGATACGAAAGACATAGAGCACTACTGATTCAGATTCACCCAATTGGGCCCCGTCCGCTGCCTCTCCCACGTATGGGCCCCACTGAATCAGCCTCTCATTCTCTGCTTCTTCCTTTCTCCCACTCACCTCTTTCACAGAGACAGAAAGAAAACATGGAGTATAAAGTTAGTGATTCTGATCGGAGTGATTAGTGTAATTACAGCTACATAGTTGATGCATCTACCAATGACCAATTTTCTTCACTTAACCATGTTGAAAGGACCATGCTTGTGTATCTCAATGTTTAGCAGCATACATGTTCCAAGCCAGCCAAGATAAATCCTTTGTAGCTTATTAACTTATCTCCACTTTATTTGATTACCACATAGCCCATTCTCTCAACTGGTTAATAAGTATTTGTCTTTCTGAGTAAACACTCCATTAGTGTCATCACTGGCTAGCTCGTGTGTGTACTGGGTATGTATGTGGACCACTGAGGCAGACGCACATCAGGGAAAAGTGAGCATGCACAGAGGCGGAACACTACTGAGAAAAACGGACAGAAAATAGGTACAAAAGTGACCCGTCTGATGATGACAGTAACAGTCAAGAATCATTGACGTTTGGCTCAAGATGTGTTTAGAATACGGTCATATAGATAAGTTAACAATGTAAAAATAAAGTTATTTAATTTCAACCAGGCTCACCAGTAACAATGTTCATTTTGATAAGAATAAGAAGTATGAAAAGTTGTTTTAACATATTAACTTCGAGCCAGACATGAGGCAGAGGGAGTCAGGTCGAAGGGTAAAAGATTACAGTGAGGCAACCGGAGTCAAACTGCTCCGCTTTAATCCTGACCTACAGCCGCCCCGAGGCTCACGTGTATCAGCTCAACTTATAATTTGTACACACTGACATCACGCACATAATTGATGACTTGCTTCAGTATTTCGACTTTAAAACAACTTGTGGAAATACTCAAAATGAAGCATTGAAACATCGTAGATGAGATCGACCGGATGATGGTTGTTCTAATAGCCAGACAGAAGCAAAGATATAAAAGACCTCCTTATGTCACATAGTTAATGGCAGGGATGAATAATACAGCCCGTTAAAGCCCTTACTCCCACCACATTCTGGCCTGCGCCTAAGCTTGTGCTCTGGCTGAGCAGTTAGCCTTCAAGCCCCTCACTGAGATGAGATTGGCTCCCAGAAGATTTGTAGGGGGGTTGGAGAGAATCGGATTAACCAAAATGCCTCAATTGGAGTATATGCTCTGGGCTGGTCTCAGTGTAATACAATTTATAAATGCTGTAAACCAAAACTGTTGCATCTGATTAGGTAATGGAGAAAAGCGGATCCTTTTAGCAACTATTATCTGTGTTAGAATAGCTGAAACAGTCATGTAAGGGTTGTAAGAGTATCAAAAAACAGACAAATAAATTGTATTCATAGTGGTAGGGTCTTTTTCAAATACTCAAGTCGCCACTTTATAAATAAATCAAAAGGGCAAAAAATAAATGTCCAAAATCTGTGCACAGGCATTTCAGCCTGTGCACCACTTAGCTGTGCAGTCTGGGTTCTGACAGCTTGATTTAGTTTCCTGCACCTGAGCCAGAAAAGAGAGACAATTAACGGTAGCTTAACTAGACTGCTACTTTCCGGTTTTGAAACACTATTGATGTGGCTAATGTATATGGAAAACTGTAGCCGTCCCGTGCCTATTGTGATCATGAAAATAATACATGCACTCAGTCGGGGTCAGGTACACAGCGATGTAAGAAAGGCGAATTGATTTGATCGACTCTGCCATCTGAGGCTGGTTTTCCTTTGTGGGACATGATGGTTCGTCTTCAGGGTGTAAAATAAAAGATTAAAGTGGCTCATGGGACGACGCTAGGATACATGCTGTTCCCCCTGCTGTGAACAGGGTGCCATCCTTCAGTTTCAGAGAAGTGAAAAGTTTGCAGAGTCCAGAAAGTTACGCACACATCCCTGCTGGGCCGCCCACAGAGCAGACAGTGTGAGACAGCAGGGGAGAACCATATGCTATCAAAGTATGCTTCAAAGCTCTCGACTTTAGTCCACAAAATTACACAGTATCATCACATATACCTGAAAGATAGAGATAAAAAATAACTGTGCAGCTAGAAACACACAGAAAAAAGACAATACGTACAAATGTGCTTTCAGAAATGTGTTTCCTTTGAAAAGTGAATGGTATCTTCTTAATTTATTCACAATTTATCTTGTAGCCAACACTGTGGCTAAGCTCATGATGTTGTATTAACATGCTTTTACATTACTGATGGACAATTAAACATTCGCTCCTTCTCTGTTAGCAGAGGTTGAGTTGTGCTAGCCCCTCATTTCAATTGTACTGTACTAAATGTCCACATTATTTCCCACATGGGCCTGGATCAGGTGTTTGATTATCCAAGCGTAGTCCTTGGTCGGCTCGGTTATTGTCTGAGGGGTTGTAAGCTGCAGTAACTGCTTCTAGGGTCTTATTGCTATGGCTATCAGCCCCTTGCCACTTGGCCTCTGCGACCCCAGTCAGAGATAAGCTTTATGGGAAAGCACATTAACATGCTCCTGCAGTCACCTCCCTCCTTTATCAAAGGCAGTTCTGCGAAATCAAGTGTTTATGGACCCCCGGTGCGGGTGTAGTGCTGCTCATTGCCTATATTACAGGTCGAGAGTAAATGAGCAGGAAGGGGACAAAGGACCTGCACTATTGGGGGAATTAATGATGTTATACTGATTTTATTCCAACTAAATGAGAAATATCTTTAAGCACCCAATGAGCTGGATTATAAATAGATATATCCATGTCTTCCAATATTTCTACGAAATACACAACCAAAAGATAAGGGAAGTAAAATGTGTAAATAGATGTGATGCAGCATTCTGTTTGAGTTACTTACTGTCTTCCTCTTTGTGTTACACTAACTACTGATCCTGTTAAGTCAGTGGTCCAATGGATGTAGTTATGTTTTAATTTTTCTGGGACATGCCATGTTGATACAGGAATAGTTCTGCGGCTATGAACGACACTAGGAACAAAACATATATGGAAACACCGGTTTCAGTAGTGACTTCCTGCTTAAAGGCTCATCACTGGTGAAAGATGCTTTCAGTATGTCCGCAATGATGGATGGTGATAGTCCTCGTGTCTTTGTACACATTGGGGGCCCTACTGTTGTCACTGGCCGGGTAGAAGAGAAAGATGTAGCCGCAGCTTAATGTCCTTCTCTGGTGCTGTGCATACTCGTTCCTATTTACTTTTCCCTTCACGGCACGGTTAACATCGTAAATTAACCTTTCCAAGCCCCCTGTGCTCAGAGACTGGTGCGCCATATAGACAAGGGGAGGAAAAAAATAGATCTATGTTATGCAATGCAGTGCCAGTGGTCAGAAACATAGCCTGTGACACAATTGAGCTACTCATTTTTCAGTGATAACGAATAAAACACCACGTGTTCTTCAGTCAAGCAAACATTCTATTTCATGTGCATGTCCTGTGTACTCTGCAGATTGGTATGAGGCTTCTTTGTGTTCTCCATCTTAGAAATGTAAATGAAACAATTGAAAAGAAAATGTATTGTAGATCCTCCTCTTCTTAGTTCAAGTGTGTAAATAGGATGTAAATATCAAACAGCTATGCATGCTAATATACAAGCATTTTGTTCAGGTACTTTTGTAACCGAGACTTCTCACACGGCATGTAATAAAAAATGAAAAAAAAAATCACCTGTCCCAAATACATAATGAAATGTGAACGCAAATATGGTTTGTGAACAACTTTAAAACTGTATGTCTTTGCTGTTTTTTCCTACTGATAACTAACGCATTGGCCTGCCATTTACTACAGTGCTGTGCTCATGTTACTCCTTGTCCTTTTTTATGTTTCATAAAGTAGGGCTGAGGCAAAAAAGGACCATAAATCAGTGATTTGTGGAATTGTAGGGGAGGGAGAGGACGGCAGTTTGACCATACTCCAGTTTTTGCATTGCCACTGCACGTTTACATGCATAGGCGTACTGTATTAATAACATTTCCTTAGTCTCTAACCCAGCCAACTAAATTTTATTGTAAAACTGTTGCTCGATTTTGGTTATCTCACCAAAAAGAAGTATCACCAGCGTGTGCCGTTATTTTTAAATGGCAAAACCCCCAAAAAACTACAAAGCTGGTACAACAAGCAATTTGGACACATTGCAAGATTATGATCTGCACGTAGGGACATATTGATATGTTCAAATGTTTTCTTTTTTTAAGTTTTTTCAGTTCAGTTGAATAATTATCCATATGCCAAATTTGCCTCTGCCCTTGCAACTCTAATGTGGCATTTTGTGAAGAGAGTGACGGAAAAGTAGGGAGAAATCTGCTTGGTTTCTAAGAGTGTTTATTTTCAACCATGTTAGAACCATGTTGTGTCCCAAGGCGGTCATGGTAGATGCAAGTGTCTAATTTTTAACCTGTGCTAAAGATATTTTAAATTTAATAAATAATAATTGTAAGAAGAAAATATGTTGTTTTGTTTTCTGAGCGAACCTCTTAAGCTTTGCATATTTTCCATGATTATATTTTACAGATGTGAAGGAGGCCAACCATGAAGACAGAGAGGCTGAATATTAAAAGAATTAATACAATTTTAATAATATAAAGCCTTTAGGACATTTGTGCCTGAGTAAAGTGATTTCCTCCAAATGATAATTTAAGTAATGAGTCTTTTCACCCATTATAACCATGATGAAATACAATGAAACCACAGTCTCAGTAACAATGAACTTGATGGTCAGCTGTGGATGCTGAAGACGGGAGATGGAGTTCCACCTCGTCTTCGCCTGAGCCAAACACCAAAATACAACAACCCTCTTTATATTGACGTATTCCTTTAAGCTGGAAGGACTCGGCCAAACACTCAGGTAAAGTATTCCTAATCGTCAAACTACATAAATACAGTTTTGGGAAAAATGTCAACGTCACTTTTGCGGCTACGGTAACCATCCAATGCTGTAGGGATTGTCGTGCACCCATGCAGCCATTTTCTTGGTAAGTCTCTTCTGCATCAATAAGTTAAGCTGCAAGTTTATCCGTCAGGGTTTCCACCATTGTATTCCACACCCGACGTACTGTCAGTGAGAGCTTTGTCTAGAGAGAGCGAGAGAGCTTGTGTGATGATGAGTATGGAGACAGCAGTAACATGATAGCTCTGAACGCGGCAGAACAGTGTATAAGCAGGTTATTTGTCGCTGAATAAATGCTACAAATCCCAAGAAGAGCTCTCCTGTCTTGCATGGAAGCCCAGTGCCGGTTGAAGTGAAGGGGTTAGCCCGCATGTGAACAACTTTCCATTCAGTATTAATCCACTTTTTTGTTTTCCCCGTTCCATTTTTTGCTGCTAATAGATGCAAGTCCAAAACCAGTGATATGGGTGCATCCTTTGTTCCTGGTGTATCAATAGGACCACTTCTTTACGCAAACTAAATTGACGGGTAATAGTTATGTGAAGGTTATTCAACTTGGTCATCCATTCATTTAAGTCAATCAGTCTCAGCAAGTGAGGCAAGACGTGTCCCTTTGTGTTTTGGATGTAACAAATTGTTTACAAGGGGACATATTTAATTAGTTATTTCATTATCGCTCTATAGGTGTAATCAATTGACAATGTCGATAACAAAACCAAATCAATTTGTCAGCCGACTCCAGCACATTTCTCGAGCACTATTATTTTAAGCCCTAACGGAGTTTGTGTTTGATTTGGCATTTCAGCAAAAACCCTTATGGCCCGTATCATCATGTGTACCGTGACAGTCTGTTGGGGCTTCGCTTATTCAAAGTTGTTTTAGTTACTGTTTGTGACCCAGCAATTCCACATGTCTTCTGTGGTGAGTGAGATTCCGTGTTTTTTCTTTTCTCGCCGTTTCCCCTTGAGTGATATATGGCAAAAGAAAGAAAGAAGCCCCCTTTCTTGCCTCTAAACAATGCGAGTGACAGTCTCTCATCACTCAAGAGGCCGAATCTCTGGCCCTGACCCGATAACATCAAGTGTGTGTGTGTCACCTGTCAAGTGGCTTCTGTCACACTTCAGTGGGAACTCTAAAACAAGACCCGCTGTGTGTGTGTGTGTGTGTGTGTCTGTGTGTGTGTCTGTGTTGTGTGAAGTTGAATGGGGGATGGTGTTGTGGGTTTAAGAGTGCCTGTTGGCATGCAAGCGCAGGCCTCTCTAGGCATGAGTGGAGTCGCGAGTGGCAAAGGGAGGAGGCGGTGCTCATGAAGGTATACCAGGAAACGGAGAAAAAAAGAAGGGGGAGGAAGCACGACTCTAAAGAGAAGGACTTGTGCAGAGAGTGTGAAACTATCTCATTTTGTAAGCTTGGCTAGTCTCATTCTCATGTTCGGAATGGGCAGGGTGTACTGGGGACGCAATTATTTTCACCTATAAAAAGCAACATATGCCGAGATCATAAAAGTTCTTATTGAACAGTAATTTATTAAAGCAAGTCATAGAAATGTTGAGAGGCAGGGCACGAGCTATAATATGAGGGCGTCGTTCCGCTTCTCATTAAGGGCCTGAGTGTCAGTGAGATTCAATACCCCAGGTACCTGACAGAGGAGGGAGCTAAACTGAAAATAGTCTCTCTTTACAAGATCCCAAGGAAATGGGAACATTTACTGCAGCCACATGAAGATCCATTCTTGATTCATTTTTTGCATTTCACTGCAAATCCATATGTATTCAAGTGTGTAATTAAGATAATTTTACAGCCACTCACATTTTTGGTGTATTTACTTTTTGCAAAAACATTCCATCGGCCCGTCGTGCAGCTTCCTAAGAGGAGGTGCTGCGGTGATTTGAGACCAACAATGATCTACACCCTCCAAGGAACACACAGCTGCTACTGGGCAAAACTGGCATCCTCTTAAATGGATGAGTGATCTGAAACAGAGTGTTTGTTCATAAATTGCAAATGTCTAAATCATTGTTAAGCTTTGAATGAGCAATAATAAACTATCATTGTGTACCTCATAATGCTGTAGGATGTGGATTAGCCAACGGGGAACAGATTGTATTGAGGAACTTATCAGCATCTTCTCATTATCTAATGCACAAAGTGCAAGGGGAGATGATTACGTCTGAGCCACATTTTACACAGAACAATGTGAGCTTGTGTACCTCGATGCATTTGTTGCTCAAAATGAACGGTGGAGATATGTGCTATTGTCTGAGGTTATTGTAATGGTAAAATAGCGTTTTTGGTAATGTAAATGATTGTAAATGACTCTTCTTTCAGACCTGAACAAGGTTTTTGTATCTTTTACTGAGATAAATACCATCGCAAATGAGGCTGTAGGAAACAAAAGCACAAGAAAGCAAAACAGGCAATTGTGACAGAGGGAGGGATTGTTTTGGGCATGCCTATTGTGCGATATCTGGCAAAGTACTCGCATGATTGTTGTCGTCTTTCACACTGACAACCACAGTCACATTCAACACAAACAGAAATACACAAACAAGCAGATGCACACACACACAGACTGTTACAGACCTGGAAATTACAAAGACAATTATACAAACCGTATACACAAACACCTAAAATGCAAGTTGCACGTTGCAACATTGAATTCAGGTAAGAGTTATATTATTTAAACAATAATTATAGAATTTAAGAATTTACGTTTAAAATGATCATTATGGATGTTCACTAATCTCTCCTGCCCCCACTCCTTCAGGTGGTCAGCATGAACAATCAACTTTGCTGTGGCTTTGCATTTATTACATTAATACAGCTAATGCGTTGATCTGCTAAAACATAATTTAGTAAAGTGCAATGAACCAGCCCATCTTAACTGATAACATGTGCCAATGCATGCACCAATATGAAATGAACTCTCCTCTTAAATTAAAATGTAATTCCAGTGAAGTGCTATTGGAAACCACCCCATCAAGAAAATCACACAAAATTGACAAACTCTGAACGTGAATTTACATGATGTAAAAAGATGTTTCCCTTTGGTTACTTCACGCTCTAGATTTTCCCATAACCTCTGTGTTCTGTTCAATCACATATTGATGTAAACTTGGTCAAGGTTGGAAGGGCCAGCTGGTCAGACTGTCGAACATGTCCAGATCGTGTCTCCTGAACTGTCCAGAGAACAAAGGCAGATCTAATCCTTTGTTTGCATTGGAATCAATGTAATATTGATCACAGCCTAATTATATCATCATACTCGTATGATTCTAAATTGGACTTGATTTGCAGATACTCTGTTGTAAAGTGCCGTTTTGTGTAGTAGCTCTCATTGTATGGTAAATTCATAGTAAATCTTGTCACCGATCCCGCTACTAGATGCGAATTTTGAAAAGACCAAAAGAAGGAGATCATTTGAAGTCCAGCAATGAACTTCATTAGTCACAGGCATGCACACTTGAACATATACAGTACATGCAAATGCATCACGCACACCTTTGCACACATATGGACACACACACAGACAGGCATACAGCCCTTTGGACATGTCTCATTAAATTCAGGTGAATAGATTAATTAAAATGCTATTTAAATCCCTTAGGACTGTAATCCACACTGCTGGTGTGTTTGTCACACACACCCACGTACAAACATTACATAGAAATGGGTAGCGGGGGAAAGACGGGTAATTTGCAGGTAAGCAGAAACATTTGTGTGACCTGTATGCGCAAGCGAGGACATCAATGGAGCTACGGAGTTGTGAACCCATCACCGTGCTATTGGTTTGAGGGAATCAGTATCAGTGAAATTGAAGCTGAAATTAAAATGATTTATTTTAAGGAGCAATACAGTGCAAAGCCTTTTTTCTGTTTAGCTGATCTGACCTTGTGTGTCCCTCCTCAAGGCCCCCCCCCCCCCCCCGCCCCATCCACTGAACCTGCTCATCCACAGCAATGACCTTAACTGCAGCTGTGATTGGTAGACCAGAGGAACGCTTTGTTAGCCTTCTGTAAATTCTGTGATAACTTCACTGATTGCCTGACACTGTTGTATTTTGAAAAGAGAAGCCTCATAATATCACCGCTTAAATAACTTCAAATAACTGCAGAATCTAGACATGTTACGAAACTTTGGGTAGAAATAAATAGTGGCGGGTGAGTCAATTTGTGCCAATTAAACCTTTAAGGGTAAACCGGCGTTCAGGATGAGGGGGGACATCAACTCAGTCCTGTCCGTGTTGCAGTTTATATGAAATCATGAGCATGTCCCCACATAGCGACAAGAGAGGACATAGGAGTTGCATAGGGGGGTGTTTCTGCATATTCTCACCCACTTTACTTCAAGATAATAGAAATGAATGTTTCGCTTTTCTTCTTAAGTTACTTTATTTTTGCCACTTTTGTTTGGATCACTGCACATTGTGTAGTACAAATAGTCCTTCCTTCATAGCCCAGAAGAATCCTTGGAGAGAAAAAAAAGAAAAAGCAATCATCAACTGCCATGCAGTGGGCCATGTGACCTTCACCTGCCAGAGAGGCAAATTGCATTAGAGCATGACATGTCATTCATCGGGGCCGTACGCTAATTTAATGATTAATAAGTTTAACACCGCTTAATAATTTCAGTTGGGCCTGTGACTGAAATCGTGGCGAGCTGGGCTGAGCGCAGTGGGAGACGGAGGAGGATGTCTGGGACTGGGACGGTCTGTCTGGGAGCCGAAGACAGAGAAAGGGAAAGAGAGGGAGAGAATCTCCCCGAGGACTACATATCAGTCTATTACCACCATGACCTTTTCCCTCCACTGGCTATGCCATTAGAGAGAAAATCTGAAAGTAAAGCCTTGATTAACACAGTTTTTCAACATGTTGGAGAAAAAAAAAATGGAAAAGGAAAAATATGTTCCTTCATTAGGAAAATGTTCTGCATTATTAATGTTACTGAAGCCAGGCTAAGTGGACCTTAGAGCATTACGAATTCTTGGTTTAACCAAAGGTGATCACAAACTCTACAACAGGATTCCACAACAGTGTGACTAAAAGATATACCAGAAACCTTTAGAGAAAGTCATTTGAAATAATTGAAATGTAAATTAAATTTATGTCTAGATGACGACCATCAGGTTAAAAAAATAAAATTAAGTTTCTAAAAATCTAGTTTTGCAAGTTATAGCTATATGTGTGTGTTCATTCTTTTAAGAACATTTTTTTCTGAATTATCAACACTGTAGAAGTAGGCTGATGTGTGACAGCATTGGCAGTGTCAGTTCTCACGACCGAGCAGCTCAGCGCCTTAGTAATTTCATTCAGTTAGGTAATAGTGCTCGCCACTGAAACTCATGACGACGTTCTGGGCCGACTGTGAGCAGATGAGTGAGCCTGCAGTTGCGGTAAGAATACACTCAAACCCGATCGCAGCGTATTGACGGATACCTTGTGGGCAGAGTTGAAGTAAGACAAATGCAAACACACAGGTGTTCATTTTACACACACGCACCCACACACGGACAGACACGCACGAGAGATCCTCCTCGAGTGATGCATGCTTCTCGTGCCTGCAGCAGTTTCACCTCAAAAGTCTGTTCTCCACATTTCTCAGTTCTCACAGATCGGGTCGGAAGCAGAGCATTGGTCACACGCTTCAACCAAACAGCATCAGTGCTGAAGACTACATGCCTGAGGGTAGCAGCACTCAAAATACTTGTTGGATCTTAAACAATCTGCGTCGTGACGAAGTAGCTATTAAAAGGCACCTTGCTCCCTTGTTTTTTCCGATCGGATCACAAGAAAATGTGCAACATGGGAAAGAATCATGTTCACGACGGCATTAAATTCCGATTGGATTTAAACAGGACTTTGCCCCCCTCTCACCTCGGTGTCCACATTTCCTGATAAGCGCATTTGCTGTGGTCTGTGTCAACTAACTAAACAGCCACCCACTGCCCATCAAATACAACAGTGACCTTGTCCCAATCTGCTTAGGAGCATGCCCTCTGCCTCATTCCCATCGTACTCCTTGTGACCCATGCAGCACAAGGTCACGACAGATCCTCCCACATTGCTATCCATGTCCTCACAGAAGCAGGCACGGCGGTGTTTGAGTGAATGCAGCGCTAAAGGACCTCCAGACAACCTTGGAGGGCCTGTTCCAATCTATAGAGCCAGCAGGTGATGCTTATCTCGAGTATGGCAGGAAGGGGTCCGCTCCAATTGTGCGAAGCCACATATTGTCATGGTGGACAAAGAGAGTCAATTAAGTTCATAATATGAGGTCCAGGTGAAACAAACCAAAGACGTGTGTAAAAAACCAAGCCAGCTGCCGTGCGTGTGTGTGTGTGTGTGTGTGTGTGTGTGTGTGTGTGTCTTAGACAGATAAACTAATGTAAGATGACAAACAGTGTCTTCAAATGTCTCAACTGATACCAACAGACAACCATCTCTCTCTTAAAAGACTCAGAAATTGAGCCACGCCCTTACAAAGCACCAACGGTGCAAACCTCTGACCTTCTTTTCTTTTTCTTTCTTTTAAAAAAAAACATTCTCAACATCCCACAACATTCTTGGCTGGCAAAATTAGTCTGATGCCGAGGTCTGCAGAGTGACAGAGAGGAAATGGTTATGATCGCAGATGATTTTTATTGGACGCCAGCACACATTGTGTGTGTGCTTAAAGGCGAGGTTGAAACACAAACCTTTTCAAAAACTACTCTAGAAAATAAACATTCTTTTTTTAAATGAAATGTTGGATAAATATTTTGGATTTGTTCGAAACCGTTTGAGAAGGAATGGAAAACTCTTTGGGGGTGAACAGGGGATTCTCAGGTTAACGGTGGTGGATCAAAGGCTGTGCGCCGCTTGTTTGTTAGGGCAGACAACCAACCGCCTCATAAGTCTAGCTCTGCCACCCTTTCGCCACATGGTGCACCTGGAAAACACTGAGGCCAGTGTTTGGGCAAGAAAAGTCTGCAGCTTAGCTTTCAACACCGCCACCCGCCATTTTTGGAAAATACTAAAGCAAAGGCAAAGTCAGAAAATCCTTCCGCAGGATCACAAAACTCCGCACAACATGGATGTTCAATGAAATACACAATGCAAATGTGTGCAACGATAAGACACTGCATATATATGTACTGTATACACAAACTATCATAGAAAAAAAAGTCTTTTATGTACAGTACCACAAGGTTTGGACACGCTATATACATATATATAGGGATGTTGAGAATGTTTGAACACAAGAAAATTAGTTTTTTGTATGATTGTTTGTGTATAATGTACATATATGTGCAGTGTCTATCGTTGCACACACATACATACTATATACATATACTATATATATATATATATATATATATATATATGGTGAGGAGCCAACAGATACATTTAATTCACCAATTTTTCTATCAGCAGCGCTTGCCCTTTAGATTAGTGTTTATTGGTGGTGTACTCACGCTGGTGTAACTACGGTGGGTGTTTTTAGTTACTCGTTTTTGTTTTAATTGCCTGCCTCCACCTGTAGAGAAAGGACTGGAGAGGTTTCCCCTCTCGCTGACGAACACAGCAGGCTTTGAGATGTCAGCCGCTCTCTTTAACGGGCCAATGGCAGTTTCCTCCCGTCACAACTCTGACTTCCTGTACAAACATAACCTCATTAAAACTGCCACCCTGGTCTGTGGGCGGGGCTGCTGGTCCTCCTCTCCAATTAGGAGCGGCAAAGGCTGTCGCACTGACAACTCCCACTTTGAGTTAAAATCGGTGCGCTCTAGGGGCCAACGCCATATGTCAAAACATAATTATGATCTCACCCATACCTCTGTCCAAAAGAGAAGACAGAATGTGAGAAAGAATGAGGAGGAGGAGGTGGTGAGGGAGAGGGGGAGAGGGGGAGAGAGGGACCGGGTTGGTGTCGGCAAACGGATGCAGTGGAGGGAATAATGAACCAAGAGGGATAATGGGAATATTTGACCAAAGTACGTTTTATCACCCCTCTCCCACGCACCCCTGTCTTCAAAATAAATAGTAATATTTCTTCTTTGTACATGTGGAAAGGGAGAGGGCATGTTCATTCCCCCTCGCTGTTGACACTGGTTCCTCCCAGCAGCGAGAATTAAGTTCAAAGGTTGAGCAGTCACAGCCTGCCCGTGTAAAGCATTTCTGCTTATGGTATGACAGAGTGTGATACCACCGATTCACTCAGTTATTCTTTTCCACTCACAAGAAAAAGAAGAAGAAAAAAAAACCTGCAAGCACACACACATGCAATGGAACCGATATGCCTCCAAGTGACTGCTTTGCAATCAATTCGCTCACTTCAAACTCTTACCCTGGCATGATTTGGGTGACGTGTTTTGCATTCCAGGTCCGTCAGCCGGTATCCTCGGTTTATCCCACAGGACTGTGGGCAAAGATGAGGAGGGTGAAGAGCGGGGAGGATGCAAGTGGGAGGTCACAGAAGAATGTGACACCGAAGGCCACCCTCTGTCTGCAGTGCACAGCGTCACAGCGAGGCCTCCGTGACCCAGTAAGAGGACACCGCAGGGGCCAACACACCTCAAGCTGTGGCCACTGGCACAGCTGCCAGTCAGACCGTTTGGATAACTGACAAGTTGTGGCAACTTAGTTAGCACGACATGCGAGAAACACACCGATAAAAGGTTTTGTAATAAAAATTCCACCACTAGTTAATTAACAATGTAATTATTGCGAACCGTCATCTGTTGCATGCCGAGATCCCTCTAACCACGCACGGATGTTCCCCTCCCCTACCCCCCCCCCCCTTTATGGCGTTTTTGAAGCAACCCATCCCCGGTTTGTCCTTTTCTTTGCATGTCCTTTATAATGGGAGCGAGATGGGGTTGGAGACAGAAACCGACAGGTGTTCAGCTGTGTGATGTTTGACATGCTCACGCAGCGTGCGTTCATCACAGGGAGGAGACACGTTTGACAGCAGCGACTCCCTGACCATGATTACATTATCTCTCGGTGTGCTGCTGAAGGTCAGGGGACAGCCCCAGCGAGCGGGCAAAAAAAACAAACACCTATAGAGAGTAAAGCGCGTGGTTTGGCATGGGGCAAACACGTGGATGATGAAAAGCAGAAGGAACAGATCATTTAAGCCAGAAAGACAAAAACAATGCTCAATCTCAAAAGGAAATGGCAGTCAGAGGTAAATTGCATAATAAAGCAGCTTTTCCATCTCCTTGAAATTAACACAGTCTTACTTGGCTGGAAACAGTAAACTACTCAGATTAAATATGAATATTTGTCTCTGATCCATGAATTATACAAAGCTTGGCACATTGAAACAATTATCTACTCGTTTGTTTTTTTTTCCTTGTGTGCTCTTTAAATTATGTTGAACATCAACAAACTATTGAGAGGAAAACAATAAACATTAACTGAATAGACATGTCAGTTGCAGGGGCTACAGAGCCATTATGTGGCATTCCCCCCAGGGTGGGCAGTGCGCTGGGGATGGTGGGGGTTGCTGCAGTGGGATGAATGGGCCCAGTGTTTGTAATGGAGAGGAGTGTGGCTGCTGGCCAGGGATTTGAGTTAGCAGGCCCTGCCCTGGAGAGGAACACTTCACACTCTGCCAATTGGGGCTGCCCGTGCAGGGAATGGCATGGGGAGACCTCTCTTCTCTCCCATTGCCTTATCCTTGTGTGTTTGTGTGTGTGCGCGCATTCTTTGTGTTTCCAGAGTGTGTGCATGTGCACTCGCGTGTTTAAGGGAGAGTGATTAAGGAGAGCCTTCTGAAGCACGCTACTCAGCCCTCCTCCTCTGTGTAGGCTGACAAAAAAAAAAAAAAGAGTTGCTCTGGCCTGTTCACAGCATTTCCAGCCTGAAGCTGCAGTGTAGCCATAGTGAACTTGTGTTGAAATGCCACACAGTGATATCTCTGTTGAGAAGGTCTTCATTGGACTTGGGGTGATTGAAATTAACCATTTACACCCACATGCATGCATGCAAACAACACCAAAACTCAAACACACATACTAATTGCTGTAAGTGAGTGAGAGCTGGGAGCGGGTGGACAGGTCTGGCTGAGTGGACGGTTTCACGCGTTCATGCACCGCTGCTCCAGCGGCATAATGAGGTGTGACGCATCAGACTAAGTGGCTAATGGGGTGTGAAGTCATTAGAACACTGCCTGTAACCCTCCAGCCCTCCCCGTCTCCAACTTCATCCATCCGTCCAACTCCATTTCATTTGTTTTCAGTTTCAGCACACTCACCTTTCATCACGTCGTTTTTCGGCTCATCATCTGCATCAGAGTCTTGACTCGTCTAACTTGCATGTTACCGAATCAACAAGAAAAACTCACTTTACCAACACACTGGAGGGATTAACTCTGAAAGAAAACGAGGAGCATTTCAACATGCACGAGCAAGGGGAGAAGAAGACGACCATCTGTTCTCAGGGATCAGACATAGTTGTAAACAGCTTTAAGAATAGAGAACAGGCTGAAGACAGTGAAACTTAATATCTTTGTCCTGCTGTTTTCGTATTTTGGTTCCTTCTAATCCTCGGTTCACTCTTTCCCAATAGGGCGCAGACGTAGTCGTCACTATGTGCCCTTTAGCCTTCTGCAGCAAACCAAGACAAGGAAAATGTCACAACAGACACAGCCGGCTAATATAAAAAATACATTTTTGCTTTGTCTTCATCAATAGTACTATTTGTTTGGTAAACCGTCTCTGCTTATTACCTTCTCTCTATTGAGTTGATCTTATTGCTGCGAGGATAAAATGAAATATGCAGATCTGTAAATGCAGTTGTACGAGTTAATTTAGCAACCAAAAGAACTCAGCCTGTCCTGTTTCCCACTGTATCTGCTAAGTGTGCCCATGCGTAAGAGCGCACACCTGCAGCTGTTGTACCAGCCCTCTGTGTAATTTCATTAACCTTTATACAGAGCGGCGCATGTACAATTCCTCCGCAGAAGATTATACATAGGCATTCAGTCCTTCCACACCGCAACTAAAAGTTACAGCTGCACTGTGTAAAGGTTTAGTGGCGATAACCTTCATTGCTTAGTGGTTTGCACTGTTGGCCCTTGCACTGCACAAATAGCAATACTCACTGAATGCAGCTGCTAAACAATCGCCATCAGGTACACCCTGACAAAGAAGTGTCAGTCTAACCCACTCTTACTTGAAATGCAGGCTAAACAGCTTGATAAATTGAGTCTGAATACATTTGAAATAAAATCCCCTAAATTGATCCTCCTCTGTTGAAAGGTGCATAGGTCTTATATGAGGAGGCACATTTCCAATGGGACGAATAGAATATGTGAATACAATGTTTTAAGTAAAAAGTTTAAAATAATTCAGAAAAAAAAGCTAAATCATGTAAAGAATTAGTGTTACTCTTTTCTTTGGCAAGTATTTAACAAAAGAGGTAGTTTTTTTTATTCAGTTGATTTGGAGAGAATTTATTACTTGAAAATGAAAATAAAAGGCTGAGAAAAGTGTATGTATCCTGCAAAAACCCACACTCCAGGCTGGTGCAACTTTTACGCGCGTCCACACACATGCAAGTCCGATAGGAGAGAGAAGTCTTAGATCGCGGTGAAACATCATATTCCCTCGACAAAGGCAGACACTGTCCCCAGGCACTGATCCCGGTTAACTTTCACTTTATATCATATAACAGTGAGGTCAGGGACTCCGATAGGAGAATCTGATTCCACACCAGCCCATGATGATAGCCCTTCCCATGGAGCATGTCTCCTCCCCACCAGGGAGAGGGAGATAACACTGAGAGGCCGGGAGCTCTGGAAGGATCAACAGTTTAATGCTCCAGACTTCTTGGGGAATCCCGTCAGACCTGATTAGCATCTCACAGTTTGTCTCTTTAAAAAGGACCATGCCAGTGGTTTTGCCAAAGGTCTACGTTTCACGTGAAATTTACAAATTTACAGAAAGTATTCTGGCATCACATTTTGTTTGGTTTTGCAAATCAAAAGTATTTTCTTTTATTTTCCAGGTGTATAATTTCTCTACTGTAAGACAAGTTATTGGAGGGCTCTCTTCCAAGTTGTGTATTACATTATGGGAAACATGTTAATTATGGCTGGATTTAAGTGGTACGTATGTCATTCACTGCTTTCTTTTCTTGGAGGTTTTATACTTGCATACGTGTGCATTTCTTTTTCTTGTCTTCTTGTCTTCTTGTACCTGTAGACGGTTGTTTTTCTTTGATGATATAGATATACATGCAAACCACAAGCTTCATCCTACTATACTTGATCACAACAGAAAACGCTTGTCACATCATTTGAAACTAAATTAGAAAAACAAACGTTTTTTAAAAAGCTGCTATCGTCAACTAAATCTATGGATGTGTTTGGCGCAAACACTGTAAAGATTTGGGGCTTCGCCCCTATACATTATTCTTGGTCAGTGATTATAATCAACCATCTATTTTTCAGCAGCGCAGCTGTGGTATTCCTGTGAGAAAGCCAGGTCGGGGTACATATTTGTCTAAAAATTCCTCACTTACATAAGCACAAAACTGCATTTCCTTACAAAATAAACAAAACAAATTACTTTTTCGGTCCAGTGCACTGCCAACTACCAAGGGCACAAGACGTGTCCTTTGGCAATGTACAAAACCTTTACAGAGGAAAATATCCCACGGTGTTGTTTCTACGTCCTTGGACATTTTAATGTAGGTTAACATAAAGATGGAAGCATTTGGTGGTTGTCTTCTGTTCCAACTACAACATGAACCAGACCATATGAACCCATCACAAGACCTGGATTCACTAAAAAAATATTGATAATTAAATAAGTGTTATACAAAATCCAAATTCTGTAATAAAATATTATCTTTCTAATATTGTGCTCTGTCAAATATGTAAGTACAGTAGCTAAATTTAATAAAAATGGCAGTATACTATATCACCCAGACATCTCCATCTGTTGCCTAAAATTCTATTTGGTCAAAAAGGGCCTGTACACACTAAATGTTTCTACAGGTTGGAATACAATAATCCAGTTTGCCGCCTATGCACTGCTTGGGCAAGCCCAAAACATTTTATTGTTTTTTTTTTATTTTATTAACATTTTATTTCAATACTACTGTATATGCCCCTTCATTATTACTCCTCATCAAACGGGACAAACCTTCTGGAATCTTGTCCAATCCTGTCCAATGTACAGAATCTTAACGTAACTTTCCTCAATCAATGGTGTAACAGTATGTACCAAAACATAAATATAAAAGCACCAAATTCTAAATTGATACTTAAATGAAGTTAGTACGAAACATTACCACATTCAGGCTGACAAATGAACATGGGCTGGTTGCTACAAGCTGAGCTAATTCATTTTAAGCACTGATTTATCTCTTAATACGAGAATATTAGAGGTGTCCCAAAAACATTGCATGTTCATTTAAAGACCACTGGTGTGTGGCCATTGCTCTTGAAACTAATTAATGAAACCAATTAGGCAAAATTTGCACCTGCAGCTAATTAGCAGAACGGAATTCAGAGGTGGAGATATTCACAATGTCAGTTTTTATTTTCTTATCCTTCTATTTCAACATTCAGATGAGTAGTAAATTGTTGAGCGACGTTCTGAAAGATGGCTTATGAAAGAAGGTGACAAATCAACGGAAATTAAAGGATCACGGCTGAAACACTAAAAAATCAAACAGAGCATTTGCAAATCATTGAGGAATGAGGACGTGCGAATAGGGAAGTGGGCATTATAAAGAGAATACTGATTGGTTGGTATTAAAATGCAGGTTCTGTTGGCCTTTGCACCTGTTCGATGTGTCTGGTCATCTGTGAACAGCCACTGCTGTGGAGCAGTTGTGTAGACATACGCACATGGCGGCGGAAGTGCGACTTGGGACGGATGAATAAAGGAACACTGGCCTCATCGAACTGTTGCCAAACCAGATGAGCAGCCATGCTTAAAATGCATCACCATCAGAGGTCAATTTCAAGGCAACGCATTGAAGAATACCCAGCAGCAAGTACATGTACATGACCACGATTTTGACAACTGTGGCATATATCAAACTACGTACTCAATGTCTCACTCTGTCGTCTCTTTTCCCGCAAATGACTTGATGTGGCAGTTCTATTAAACCAATGGTTTCCCTTTCTATCATGTGCCATTCTGCAATATTCATGGTCATAATAGGTGGGGTGAAAATCACTTGCCATGACAGTCCTACTGTAGTCCACATGTCAGAGGGAAGCTCTGTGGCCCAGCTGAGGGGTCAATCTCTCAACCTTAATGGCACTCTTTGGGTCATGTGACTGCCAAGTGCTCCGGAACACTCGTTACAGCAGAGAGGAGCAGGAAATGATTATCGGGAGGTCAATTTATGCAAGGGAGAGGCGAAATGACAAAGTGAGGGGTCAGAGCTCGCCCATATCTCTGCACATTAAAGATTGACATGCAGAATCTGAGAAGGCCCCGCCCGTTAGCTCTCTCCTCACCCCACGCATGCACTTCCCCATTTAAATATCAGCCAGACGATGAAAGTACAGCCATTAAATTGTCCGTAGAGCGCTTCAGGAATGAAATGGGGGAGATAAAATGATCCCCCTGGGTAATCAACGGGGCTATGACTTAGCCGTGAGTTTTAGAATGGGGGGAGGAGCTGGTGCATGTTTAACTCATTTGTTTTCCAAACCTTCTGAAAACATCACTCCAGAAGAGAGGGTAGTAGGACTAACTTAATGCTCCCCAAACTATGGTTAAAGCAAAACGCATTGGCACTTGATGGCACTTGGTTTAAGGTTAATGCCATCTACTCCATTCTTAATACGTATGCCGGGTTTTTATGCGCAGATTATCAAGATCACTTGGTTTGTTCCTCTGTAGATTATGTTCACAAGTTAATAGCCCCCATTCAATGGCCGAGCAGGCATCAATCCGCCATCCACTTGCTCCAGGTTGGTATGAAACAAAATAACCTCTGCGGCACTTAAGGCTGCATTGACTGGTCTCCCTTTCTCGAGGTAGGCAACACCGAGCATCAAACATGCAAACGCACACATTTCTAGTCAAAAGTTTGGACACAATGAATAAATGACAAAATGTGTCCAAACTTTTGACTGGTACAATTTAGGCAGAATGTAGATGCACCATATTAAGCCTACAGCCTCCATAGAGCCTCAGCTTAGGGTACAATGGGGGGGTTGGGGGAGTTGTTAAGGGCTAATTAAGGAACGCTACTGGGGTTTTCGGTCATTAAGAGTACATGGTTAGAATACGAATTCCTCTTTTGTTAAGGTTGGAGGGAGAATACATGGATGAGCATATTGCACGACTGGTCACATTAAATTTATTTTTTGTGAGGCCTTATCGTGTTTTACACCATCTTTCTGTTGTCATGCACAGATAAAGCCGTACTACTAATCAGATAAAAATGGCTGCAAAGCAATTTAAACTAGACGTGATATCATTCAGCTGTCTAAGAATGTACACATTGTGTGCCATAAGTAATAGTTCCTTCATGAACATTTTGCATAGGGAACTCATGTAGGACTATTTGTATTGGAGGTAGAAGAGAAAACCAAATATCTCCTTGCTGTTTACCATAATATGAGATTAAAATTTGAGTGACAGGAGAAATATGGCATTGTCATTGTGTGTTGCATGGCTCAGCCTCACTTGGTTGTGTTGTCGACTGACTTGTTATTCAACACAGTCTTATGAATGCCCTTCAAGGGCTACGGGAAGTTGCAGGTACCTCAAACTATAAATAGGGATGTGATTTAATTAAGCAAGGGGAGAGGAAATGAATGCCGTTCCATGTAGTGTTTGCCATAGATGCATGAAAGTAACCCAGTGGAAAAAATAGGTCACTTATAGGTAACATTGGTTCTGTAGCCTACACTTTGAGTATCTGCAAGCAAACTGAGCTCTTCAAAGGCCAATAACAATGTTAATGGTTCCTAGTTCAAGGTGCGTGTGCCACATAGGGCAGTATCAATATTTATAAGAAGTACTCCCGCAATTTTTGGAAAAATGTACCCACTCTCTAACACCGATACACACACATTGCTTGAAACGCTTGACGGTTCTCTTTTTTTTTTTCCTTTTTTAACTGCATTTCTTGGTGGTAAGGATAAATTACATCAACAGCACAAAAACGTATGGTGTCTCCTCCTTTGAAATGTTCTCATACTTAAATCTATTCAGGACAAAAATAAATCACAAGGAACGAATGCGTACTTCCAGAACCAGCAGCTGAGGCGTCTACGCTGGGGCTCGTCTCTGGGGTGGGCTGGCGTGATGCTGGCTGTGGAGGATGACGGAGGTGAAGGGGTTAGGAGCGGAGCAGGCTCAGCTACAAGGGCCTCTGTCCCAGGCCAGGCGGTGAGCTGCAGCCCTGTGCTGATAAGACTGTAATAGTCCTCCTTCGAGGACCCAGGGCTCCGCTGCCCTTATTAGTCATTTATCACACCTGGCAGCCTCACTGAACCATAATTACTCTTCCCTTATCCCCCCACACTGTCATGTCCATGAGAGGGAGCGGGGCAGAGGGGGAGGGAGAGAAATAGCAGTGAGAAACAGTGTTTAGAGAGTGTGCACTTGGAGAAGGACAGAAGGGAAGGAGAGAAGGGAGAAAGAAGGTGCTACTGAAGACTAGTCATGAAAGGACAAAGTCTGAACTTGACATTTAAATAGTATGTAGTACATACAGAAGGTATAATGTACTACTTTTAACACATGCTAAGGCAGCCAAACTACGATTTCTTTCCCGGGTGAGCTACAAGGACATTTTCTCTTTAAAAAGGTTTGTTGCCACGCGCCAGTCTGTCACAAAAGTGCCCTCCGCGACACAGTAAGCAAATCCAGATGTGAGCCACGTTTCTTCAATCAAAATCTGAGGCTTGGATACTGTTCTCCAAACCAACCAACCGTTGGAGTACGGTTTCACACTCGGCCTGTAGTGTTTCGTTAGCAACAATGTTTCACTTTTTACAAGGAATCAAACATGCATACATGTTGTTAAGCTGCTCTTAAAACCGAGGTTTGTTCCATCATTTTGCACATAAATTTGTCTTAAATAAATTTTTAAAAAAGTAAGACCAAGATCCAGCCCTTAAAATAAATAAACAATAAGATTATTAGAGTCACACAACTAAACTGTCCAAAAGGAAGTGTTTGAATGATCAGATTGCCTGGATGCTCTGTTGAATCCCTGTGCCAACCGTTGTTGTCCTCCACAGATAGGACGACACATTTGCAGCTATATCCAGATGTGTGACATGGGGAAGGACAGAGGGACTGCAAAAAGAGGGAGGGTAAAGTAAGTGGGAAGAGAAATGGGATTGCATGAATTTTGCTGTCATTAAAAAACCCAACAGATGTGGGAGTCCCAAAGGAAAGACATCTGGGTTCTTTCCCTTTCTCCCTCTCTCTCTCTCACACACGCACACAGACACTTTTCATCAGCTACATAAGGTGAGAAAATGGTGAATGCTCTTGGCTTTTAAAGATCCGTATTGCTGCCTTCCTCCATTTTAACAACCGTTTTATGGAGCAGCTTCCTTAATAGCCACTCACTTATAAAACAAAGCTGTAATGACATGCAAATGACTCACAGGGAAACAGTGTAAAGAGGAGGTGATGTATGGCCCGTCTGCGCACCACAAACGCACACCAAAACACACAGGCGACAAAGGAAGACCATCTCACAGAACAACCTCCAGAAATATTTCCTCTTTTCTCTGTACTAATCAATATATAACCCGTTTAATACAGGAGAACATTAAGAAATGTTCTTTCCATTAATGTTGCTTAATCTCACTGTGTATCACTGTGACCATAACATCATGTCGCTCATATTTTCCTTTGAAAAAGTTATTCCCAAGGTATTTAGCTCATTGGAGTGTAAAACAAATAAAATCAAGGTATTATAGAAAGATGTACAATGCACATACGAATCAATATATGTTTTCAACAGGCAATTCACTGTACAATACAACAAAGAAGCATACATGATAGTACTACATGAAGTAGTGAACTGAGTTTGCGTGTGTGAAATTACCAGCTATTCTATTAAATATCACACTGGATTAGGGCCTGAATTGGATAGATCCCAGGTGGTCTCATTTGGACACATAGGGGAAGAAGCCTCCTCCTACTCAAACTAAACGTTGAATGTACCCATGTTGTATGCAGGGAACCAATCCCTCCTAAAGTAAACCATAATCAACGTCTTGGTTCAATCGTCAGACTGATCGTCTAGTATGCTACTAGCCTGCTTCTCTTGAGCTGCCAAAGCAGTCTGCATCCTAGCTCCAATTAGGAGAACAAACCACAGCGAGGCCCACACACCATCAGCAGTCCGAAAATGATAGGAACAAAATAAAAAATCAGCTGGACAGAGAGAAAGTCAGTTAATACAGCAGAAAGCCTTTTCTCATCAGTGACTGTTATAATCGGTCGAGTTAGCTGTCCCCGTGTCTCTCTCTCTCTCTCTCTCCCTCCCTCTCTCCCTCTCACGCTCTCGCTTTCACTGCATGTCCCTGTCACCTCTTCAGTCTGTTTCCTCTTCCCTCCCCTCTTCCCTGGTTTTGCTCTATTTATGACTTCCTCTGAAATCTCTGCGTCTCTCGCACACTTATATGGGCCATAAATCAGCCATTGAAAAGGACAGTGGACGGGAGGAGAGAGAGAGAGAGAGATGGAAAAATCGGAGGGAGGCCTTCACCGTCGTCTAAGAGACCGTTTAAAGGCCCACTAGAGAGCTTTAAAACTGAAACCTGCTGGAAATATTAGCCTACACAGGCAGCCGGTGGGGGAGGGAGAGGAGTGGGAGGGGATCCAGGGGGGGGGGTCCAGCAGCACGCAGATTACAAAACAGTGTAGTGACAAGCAATCAGTGTCAAATGTGCTTGGTGATGTTACACTAGACGCACACAGTTACCAATTCTTCTCCTGGGTGATTTAACTGCAATCTTCATAAAAAAGCAGCCCCATCTATACATGTATATATGTTCCTTTTTAGCTAATGAAGGGCTCAGCTTCCGTTGCAGCAGGGTTTTTTTTTTTTTGCTGCTGGTTGTTACCAGTGTGAAGAAGCTTGGCCAGAGCAGTTCAGCAGATGCATACTAGAGACTTATATGGGACTCTGGGGTGATTAATTTTTGAAGTGTGTTGTAAAGCGCTATGAGATCCATAAACAGGAGAGTACACAACAGCAAAATCCCTGGATGGCGATGGTCACAACGCAGCTCACGCAGCACCATGGGCGCATGTAACCACAGCTAGGCATCATTTCTCAAGTTGCAGCAAAAATCAATCTCTTCTTAACATATCTGTACACCTTCGGCACGTTTTGGGATGGCATTCCAGCTAAACGGGATCCGTTTCTTTTCTTCCCCCCAATCTGGGTCTTAAAACAGTGGCATCGTAATTGCCTACAGTCATCTGATCATCCGGATTTCACTGATGAAAGTTACAGGTGCTGCCTTTTCTCTCATATACACCTCCCTCATGAGGGTTTTGTTTAGAACACAGCACTCAAACAGGAAAAAGGAAACCCCTTGAAATAAAGAGAAAGAGGCACCGTTTCATTAATACGCCCCTGAGACAACAGCGGCAGAAGAACGAGGGGGTGTGGGGGGGTTATCTGCCCTCATCTGTGAGGAAAGCTCCCCCTTCCCTCGCCTCTCACTAGACTGTGCGTCCATCAGGCCTCATTACTCTAATGGTTGTGGCAGTGATTAAGGCTTCCTGGCTGCAGACCCCTTTGTTTGCTCGCCTGTGTTTCCCCTCCATAAAGGCAGTCTTCAGGATGCTGGGGCCCAGTTCCCCCTCCTCTTTTTGGGGAAGCAGTGCTGGCAGACCTCCTTGGACCTTGTAGTTATCACAGGAGGGGGTTGGGACAGGTTATCGCCATTTGAAGAGGAGAAAGCCAGGAACCGCTGGGTTCCTGCACACACAGTGATAATATGGCTGGTGGGGGTATTAAGCTGCAACAATGTATGTCTCGGGCTCTGGGTCTTTCTTACAGCTTCTGATTATGTGGCTGCATCCAGTAAGTGTTCTGGTGGTGTGTGAAGTGTGCTACAGTATACACATACAGACAGTGTAATACGGAACAGTACCTACACACGGATACCTGTGCAGACCTATACACCCACAAATCAAATTGGACCAAAACGAGCAAAGCTAGTCATTGAATGAAAATAACAGAAATCAAACAAAACAAAACCCCTGTTTGAGGATTTCTCCTCTGTTGAGGTGAATGGACATTAAAACCTGGACACCCGTTCAAGTTCAAACAATGTTTTTTTCTTCTTTTCCTTTCATTTTTCCCCCCTCCCTTTCATCTTTAAATCATCCAATGAAAAAAAAAAGTGTCAATACTTATTGAACCTGGTTATCAATTTAACATGAAATGAAGTGTCAGCGGTACAATTAGAACCAGTACTGCCCGACCCCATCTCCATCCACTTAAAAAGGGGGAAGCCTAGACATTCATTGTTTTTTGTACAACATTACTAAAGCAATCATGTCTCTCTGGTCTCAGTCAAGTGTGCAGGGTGAGGCACTCTGTCTGGTCTTCTTCAGTTTCACTCAATTCAGTCTTGTTTCTTGCTGCTTCATCCATAATGGATAGCTCTTTGGATCGCCGTCACCAAGAGTCTATCAATGGCTGAAAATCCAGCTACGGATCTCACAGACAGCAGTGGCCTCTTACAGACAATTCAATTGTTTTTGGACTTGTTAGGAGGACAGATTGAGTTCCAAACTCTGAGAATAAAAGGGGTTTCTTGGTTGGAATTTCTGACTATAAATATGACAAAGTAATAACAACAAACTCACGGTCAGACAGCTTTACATGAGTGCCTGTATCGCCTTGTGCAATTTAAAGAAGATGACACATGGAGATTGATCTTTAATAAAAATAGATTTCTGATTTTAGAAAAACAGACCTAGACATCAGGTGCAGTCTTTCCAATAAGAGGCCTAAAACATAACCCTCTGTAAAAAAAAAGAAATTGTTCATTGTGTCGTGGACCCACAACACCTTGGGAGAGCCCTCAGCTGCTAGCCGCTAAAACTTAAAAAAAATGATGACCATTCAGAACAATGGCTGTCATGGGAGACCATCACAAAAACAACACGTACACAAAAAGCAAGTAAACAGGCACAATACGTATCCGACGACCGTGTGTAAACAAAGAGCGGTATTTGTTTGTCCCACATCTGAGCAGTGAGGAGCAGAACTGAGGACCTGTGCACAGCTGTCATTCCTGTGCAGTCAGTGGGCTTCACCAGGCTCAGCCTGTCCCAAAGGCCTGTACTGGGAGGCCTGCATGCAGTCTGACATCTGGACTACACAGGAGAGGGGGTCGGGGGGGGGAATCATTTCCATTCTCTGCATTTTTTTTTATTTTTTTTTTAATCTTACTGCCTCTTTGTCTCTATGGAAGGGTTCACAGGTCGCAGGCACGAGGGGAAGGTTGATGAACTGCTATCTAGCAGTAGGACTGTCGCCTCGTTCCCTCCACCCCCTCCTTTTTCTCCCTCCCTCCCTTGTTTCTTCGTTCCCTCGCGTCTCCTCATCTCACCTTTACTTCCTTTTAGTCTTGGAGGGCTATTGAGTGATGGCGCCGAGGGGACACCCTACGTATGAAGGTTCAGAGCAGAGAATGAACGGTGACACATCACAGCAACCGTCAGGTCATTAATCAGTGCTGGGCGTCACACTGTGTTCATTTCATGAATGACAAACACCATCTATTTTACTCTGGAAATATAATATTTTTCTCTCTTGGATACAGTAAATATGAGTAGCACTCTTCTATTACATCAAAATGAGGACAGTCTTTAGAGGTACATCATAGCTTTATGAAGGCAAGAAAGTGATTCATGATATTAGGAACGTTGTCCTTTATTGACCTTTTTGTAAAGTCCACAGTCTCAGGTTCACCTATTGAGCTCAGCATCACTGGCTTCTCTGACTTTGTTTTCACTCTTATAAGAGGCAGAACTTATGCTTAAGCCTTTGAAATGCTTTAAAGAGATGCCATAACCTTCTGTTATTCTTCTAGTTCTTTGTTCTTGTCTCTTGCTTGATAAGGCATGCCAGCCTCCAAGGTCATGCAGAGAGGAGAGGCGAGAAGGGGGGGAGGTGTTGAGGGTATTTCTCTTGTGTAAATGAATAGTTATATCTCTCTCTAGATGAAGAGGAAGAACCTCATCAAAATGTTGTCTGGTCCCTTCTCAAACAGAGACCACATTCAAGTCAGATGAATGAGAATTGTCACGCACAAAATCATAATTACAAGCCTGCATATTCCCTGCAGCACAGGGGAACGACTTGATCAGGAACCCATTGGCCTGTTCTCATGCGTTAGGGGAGGATCCTCTAAGCCCTTTTCTTGTCTGCAATCTGCGATTGTTGTATTCCAAGGGGGGTATCAGGGCTGAAAGGACCAAATTTAACAAACCTAATTATCATGCCTTAATTAGTATCAGGGGTAAACCTCGGTGGGACACCTGCAGATTTAATTTATATCCTGACAAGCCGGGAACAAGTGTTAATGCGGCGTATTTATGATAATGCCCCAAAGTGTGCAGGAGGAGCAGGAGGAAGCTCACCTCAACTCTTGCAGAACAACGCGAGAGGTAATTACAGGGGAAGAGTCGGAAGTGTTCAGGGATCAGCCCGGTTCCAATGTTGATGCACAGCAATAAAATAACAGCACATGCTGTCTATGTTATAAGGATGACTTAAAAGCTGGGCCTCGAATCGTTTTCCATCTTGCAAGATTAACAACACAAAAAATGACAACGATGCATCACTCTCACGTGTCCGTATGGTGTTATGCAACTACATCGCAGGTGAGAAATGCTAGCTTTCACAGAAATCTCTGCTACCACAAATAAATGGGACAATTGTTGTCCTATTAGTCGAAAATAGATGTGCCGTTTGTCTGTTTTGCTACCACAAGCACACCTTAGTGATAGAATAAAATAGGTTAGCAGGCCGAGGAAGAAACCTAGAATATAGTGCATGTTGCGTATGGTACACCGTTGCAAACCACTATAGACTTCCGCCTGGCTTCGTCAACTCTCTGTGCAAAGAAAAAAAGCAGGACATATTTCCACTGATCAACTATAGAGGTCATGCAAACTTGAAACATGCTTCACATGGCCTTCACAATAAAATGTCGTGAAATTATTTAAATCAAACTTGAAAAGTAAGAGCACCAAATGAGTAAAATTTTAACTCGGATTAAAATAAAATGGATTATTTTACATTTATATCAAATACTTCCCAAACCATAACAACACCATAACCTTAAAGAACAAAAGGAATCACGATGCGGATTGCGTGCATGCACACTTTGAAGTCAGTGTGGGATGCTCATGAGTAGTACAGCTATTGTTCATCTTTACATTTCTTGTTTCCTCAATGGGAGAAACTCATTGCCATTCAATGTTTTCAGAATATCCTGGTGTTTTCCCTTTAACCATTTGATCTTCGCGAAAAGGCTTTCGTCGTTTTGTTTCATCACGTTTTATGATCCGTGGGTTGGTGATGTTTCACCCTTTTGCCGGACCTCATTGAAAAAGTTTCCTGTAATTCTGCAGTTTTTCTGTGGCTCGACCTACTTAGCAGATGTTAGTTTTCAAATTCAAAATATAAATCAGTCATTTAGGAAAATTCATAGTATGTAGAAATACTAGAACCGCTTTCATTATGAGTCATTATTTTCAAGTTGTATTGATGCATAATAACTGTTTTGACATTTTTTGATGGCAACAGATTCTTCCTTTCAACCTAACTTTTCCCCCTTATCGTCAACCCTTGATGCTAAATTAAATCTTATTGTTTTTATTCCTTAAAAAGGGTAGAATTGGATTAAAAGCACCGACAGTACCAGTGGCAAAAGTTTGGACACGTTTTCTCATTCAATCCATTAAGAAAGTGCGTCCAAGCCCTTGACTGGTAGTGTACATGCACAGCAGTTCCTGTTTTTAGTTCCTGAAATCCAAGAAGATTCTGAATTGTAATTCTGTCTGAGGTCAAAGTTGATCCCTCGCAGGCAGGAAAAATACATGCACTGCAACTGTGGATCATCCATCATTCACTAAACGCAGTGATCATAAGATAATCACAAGTAATTGTGTATGTGATGTTATTGGTTTAATTATGTGTGCTGCGTGCTATTTGTTTAATTATGTATGTGAGAAGCGTTTGGAGGTGTTTTTTATTCCCACAATGTAGAACGTTTAAAACCCTAAACCAAGCTTTGGCCCAAGTCTCAAACCTTTTTAAGGAAAATAAGGTAATGTACGCTTTAAGAGGTTTATGACCCATTCCACATGTCCCAGAGCCAAAATCAATTAACTTGAATTACTGCGCTATGAAATGATTTTTCTTAATGAAAGAACCATCCGATGGATATTTTTTCAAAAGATTTAGGTTTCATGTTTGAATGACTGCTGCTGCTATCTCACTGACTTGGCTGCAGCTTCACATGTGATTGTGTATTGTAATGAGCTTAAATGTTTCAATTCATAAACAAATAAATGTTGAGTGGCAACCTTGCTCAATTTATTGAATTGCACTGAATTGACAACAATTGGAGAATAAGCAACACCATTCTTTTTCTTCTTCCAAATTTGATTGAGCATTGAGGTTCCATGTTCAGTTATTTGGCACATTTTCATAGAAAATTGATCTGAACTGGCCACACGTCCAGCAACTCTGGAGAACTTAAGAATGTGTATTGTTTTCACTGCAGTCTTTTCTCGCTCTCTTTTCAGCTGCTGGCTCTGTCGTGGTGTCGCACAACTGTGTCGCGCTGTTACACTTGCTGTAACCTTACATGAACGGTCCTTGTGGAGCAGCAGTGTTCATGCCAGTGCCAGGTATTGAAAGGTCGCCGAGAGGCTCAGCATCAGGAGCTTTTTGGTTAGAATGTGAGCAACAGAAAAGCTGGATTGAGTAATCAGGGTGTTGGCAGGCAGACAGAAGCCCTCCAGGCCAGCTGAAAAAAAGCCGTAAGCTCTGTTCTTCTTCAACCCTCTTGCGCGTTGGCAACTTATCACCCTGACAGATTTGAGAGGCATTGAGCCGTGCAGAGAGTCCATCCACTTGTGATAAAGACGAAGGCTCTCGCTCAAAAAGTATGACCCCCTGCCTCAGAGTGTGTGTGGGGAGGGGGGGGGGGGGCTCTATGGCCACGTCACGCTGAGGAAAAACACAAAGCTCCCCATCTCACCTGTTAGCGTCATCCGCATGTCTGGAAGAAGTAGAGAAGATTCTCTCCAAACAGAAGTGAGGGAGTAGAGAGTCTCTGCATGGGGCTGCAAGGAACCATCCCAGAGGGAACAGAGCCAAGCTCATGATCACTCCTCCACATGACTGGTCCCGTGTCAATAGTGTACAGTACACACACGGTTGCGCACATCTAGTATTTCTTACTCTCTCATTCTTCCACTCTATCTGTCTACCCCCCTTCCTCCACACTCACACAAACATATATGTGCTCTCAACACCTGCCCTCTGAAGGTGCTCTCAGTTAATCTCAACATTAATTATTGACTCTGAGTTTAATTCGAAAGTCAGACGCACTGTAAGCCAAGGGACACCGCCTTAAATAATGTATACGTCCCGTTCAGAGGTAATCATATTGTCATTGATTAATATACATCGGTGCCACGGAGCATACCTGATGTGTGTGGGAGCGAGGCAGCGGGTAAGATAAACCTTGGCGCTGTGAGCCGGTGTCAGGCCTGCAGCATCTCTAGGGTCCCGTCCTCCTTGTCTGATGTTTCAATCACAGTTTAGGAGCTGTGATGCATGGAGGCATGCACTATCAACTGACTGGATAACATGAGGAGCCCCAGAGAATCGCTACCGCTGGAAGGCTTAAGTGAGAAAATGAATGCAATTGCACCGAGAAAGAGATAAATACTAAAGGAGGAATGGTGGGAACGTGATGAAAGGGTCAGCACAAATCAAATACATGTTTTGTTTTTTTATCAGAAATGAAAATCCTTTGTGAATAAAGTAGAAAACAATCCTAGGGAGAGACTGGTATCGAGCTATGATACAATGTCTACTATCTGCTGTACACACAAGCATGAACCGCATCAAGTATCCGGGTGGTGAGACTAAAAGATCGGGCTGGTAATGATTACCACGCGCTCACACTGCTGTCAACACCCAGATGCAGACGCCGTGTCACCCGGAGTTTAGTTTGGACAATCACAGATCTGCCCTGAAGGGAGCGAGGAGCTGCGGCTGCTCCCTGCAATGAAAAATGCATACACCAATGTTACCTAGATGCCATTCAGAGAGACAAAGTTCAAAAACATGAACCAATTACAGCCCAAAACTGAACTGTGTGGACACAACTCATGCGTGTTGATAGACGTACACTTACACACTGAAACCAATGAAAATTCATGATACGCCGTCTTTCTCTGTCACACACACATACACACACCTACGCACAAACCATCGGATAGGTAAACAAATCCTGTCCAAGACTCTCCTCCTTCAGGAGATTGTGAAAGCTTTGGCAAGCTTGAGTGAATATGTTGTTTTTGTTAATACATAAAGATTAGGGAAACAGTCTCTCGGGCTCCTCGGTCTCTCTTTCTCCCTCTCGCTCTCCTTTCATCCTCCTCCACCCCTTCTCCCGAGTCTGGCAGGAGAGGTGGTCTCGTCAGACAGCTCCTCTCCCACTTACCTCGGAGCTCTGAGAGGTGTGGAAGCAAACCGGCTGAATTTCCGGAAGGCTTCTGTCTCTTTTTCTTTAAACCTTTTGGCTGGTGGAAAATACCCTCTGACAGCAGACCTATGTGTTCCGCTGCATGTCTGACAGGAGAGGAAGAACAGCCTGCACCAGATACAAAATAGCACCACACGCAGATGCTTAAGCAATCCAAGAAAGGCCTCATGGGTTGAGGAAGAAACAATATTCTACAACTGAAGGGGGACAGTTGGTCATATGTGGTTTATTCAAGACTGTTTACGGGGCTTTTTCTGCTTCCCAACCACAGTGATATGAAACTGAGTAGGTGATGGGGAAATGGTGACCTAACCAATGGGGGTGGTTAGAAGAATGCGCTCTTATCTCTTTCTGTGGTGCTGCTGGAGTAGCCGTGTAAGAAAGAGATGTAGCGCATCGGGGATTAGGCCTTATTTCTCTACATCAGATATACACGCGGGAGAAGCAGCAACAGGGAGAACTGTAGATGAGGTCTGACTCTCTGAAGACACCCACAAAAAAAACATAAAAACACAAGTGCATTTTAAACACGTTCTGCCTGTAAAGATACAGAGCACCAAATGCCAACAACTCAATACTTTTCTCACTTCTTTTTTTCACAGTCTCATGAACAAGACATTCGTAGGGTACTCCACCTGCAAGTGAAGTCAGACTTCACAAAGAGCAACAGCAGGAAACCCTTCACCTGTACCTTCAAGTCTTTCCCCTCATGTTTTTCTCTCAACAGGCCAATGAGCCGATCCAGTCGGCCCCTGAAGGAAAGATTTTTATGAAGAGGAGAGAAAGGCCAAATGAAATCAGAGGCAACACCAGCTGCACATAAAGAAGTTCTCCACTGAACAATGGAGCTGCGACGAGCGCCACCTCTGCCTTCCAGCTGAGCCACGCAGCCAGTGCTTAACCAATCATTGGGGTCACAGCAGCCGCATGGATGACCAAAGTGCAGCCACCATAATCTAATTGTCATTGTATTGCCTTCCAATGTAAAAGGCATCTCGTTTCAGTACCATGAAGGGATTGGAGTGTAGATGAATAGGTCTCATGCGTGTGGAGGCGACTTTAAACTGATTTAAAGGAGTCGAGTATGGTATTAAGATGCACTTTGGAGTAGTAGTGTAATACAGGCTTCACAATAGAGCTCTGATGGAATAATGCTCCAGTATCATCAAGGCCAAAAATCTCAATATAATCCCCATGCACTGGTACATTTACACAAATTGATATATTGCCTGCATAAGAGAATTCAGAAAAATGGCTATTAGAAAAAGGGGTTGTGTGTGTGAAAAACACACACACACACACACACAAAAGAAACTTTAAATATACGATGCCTGAAAACGTACAACCTATATTTTTGAAAGAGACTATTGATATATTTATAAGAAACTGAGGGGGACAAAGAAAGACAGAAAATATGAGGGAAAAATGAAAAGTATTATGAATTAATCTCATGATTCAAGGTCATTTGGGGAGAGGGATCACTATCTCCACCTCTGTTCTTTCTACCCATCCTTGGGCTGTTTCCCAGCTGAGGTTCTCTTTGTCTGTTTCTAAATGATGTGTTGATTGGCCAATCTCTTTCTTATTCAGCATGGAGCATATTAAAACCTCTAACAAATTAAATATGAAAGGAATACGATTCCTTAAACTAGTTTTAACATAATGACTTTGAGCATCCCAACTAATTTGATACATCATAAATTCCTAATTTGATTAACAACATCGGTCAAAATGTAAAGCTTTAACAAAGTCAAAGCACTTTTCTGTTTCTTTTCAAACAGTAAATGAATGATCAAAACGTTTAGTTCGAAACCATAATGAGTGTGATATTTGATCGGCTGCACATCCATCCATAACATTATTCCGGCTTTCACCCATTAGTGTTCCAGACCTTGTTATCCATGCAAATGGTTATCTTTTTATTTACAAGTCAGCGAAGTGGAGTCACATCTTGGACAAGGCAAAAGTGCCAGTCGACTCCAATACCTCTCAGGAACGTGCAGAGCTATTTATAACAACCCCCGCCCCATCGGTGATGCCAGCATCCATCTACAAAAGCCTCCCCCTTCATTAGCCAATGGCACCTTTAGCTTATGGTCAGAGCTGCAGCAGTGTCTATAGTGTAATGAAATTTACGAAGAAGAGCCACTTGGTATGCCAGCGATGCGGCAGCAGATCCCCATGCTCAGAGAAAACCACGCGCTCGCTTTTATAGATTGCATAATGGCTTGCATGAAAATGGTTTCACACTAACATAAATCAAATGTCAAAATACAACCAGAGCAAGACAATTCCCGCAGTGCACACATGGACACACACACACACACACACACACACACACACACACACACACACACACATACTGCAACTACAGACACACATGCTCAGAAGAATCAGCGTTCCAGAGAGCTCAGAGTCCTGCCCATGCAGATACATGGAGTTAATGGCATACATAATCATTTATTAAGAAATGTTAAATATTCATCAATATTAAATTAATCATTTATAGCATATCTTTAAATTAAGGGTCCTTGAAGTTGTGGATGTGAGGGGTGTCTTTAGTAAAGGGGCAGCACCCCCTTGGTCTGCTATTGTATAATGACTAATATCCCACTTTGATATGGTCTTTCACACAGAAAACACATACACACACAAATCTTCCTGTAAAAGTAATTAATTGCTAGGGCCATAATTAATGTTTTTCCCATGTCTAGGAAATGTAAAACATTAACACTGCCGGCAGGTTGTGGGGCAGAAAATGGTCAGAAAATGTGTGTCTGAGGAACTGGATTCTTACGTTCTTGAACTATCTTGCAGTAGTGATCTTCAAACAGGAGCTGCAATTGTCCCTATTAAGTAAACTGTAAAATAAATCTGAATCAATAAATCATTTGGTTGACACAATAACAAATAGCACAAAAATCTGTGCTACACATTATCTTGTTCCCACTTTTCCACCCCACTTCAAACACTCGGTATCGTGTGCAATACTTTGGGAGAAAATTACTAAATAGGATTTGTACAGTTTTGATCATTATTAAAGCATATTTAATTACACACAGCCTGCAAGAATTAAGTCATCACAAGCCATCTCCATCCACGGCCATGAGGGCAGAACAGGGGAAGGACGCGGCTCCTTGCCAGGGTGCACCGGCTGGTGAGACGGCATGAGTGCAACCACACCTGTGCCCACACAGGCACCTCACTCTCCAGGGCACGCCGAGGTCACCTGGGTACTCTGCCAGCCACACCTGTCTCTCTCCTCACCCTCTCACCCTCTATATAGGCCCCTTGTGGGAACCCCTCAGACGGAGCGACACACTGTACAGGATACACGCCCGATTGGCTAGTCGGTGAAGGGCAGTCGACGTGGAGGCCGCTTGCTCACACAAAGTCAGTGTGAGAGGAAACGGCTTTTTCTAATCCAATTTCTCCTGTGTATACAAGAGTCGCATTCCGTCTCAACCTTTCCATATCATTTCCCGTTTCAGTTCAGCTGAAGCCCTCAGGCAGGAGATCAGCAAGTTGGGTCGTGCCATCAGCATGGGTTAAAAGCAAGGTTTGGCAAAGGGTTAGACGAAAAGGCAGCTTATAAAAGATTATGCTACCACGATAGCAAATAATCACGAGCTAATTCATTGTGTGGCCCGCTCTCATTGCTCCCTAAGCCTCCTTATTAGAGGGCTTACATCTACATCTGCAGCAGATAAAGGTGCTTCTCCCCTTTTATAATTCTAACAGTGCATCCCAGATGGAGACAGCACACTTATATTAGATTTTGCCCTCACATCTCAGCCATTTGTAATCATCCTTGATGATGTATTCAGATGTGTCCTAAATCCATTGCCTAAAGGATTGAAAAGGGTCGTGTGTAAGGGGCACAGAGCTAAGATCCGGTTATTTTATTGATAATGGAGAGTGGGTGTGTCCCTAGATAAAAAGCTTAGCCCTGATTCCTTTCCCTTTGTACAAATCCTTCCTCGTGGCACAGGTCATATATATCAATTGTTGCATATCATTTTTTATTTATCTACACCAGAAAGGAAACAAAAAATGCTTGAAGTATGATGATGACTAATGACTGAAGGTGTCTTTCTTTTTTTTTAACAAATCCCCTAACTCCATACGTGTCTGACTATAATTAGTTCTTGTATAATTTCAATGATACATTTTGAATTGTGTGCTGTAGAGAATTTCATTATAGCCATGCATGGATATATCTTACCAGCAGGAAAACCCTCATCTATGTAGCCCAGGCTCCACCATAAATCAGACTAAATTCCCTAGAAATTAGAATGCAGGAGGACACCCAGCACTAAAATAGTATCACCCAGGGCTACTTCTGATTGAATGTTTTATCACAGACAATCCTGAGTGGCGGAAAAAAAAGAAACTAATTCATTCATCCTGCTCAAGTAAAGAACTGTAACAACCATGTAATTCCTTTGAGATTTTGCCTTTTCAGAGCACTTTGATTTGTCATGTTATTCATGTCTTTTCATCCTTTTTTCTTCCTGCACTTCGCTCCACAGTGCAGTTGGTATCGCGTGCTGTAATTCAGCTTTTTATAACCTCCTCGCTCATTCACCTATTGAGTATCTGCCACTGTAGTACCAGAGCCACATGAGTTCATCACTCCGCCTCAGTAAAAGGATACAATAAGTATGTGTCCAGGGCAGCTTACGAAGGGCATGGATATCCATCACCTGTGCACATGATGGATCATGGTGATGTCTGGGATGAATAGACATACAACAAAAAATACAGGGAGGCCAAAGCGGGCAGAAATATACATTACATCCATTTAATCATCCGTGCGTGTTAGGGAAGGCAGGCGGGCCCAGCTTTCTCTGTTCCTGCCACCTACAAAAGCTTTGCGCAGATTGATTATATACAAAGGAGCGTGTGGCTGCAAAACACCTGCCAAGAAGAGGAGGCAGTATGCTTTTTCACTGATAAACAAAATAGCATGTCGGAAGACAATGAGAAAGGAAAAAGCGGGTGACTGCTTAGCTGCCCAGATAAAAAGTCGCATCTGTATGCCACTTGTCGAATGTCCAGAGAAAACCGTGACACGGGACAGTTTGGTATTCTTTCAAAGACAAAAAAAAAGTTCATCATACGATTGAGATGAAATGTCACAGGGGATATCACAGTTTTCACAGCTGTGAGTTAGAGGATCCAGAATTACTATCCTGTAAAAGGAAGCAGGTCATTAGGAGGGAATACCAAAAACACGGAAAAGGGTTCACCGGCTTTAAAATCTCATCATCATTTCCAAGCACGTATCGGTCTCGAAGCCCTAGGCCTTATTTAACCTCAGAGTTAAAATACTCACAGCCTTTTACACCCACATGAAACAGGGCCATTAAGGTCATCCTAGATAAATATATTCATGAAGTGTGATCTGCATGAATGGTAAAAAAAAAAACTAGAGCTATGAGACAGCGCCGGTGCTGCTGTCTCCGCAGTGATGATTTGATGGATGATGATTAGAGATCTAGTCTTAAATCAATTTTACAGGACATGTCATCTGTATTTCATTTATAGCACCAGTAGCTGCTTTCAGTACTAAAATGCAAACATGTTGGTTTAGAAGAAAGCTGTTTAACATGTCAAACCTTGAGAACAACAGAGTGTTTAACTTCTCTTTGTATAAAGTCGGGAATCTCAAAGGATTCAGTCACTAAAGAGAAAAAAAAAACAAGGCAACACAGTGCAGGGGCAGTTTTGTAACACTTGGAGAGACACTTTCGATAAAGGGGAGCACGGCTCCTTTTATGTTTCTTTAATGAGAGGATGAAAAAATAGGGAGCAGTCACTTTTTCCAATATACAAAGAGAGGTTGAACAGCTCTTTCATCCAGATTCAATGACAGGCACTTTTCATGAATATAAATAGGAAACATGCAAATTTGAAAAACGTTGTAGTAATTTTTGGTTGTTTTACCTGAAACTCTCCGTCAATACAGAGTTTGCAGTTGACACGTCAGAAGATGAGTGTGATTGTGTGCGTTTATTGGTGCATTGATCATTGCAGCTCACAACGTGGTCACAAGTCGCCTTTTACACATTTCATAATAAACACCAGCAGTAAATGTTTCTTATCTTCTTCCTCAGTCACAGTTCTTTTGAGTGGTACGCCAGTGGACTGTCTCTCGCAGCCGGACAAGAGACCTCCTCTCACCTCTTCCTTGTCTGTGAAGCCCAGGGCTCGGGCCGGGGGAAGAAAGGAGGTTAAAGGCAGGGCCAGATGAAAAACGAGAGTGTCACAGCATTGTTGCAAGGTTAGCACACCCGCTAATAGAGCTGTGCTGGGGCGGGGCGCCCTAAAGGATCGACCCCGCCGAGGGGGGCATGTACGAGCCCAAGATAAACTACTGCAGGGGGCATGGCACTGCCCCAAGCCCCTCTACTGCCCGCTAAGCACTCACGCAAATGCGCACCACCACCATCGGCTGTAGTCAGCAGACTACTTTCACAGTGGACGCATTGATATTATTGGGATTCCATGCAACAATAACTACCATCCAATCCAAACCAATCTCTATGAACAAAAAGTATCCCACGTAAAAAGACAATTCAATGAGGAGATCCCGAGTGTGAGGCGACGGACATATGGCTGACGTGTTCCTGAGGTTTGGGGTTGAAACGCTGAGCGGTCAAAGGTGGGGAGTTTCAAACAGAGGGGACATGAAGAAAGATATGAACTGGAAGATCCTTAGCTCACATGGGACTCCTCGCTCTGTTTGGAAGTGTGGCAGCCATATTAATGACTGGCTTATCACTGTTTGTCAGGATAGGGAAAGAGGAAAAGATGGGAAGAAGGAAAAGGTTTCCCAGCAGGCCTTTAAGGAGACTGACTTCCTGCCAGGAGAGGAGAGGAATGCTGACATCTTCCTGTTGGCTGCACACAGTCGCTTTTGATTGGTCAGGAGGGGATACAGCTGGGTCAGTGTGCCATGTTTGATTGGACAGCAGGAATGTGGAGAGGTCAGTTTGAAGTCTAGTCAATGTCAGGTCGAGGGTGAAGGTTTAAATGAGAGAGAAAGACCCTCCAAAGGCGTACGGGAAGGAAGAATCTGGGCTAAAAAGGCAGATCTCTATAGATTTAAAGGGAAAAAGCTGTGTCCGTGAGTGCTAAACAAATACCAACTGAAGCCTTTCCTACTACGGTGTGCACAGTTGGTAAATACACCAAATTGAGTAGAGTATTTTCCAGACTTTTCTTACCATAAATGACCAGCCAGTCATCTGTTTTGGTTACCCGGATGGATGAAGAGGAGAGTAGAAGGGGAGCCGAAAAAAAACAAATAAAAACCCAACACACTGAAGTTTGGCGGGGTTCCCTCTTCAGCTATGATATCACCGTTATGTGTTTCCAAACAGTAACATATGACATCTCAAAACGATCCGTGTCTCCGTGTCTGGCCGTGTGAGATGAGAGGTGAAATGGGCAGGATTGAACCCGCCTACAATCCAGCAGAGAAGGGCCTGTCCAACAAGCTTCACTAAAGCCTCTGTCGCTGATCTAACAAAGCCCCTCTTATTCAGGGCAGCAGACAGAGGCCCACAGGGAGAAAACCTCAAAGACTTTAACAACACCTCAAACTCCAGCCTCCATGACGGCTTGTTTCTTTCATTATTGAGCTCAAACGGGGGCTCTGTGGGTGCCAGCGTGGGCATGCCTGTATTAAAGAGAAAATAAGCCTCTGCCCACACATTATCGCTCACATGCCACCGACACCCACAGGCATTATTACATGGAATTTTCCAGCGCCAGAATCTCATCACCGGCGTAATATGTTTCCACGTGTGGTGGCAATTAAAGTACCCAAACACAGCGGCGGTAACAGAAGCCACACTGGCTCCTGTGTGCAGAAGCCACCGTGTCTCTCCTCTCCCGTGAAAAAACAACAGCAGAGGCCAGACACATAGATAACTTAGATAAGCTACACTACCTACAATAATACACTTATAGATGTCTACAGAAGGATACACATCACCAAGAAAAAAAAAGAAAAACATCAAAGAAGCACATAATGCAGAGTTAATACTTAGTAATACTTTATATTTGATGCTGAGAAGTACTATGAGAAACTTTAAATGGTCAGCACGAATGACTGTTGGAATATCTTGTCAGTCGCAGCGTTTCCTTCTGAATCCACAATCCTTATAGCAGTTTTTGACAGTCAGAAAGTTAACTTGCGTTTTTCCATTCAGCCTCTTCTTATTTTCCTCCTTCCGCTTCTGACTTTTGAGTTTTTTTGTAATTTTTGTGACTAGTTTTAAAGTGGTTTTGTTATCGGTCTAAGAGAGTTCATGAACTCCATGCGTATCTATAAAATTAGACCTGTATCTCTCTCTATCAAAGAGTTGACCCGGATAAAAAAAAAAAAAAAACACACACACAGAAAAACATCACAAGTTGAAAGGTTTTCCAGCAACTTCTAAGATTGCATAAGAAAAACGCCCACGGAACCGCAAGAGGACACATTCAAATTCTACTTTCTTTTTAAGCGTCGCTATTCCGATAATCTTTCCACCCACCTGATACCTCATGAGCAATGAACCTTACCGATAGTGGAAATGGACAGCAATCTATCATCAGCAAACAGATCAAAATACCAGCTATGCACTCCTACTGCTCTCAGAAAGATCACAGGGCCAGTCAATCATTCATACACAGCGTGGCGGTTAATCATGGAGACGGAATAAAAGTATGCTGAGGTTACGTCGACCCTTATAACACAATAATGGTGCGAAGGCCCGAGGGAGTATTTTAACATAAAGTTTAGGCCAGATTGGGAGTCAGATAGGTGAAGAACAATGAACTAAATCTGGCAGAAAGGCTATCTGGTGTTAGTGTTTTGGGTACAGTGGGGTTAATAGTCCAGGGAAGATAGGCCTGGGACCAGCATGTTATAATAATACACTTGGCAGCTAGTATGGTGTCAACCCCTTAATTCCCCCGGGAAAGAAGGACACAGCCTAATCTGTATTCAGTCCTGACATTGTCCACATCTGATATGGAACATTAGCCCCTAACTCTCTCTATAGACTAGTGTCCTTCGGTTTATATTACTTTATGTTAATAGAGAGAGAAAACTCCATGTGCTGTCGTTTGTCATTGTTAGCAGGGGTGCTCCCTGAGCCTGTTAGAAATGCATTTGTTTAGAAGGGGAAAAAGGGAAGGGGTGGGGGGTAAACCGGACCTCTCAAGGGAACCTCGTTTCTTCATCCCTTTATTGATCTGTGATTTAACCGGGGGCCTTCCGTTGCCTCTTTCTGCCCCTGCCCTGTGTTACACACTCTTCGTGCACCGTCGGCTTTCCATTCCTCTGCTGTACAAAGTAAGCTGTGACCGACGCCAGGTTCGTGGGGTCGAGCCGATGAGGCAGAAGGAGCGCTGGTGTCCAACACGTGATTCTCTCTCGCTAGAACTAATGATTAATACGTTGGAATCACTCCGTTTCATTTTACTTCTCAAAGATAAACATAGAGCAAATGTGCCGCTTGATCATTTAGACTATGACAGTGCTGATAATCAATTAGAGACAAAATGAATCAATTAGAGAAACGGAGGAATGAATTGAATAAGGAATAAAAGTGTGGCTGTCAAATAAAAGAGGTCAAAAAAGTAGGATCCATCGCTGCGGAAAAGAATATTTTTTATGAGTCCTGACTCGTTTACACAGCTAATTATTTTCAGTACAAACGAAAAGCACACCAACATGAATAAATATGTTCTGAGCAGTTGCTCCACATAATATGAGCCATAGTTACATTGCTGCTTAACATTGCTTGCATTGTCTGAATAAAATAAAATGAGAGAACGTCTCATGAAGCAGGCGGAGGGAATATTGTTTAAATCTGACAATATCCTCTGACTTCTGTTGGAATTAATTCAGCTAATTGTCTTCAGCCCAATTAGAGTCTATTCCCCTCTGCAGTCTGGTGAAACAGTGCCAACCTAATTGGATTAAATCTTTATCATTTCCTGGGAAACACAGAGAGAAGGGGGGATATGAAGCAACACTACCAGCTTTTTTTAATTAAATCGAACCGAACGACTGTGCTTTTATTAACAACCAACTTCTCATGCTTCTATGCTGTAAATACAGCTGAAAAATTCACAAGTAAAGGCTTTCACACCACTAATTTATTGACTAGAAAGCCTTCACTACGAGGATGTGTGTACTGAATCGCTAAAGAACGCCTCCAGCTTATGTCTCTTTTGATTTTTCTCAACCACACTCATCATTGTGAGTCACTAGCAGGGCAGGAAAAAGCCTCATTGTAAACCTGTGAGTGCACACTACCGTAAAACGCATGTCCCTGTGTACCTTACCAGCCCTGCTCATCCTCTTAAATGCCAATAATAATTAATAGTATTACAACAGGAGACTTCTGAGGCTCTTAAACTGGGCTTTATTAGTGGCCTTCAGATCGTTGGGGACGGCTGTGTGGAGAAAGCAGGCTTTGCTAATCCTTACTGAGACATAGAAATGGTAATGGAAGAAAAAAGGAACGCATTGATTTTTGGCTGAAAATTGTAAGTTTAAAGAAGAGTGTAAATAGTGTATACATTCACTATCATAATGTGTTCATCAAATTTCTCATCAATACTGCTGCGGTGATCTTTTTACAGTCTCCTTTCCCTTTGAATGACCACTGTCAGCCGCTCGTACTATAAAATCGACTGATAAAGAGACGGTTACTGTCATAATAATGGTGTGTCTACACAAAGTCTGTTGGGAATCCAACCAGAGGAAAACCCTTCCTTCAGAATAAACTATTTATTCAGGGAGCAGGAAGGATGTAGTTCACAGCCTTCGAGTACAAATATCCATTTTAAAAATATCAACATTTGGAGCCCAATCAGACAAAGTACAGTACTAAGCTGATGGCTGCTGTATTTAGGGAGCAACAGGTGCTTTCAGAGGACTGTGTATGCTTTGCATGTGGGGACGATCCTCGCTCTGATGATCTGAGTCAAAACTAATTACAGAGGCGGGAATTTACTGTAACTGGACATCTGTTATTCATTGATACACAACATACCCTGAAAGTGGTAGCCATTTTCAGCCCCCCATAATGGCCAGGACAGGAATTACTTGAATATACTACACTTGAGGCACACGCACATCCACTTAACCTCAGAACATAACAACCATATGTGCACGAACCTCTCGCCCACTCAGCTTCAGATTGAAGAGCCACTGTATTGATTCAAAGATACGCAGCCAACATCCCCTCCCTTTTCAAAAGAGAAGACAAGTTGTGTGTCCAGCGCCGCCCTGCTCTAAGAGTTGTTTCCTTGGTCTCAGTGGGGAGAGACTGAGGGGAGCATCTGGAAAAGCAAACAGGAAGCGCAGTGAGAGGAAGGTTGGGGTGATATAAAGTCAGTAGGGAGTACTGCAGCTCACTGCCATGAGAGTGGATTGGACTAGAGGGCAATAGGGAGCACAGCGGGGAATGGTCCGCTTAATACTGCATGAATCATGAAAATATAATGAACACGACCCACCAAACCAAGAGCTATCAAGCGGAGACGGCGCATGCAAACGGCCACACAAACAGAACAACACACACACACAAAGCATCTGTAGCGTCACTCTGAAAGATCTTCAGCATTTGTGTCATAATGTTGAGCTATCAGATAGTTTTACAATACATTTTACATGAACAAATCAATGCATATTTACAAGAAATTGAAATAGTGTCTAATCAAACAGAGAAAAGTTGATTATATTTTCATCAACCACATCGAAGGTTTATGCAAAAAAAATTAGAAACTAAAAAAACAGTAGTAGATTACTCTTGAGATTTGTGGGGTGAATTTGAGTGAGGAGGGATGTAATCTGCAGGAAAGATATGTGGGGAATACGGCCTGAATCTCTGTATTGAATATCGATTTGTTGTGTTCTTTAATATGAATGGTTTTTGTTATGGCAATACATTTCTTATGAAGACTACCGCCAAATATTGTTATCTGAATTGTTATGTACATGCTTTAATACAGGAATGCCCCATGTTGACCCAACATGCCGTCTGACTCTGATCTCTTTTTTAATCTCCTCTTGCTCTTAAAAGTGAGTTCAAACCGGTTTGTCCGCCCCGTACCATTCTGTTACAGGTGCTTTGTTATCCTCAACCTTCCTGTACTTTTCTATTCCCCAGTTCACATTGTCTGCCTTATATGTTCCCATCATTATTTCATGGTCACAACATCTATTCTATAAGTAAAAAGAATATAAAATACATGTCGTAATACTGAGGCTTGCTTGGCAAATTACTGACCAGTCATACGTCAGCCTAGTGCCTTGATCAAGTGGTAGTGTTCGGTTGAGGTTTAGCTAACAGATGTTTAAGTTAGCAGCATTTCTAGGTCATTTCAAAGGGGTGAGGTAAATGCTTATCAGCAGACGGAGGATTAAAGACAACTGTGTACATATGTGTAATAGTGTTATGGCTCAAAGAGTTCAGATTGAAAGTCAATCAAAAAAAAGCTCCCGTTTCTTGTCAATGCGCAGTTTCCCCTCACTAAGTTGTCCAGTGATTCAAGCTTTTAGATCTCTGTCCTTCGGATACTGTGGACACCTATTCAATAATTCAACAAAACAAGAGAGAAGTAGGTAATAGAGCTTACGCCTCAAGTAACTCAATCAGAGCTGGCTGACTGACGTTGCAACCTTTGCCCCCCAGAACTCGCACAATGGATACGCATGCCACTCTCTGGGGTCAAAGGCAGTTTGTTGACCGCAAACCACATAGAATTGGTCGCTCTGTAGCCATGGCCCGGGAAAGACCACAGGGTGGTCAGTGGGAGAACCTGAGTTGCTATGTAACCATTTTACCCTCGCATGCAACCATCAAAAGAATGAATATACTTTCACAGAAACCTACTTTCTTTGTTTAAATGAGGGCATTTGAGGAAAAAAAGAAATTGACTTTCAGTGGTAACAAATCACAAAGCAGCCCGTCATCAACAGTTATTTTCCTTTGACATATTAAAAAGTTCAAAGACAGAACGAAACCACACTTTTTCTCTCAGTTTCCTTTGACAGCTTTCGTAACAGCAAAACAGGCTCTCTACTTCTTACGTCTATACGGGGTAAATGTCATACTTTATTAATCATCGATACTAAGGTCACCAGCTTAATGGATCCAGACTGAACAAACATGCTGTCAAAGACAACGCAATACTTCACAGGCTCAATGTTTCGGTCCAAGTTCTTATTGTCAGTGCATTTCACAGTTAACCTCATGACCCATAAAACCTGAGTGCACTGTTGGTCTGGGGTGCATTGCATCCATTACGGAGGTGGGTAAAAAAAGATTATGGCAGGGACTGGACTAGGACATCGCTCCACATGCTGCTTTTCCTATTGAGTATAAACATGTATGTGTTTGTCTTTGTTTGAAGTGTGCTTTCAATAGTTTTCAACTTTCAACATGTTACCCTTTCTACTGTGACCGGACAGTTCACAGCTCCTAAGCAGCGTAAGAACAACAGGGCCCAACAAAAATGATCCAAATGTATAATTTGTCAATACAAACATGCAAAACTGTACATAATGACGTTTTCCCTCAGCTGGCTTCTTTAACACCAAAAGTTGTAAAATGCATTATGCAGGACAGAGATTATTGTAGGGCAGTGTAGAAAAGACAAAGTGAGCAAGCAAGATTGAACGGGAGAGACGGGCGGAGAGCTTGTCTAAGAAACCGACCATGATCAATTAGTCTAGCGGTACAATTGCCAGAAATCTCATATTGGGGTCATGCATTCCTTATCAGAGAAGTTAATTTTCACATGCCAGATAATGCTTTAATGATTAATGGAGTTGAATGAGTAATGGTTTCAAAGAAGTGTGTTATTTTTACACTCTAGCCGCTCGTAGCGCACATAGTTAACCTAAAAAGTGAAGATCACACTTGAGGGCACTTTCGCAAGTCCTCCCACACATGTTGGGTGATAAAGAAATAGACCCCTTGGTACACTTAATCTGTTTTGACAGATTTAAATACAAACATCTTTAAAATGAAATTCAACCAAGTTCATTGAATTGCATAGAATTTAATTTGCATGACACCTTAATTAAAAAGCTCAAAATGCTTTTAAAATGATCACATGTTAAGAAGTGAGTGCATTTTTCTAGTCGCTCCACGGGGACATTTTAGCCAACGCTCTGTGGATGGAGTTGGTATTGATGGTCCTCCCCGCTCTTCAGGCAGGTGTTGTGTGGGTAAACGGGCACTGGTGGACGTGCCACTAATTTCATCGACAGGTTTATGACCTTTTATGTGTCCCAGCTGCCATGTTTATGATGGGCTGACTGTGCGTTCATGTTCAACAACATTAAACATGCATAAGCCAGGCAACGTGGCCCACCACACGGAACCGAACGCTCCCCCCTGAACACCCAACGCGAGTCGCATGGATTCGATGGGAGCAATAAAAGCGAGCGGAAACTGAAATGCAGAACGACACATGGATGGATGGGAGCGCGCTGGATACAAACTAATGGAGGTAAAAAACTACAAATCAAAGTCATCGTGGGTTCTAATCTTATAGGGCTGTTCTGCTCGCCAATATACCAGAGAATATATCAAATTAATCTCTCCCATCTGCCTAGCCAGACAAGCTCAAAGAAAGGACCCCAAATCCTGCAGGCCCAACAGCATTTTTGGTCATTTTTTAATCTCTCTGGGAAATTCTTAAAAATAGCAGAATAGTCCTCACAAAGAAGAGCAAAAGGGGGAGGAGCATGTCGAGGACACACCCAGTGACATACCATTGAATGACAGTCTTTGGCGGCTGTTCTTGTCAAACATCTGCCTCTGTCTTCCCACCGGGGATATCTGACCCTTGACTTTAATTTACCACAATAAACCATATAATTCAAGAAAATAGGGGAGAAACAGCAAGAGAATCAACAGAAAAAAGAGAAGACAAAGCCAAAGATAAACACTGAGGAAAAAAGTAAATGTAAATGTCCCCTATGATTTGTCAGTGATATGCCCTGAAGCCAGCGGCGGAGGCATCAGTATCGCAGGCCATAACAAAACATGTCAGGATCATTATCGGGCCAGAGATATGATTAGAGCCACATCATGGCCTGCCCTGCACTCGTCTCTCAAGAGGAATATATTATTCTCTGCTTAACTTGTTTCTCTTTCTTTTAAATGGCGATTATCATTTTGTCGTCTGGAGGTGCCAGGAAATAAACTGTTTAGTGTCGTAGCCATGGCTGAGCGAGCGTGCCGCGGCCCAGGCCCCGCCTAGGGACAAGTGCCAGCGCAAAGCGCCGTTTAACACTGGAGCAAACTCTGTGTACTTCACCAACAGATGTCATGGTCAGACCTTTCGGGATGATGGGGATTTCGTAATGTGGTGGAGTCACAACAATCATTAAATTGACTGTTCCACGTTGAATCTATTTACACACAAATTGCCCTATTGGAGAAAAAAAACCTGGCACATTTGATTAGCATTAACAAATTGTGAAAGAGAAGGGCTAAGGGGATGGTAACAAGTTAAAGTTGTATTTACTCCATAGGCTCATATCCTTGCGAGGTTTTTTTTTTTTTGGAGCGTGAGTACTTTGGACTTATAATGGCTAATACAGCTGATTGTAGAATGTTGAAACATGAAGCAGATGCTTTTTTATTTCAGATGTATTCTGGAGTCTCTTAAAGCAGCACCTCTCCTTGATATTCTTTTCTTTAGTGTGGGAAGTGTGTCCATAAAAGATAAAATCTAGCGTATCCATCCCTATGTATAATTCCCTGTGTTTTAGTGTCAAACTGTTTGAGGAAGAATATTCAGAAAATAATGGAAAAGATACTCTAATCAATCCTCTAACGTGTTGAGCAGTTATTCTAAATCATGATCCGTTAAAAAAAAAGATGAGAAATGGAGGCAAATTGTTAATTTATTGAAGACTTTGTTCCACAAATCATCGCGGGGTACAGGAAATCAATATTTTCATACATATCCCTGCTTTTTCATCCAATTGTGAGAATTGTAATGTGTTTTGTGATACTGCTGACGTATAATATGTATGATTCATATTGTAGACTTTTGGCTTATATCTCACACGGTTTGAAATCTTTAACACGAGTAGAAAACAAAATGGCAATGACATAGTGAAAAATTAATCCAAATGTAGAGGAAAATGTTGCATTTTAAGTACACAGTCAGAAACGGGGGAAGTCTCATGGAATTGTATGATTAAATTGAATCTGCTTAATTGCTGTAGCCCTGGTATTCACAACTCAAGTATATCAGGACAGCTGGGATGCAGTTCAGCTCTGTTTAAATGAGCGGATGGAGAACTAAACACCATTTAGCAAAATAAGGAGTCATTGCTCCATATGTTATTATGAAAATGTATCCATTCATTTCTTTAAAGAAAAAACTGGTTCTGGAATATCACGGAGGAGACAAATACAGAGAGATGAAAGAGGGAGCATGCAGAGGAGACCGTCCATAGAGCGGAAAAAAGAGGTGGAGCAGGAGGTGGAGAGATACTTTAAGCTGATTTATATCCAACGGTAATAAACTCCCCCCCCTCCCCCACTCCCCATTCCTGTTTAATATGCGAATATGCAGAGCATCCCACTGCTGACATCTCCCCATTAATAAAAGCATGGCTTAGAGCGCAGGTAGCCATAGCTCATCTATATGAAAATACATGATGATCTTTTAGAATGGAGCCCATGTGCCAGAGCAGGGCTGATGCTGAGAAGTATTGACAGTCATAACTCTACATACGTCTGCAGTTCATTTCTGGGACTCTGTAACCTGCAGTGCAGGTGAATGGGAGCAAATCACAATGTGGCTCATGTGTGATTGAGGCTCGGGAGGGCTTCTTCAGAAGATTGTAGATCAGTTCCACACTCAACAAATTGCCTGCCAGGATGGTGCTAGACCATATGGTGCAATGCCATTTAACCCCACTAATTAATGAAACCATTCTCTTTATGCACAAATGATGGATGTCATAGAGAAACATTTCTCCTTCTCAATGGACCCAAAGTTTATACAGTTTGACAGTCGATTTAAAAATTATACTGTGCCATGAAGAATATGAGACATCTATGAACACTGACAACAATGTAAGCACAGTTGTTTCCAAAGGGTCACCTTGTCATTTTAAAAGTTATAGTATTTGAGATGAGAAATGGCTCATGGAAATGTATAGACTGATCCGGTGACAGGCGTTCTCGTATCTTGCTAACGACACAAAAGGTATCAGACAAAGATGCATTTCCACAAGCCTAATATGTACAATAGCTCTGTCCGCTTTCTCCCAGCAGACGCCCAATGGCGAGGAGAGAACAAGGGAAAAAGAGAACCCAAGAAGGCTGTGGACCTGGTGTGTCCAGCCCCTGGAGGCCCCAGTCATACCCATACCCACTCTTAGTCCATGTATTTTACATGAACAATCCTCAGAGAGAACAGAGAATAGGAATCTTACACTATTTAAATACAGGATTGGGGACATCAAAGCCAGGCTGATATTGGAATAACAGAAATAATTAGGAATATGGAAGTTGCAGAAATAGACACATTTCCATAAGATGATAATTAGCCCCAGGGTTAGCTTTGTCAGGACGAAGCACGTTTGTTGAGACGTTGTATCAGCAGGGGGGTTATAGCTATTCCAGGTAATTACATGGAAATGGAATATTACAGCTAATTTTCAGATTGAAAGTCAGGTTTAATTTAATTGCATTGTATATCCCCTGTATACAGAACTGAAAACATGAGTTGAGGTGTTAAATAATGGTTTAAAGTCAAGGATAGACCTTAGTTAAATAGATTGAAAAACTTAACATATGTGGTTTTCAGTAAACCAAGTGGAAAATATGATCTGCGCATTTAAAGTAGCACTTCACAACAGAGAAAGAATGAAGATGAGTGACTGCAAAGGCTTGTAAAACATAAATGATTTTCTGACGGCGTGAATCACTGGCATGGTGAAAAAAAGTCAAACCTCAATAGCCTAAATCTTGAATCGGAGGAGAGCGGGTCACAGGTCTGCTGCTTCACTGTGCGCAGTCATTTTCTTTGTCTTGTTCTATTTCCACTTACGGGTACAGAGGGAGGGAGTAAAACCAGTTTATTTTCTCCTGCTGAGAGGGATGTTAAGAGGGGCCACAAAGTCTGTCTCCTTATCTAATAACCCTGCCACAAGCTTGCCAACACAAGAGAATGCTGGCAATGAGCAGGGAGGGAGTCACGATGCCATTTAGAATCCAAGCTTGGCTCAGTCAGTGAAATCCACACTGCTACAGGAAGAGGAGTAATGCTGGTAGCTACAAGTCTCCTCCACTTCCTCAGAGGGAGCAGATCTGATGCATCTGGCAGCATGCGGCAAGCGTTTGCATGGCTTGTGATATTCAATTGCTAAGCGAAGTTTAAATTACTTTGCCGTTCTATCTAATACACAGGCAGTACAACCCGTGAAATTGAGTAATTTACAAACATTTAAATCTCTATCTAGGGAGTCATTGCAATCCAAAATTACATCTAAAATTATTTTTAACTGAAGGAGGAATGGAAAAGGCAGGGTACTGCACATTTTTGGAGTGAAGCATTTTTAGTAATAAAAAGGAGAGTATGTATGTTTACTCCAATAGTTGTCACCTGGAAAACATGAGTGTGTGACCAAATTTTGTAATGGCTGGATGTTTCACAACTAAAAACCTTTAAACAGCGCTAGAGGATATGCCAGGAGATTACCAAAGTGAATCTGGATGCACCCAATGGTTGCCATCCAAACTCCAAACACGCAGCAGTATTCATCCTCTGGGAGGATATGCATGTATGAAAAAATCATCGCAGTTGATCAAATAGTTGAGATAATTCAGACGGGAGCAAAGTGGTAGACGGATCGACCAACAGACAAAATGGCCGTCACCTGACTGCGGTCAGAGAGCTGGGCTCACTCAGCCATCTTACGGAGACACTTTGATGAGCATGTGAGGGGTACCCAGAGACGATAGTTGCACGTATGTGTTTTAAGAATCAGTTCAATGCTTTTTTTGTATGCACTTATGTATGGACAGAATTAAAGATATAGTTTGTGTGCAGGGTGAAAGACATGATAAGTATGCAAGATTAAACGCAATTAAAAAAATACTGTAAATAAAAAAACAGAATCAAAGATCTCCCCTCCTCAAATCAAAAACATTTTCAAAGAGAACTTTTAAGCATCCCTCACCTCATGCTGTAGAGCAGTTGACAGACGTTGGGGTGAATGAGACCTACGCTATTGTCAGCTGAGGACAGCCCTAGCAGCCTGGGAGACAGTGTCCCCTGGTGTCTGTAATGTCTCATCTATACTGGATCTCCAGCATAAACACCAGTTTGCTTTCCCAAACCAACCTCATAGGCTTTTTGGCGATGTACTTTTAGAGGGATTTCTATCCCAGTGGCCGCCACTCAATCTTTTACAGCCCCTGTCATAACAATTCTGCATTTCTGTTCAACAGTGCCTGTTTCTTCAATTCAAAACATCATGGAGCAATTTGATCATTTGGTCGTTGGTAAGCTGGACCGGTAAAATTAGACCTTCTTGTTGGCAAGGCAGAGCCCTTTCAGTACCAGAAACAATGGCAGCAAGAAGATGTAATACAGAGAAGAGTCTTCAAATACTGGTGTCGTTCAACCAGTTGCGTTTGAAATGTTTGAAATGAGGCATGAATGAGATGCAACTGGTGCCTCCTTTCCCCCCTTTCCATCACATCACATCGCCTGTTGCCTAACAGGGTTCTGGGCCGTACATCCCCATTGCATTGTGGGCATTTGGGCCCTTTGTGGTCAAGCCCTGGGCATTACAAAACGATGACTAAACACAATCTTTGTTGCAGGCTCGGTGCATGTGGCATCACGTCATCCCCAGGGGCTGTGTGGGATCTGGGGCGGGCTCAAGTTCTTTGTCCATGCAGAGCCAGAGCACCCTGTACACGTGTCCCCGATCATCCTGCCACGTCACCTCTTTTGTCAAAAGGTCTGGACCCACTGCACTGGCATTCTCACACTATGAGCTAGTGTGGGAGAGACATTCTCCACTCGACATGCTCCAGAGGTTTTGTCAGAAGTGAAGGACATTTGGTTGAGTCACATCCACAACATCCAGGAGAATACTTGCAGTAGAACAAATCATATAGTTTATTCAAAGAACTTAACATGCGTACATACTCCCCTTTGTTAGGATGACATCGTTGAATTGTTTACCCTGAAATAATACCTCAAACCTCATCTTCTTAGGTTTCTACGGCAGGGTTTATCAAAGAACTGAAGGATTGAGTCCTCATTCTCAGATTTCTGTGGTTACATCAGAACAAACCGTTGAGTATCGTGTCCTCTGTGCACTTAGTCCTCCTTCCCTGGTATTATTTTGGTTTTAACTCAGTGATACTGCACTTTCCATTCCAAAAACTTAAAAGTAAATTAATCTCATGTAACATATGTGTAAATTGATTCCTTTTCAATGACGCAGAGATTGGAGACTAGTCCGCGTACCGTATTAGTGGTGAGCAAGAATGGAATAATTGTGACTGCAACATCTGGCACAGGTTCTCCCTGATGCAACCCATCCCAGTGCTGGCACAGCAGACATTCAGAGGAAAGAGAAGCGCCATCATCCCTTGCAGTTACACGTACTTGCGACACTCTCCTGACACCAATCTTTTCCACATGGATGGCCTATCGCTGTCGTATTTTCCTGAATCTGTTATTTCCATAATCCAGCGGGTGCCATTGCCTAGGGTTAATGGATGAGCATGTGTGTGAGATGGCAGGGCTTTGTAGCGTCTAACAAACAGTGTGCGGTCTGATGAATGACATTTGGGCTGCAACCACGTCACTTCTTCCATTAGCGAAGCCTGTCCCAACTCCACCGTATTGAACCATGGCTTTCAGCTATTAGCCTGATGCACGACACAGTCATATCCAGTTACGCTTTTATAAGTGAATATTTGTCTTAGCACACCGTCAAATGACAAAGGCAACCTGCAAGTAAGAAAGAAAAAAAAACTGCACTTGTTTTCTTGTTCTCGTACATCTCTGCCAGCAAGTGCCTTCAGATGGAGGTTTATTCCTCACCAACAAAAAGCCGGTGTGCTCATGCAAGTATCTGAGTTCAAATTGGATTATCAGTACACCACAGAAGATACTACCCAGCCATGTCACTTAAACGGTCACTCCTAAAATAGTAGTACCCCATAAACATTTGATTTGTATAATGTCTCCTGTCTCCTGGTTGCGGGGCTTTCTAAAGCGTGACAATATAAAATACATAAAATCATGGATTAGGCCCGCATGCTTAAAAAAAAGTTACAAATGCAATTTGATGGAGTAAAATGTATGCCATTGGAAATTCAAGACATTGTTTAAAGCTATATCATATATAAATTTAAATAAGGAAAAAATACTATTCTAGTCTACTTCTCTTGCTTTGATTGAAATTGTGCGTTTCTCAACTCTTAACAATCAGGCAGCAGTATAGACCAGTGTTAGCCGATTGAAGATATATCAATGTCAGATAATAAGTAAGGAACTAAATTAGAGGTATGAAACGTCTACCAATACCGTTTCTTAAACAAAAAACATAGTTAAGTTGATTTTTACCTATTAAATGTTATACTCTTTGTATATTGGTGAAAAATAAATTGAACAAAACAAAAAGATTCCTTAGACCATTAGTGTTTATGTTATATGTTGTGTTATGTGCAATGTAAAGGGTTTTGACAGAATTGTCACACTAGTAAACTACTGATAAACCACATAATATGTTTACAATAATACAAAGTGTAATAAAAATTGGTTTATTATGTTAAACTGATGACACATTCAGTCAAATTAGATTGCAACTCATTTTTTAATAACACTCAAAGCCTAGCTTAACATCTATCGGTTGAATGAGAATTTAAATATAACAATGAATCGTTGATATAGATATTGATAGGATCTATGGAAATTAAAAGCCTAGTCTAATACCACTTGGGAGTAGTTGATGTAAACTTAAATGCAGCACTTGTGAATGTCCTTTTGAAAATCGTATACCATCATCAGAGTTTTCGAACTCCCAATACCGACATCAACATCTGTAAGCCTGGAATTTCCAGCATTGGTCGGGCTATAACTGACTCACTGGATCAGGCCATAAGCAAAGCTATATTAATCACATTTACATATCTAAATTATTATGGGTTAAATGTACTGCATTAATGGAGTAGGAGAATAGGGAACATCCCAATTCAATAATAGTTACTGTCAATTTGGAATTGTACAATTTATTTGACAATGTTTGCGGTAAAACAAAACAAATCAGTGTGTGTGTGTGTGTGTGTGTGTGTGTGTGTGTGTGTGTGTGTGTGTGTGTGTGTGTGTGTGTGTGTGTGTGGATGTTGGAGAGAAAGGCGTTAATCTGGGTGAACAAATGGAGTCGAGTGCCCCTCCGACAGGCTATTAGTCATAAGGCTTTAGCCACTCCACTACATGACTATAGTAATCCATACCCTAAAATGACTACTCTACACATCTCCATGAAGACAATACATGCAGACACATTAACACACGTGACCATCATCATGGTTAGTCGAAAATATCACTTCACATGACATGATATCTGACTTACAAGGTCGATTGAGGCCGACAAGTAAAAATATGAGCGATTGCTTAAATTGATCAGTGAAGCTATCAATCATTCAGAGTCTGAGTGTCAGACAGGACACAACCCGGTGTCCTCTCAACCATTACCTTCTTTAGCTTTCAGACACACCCCCGGTTCATCTCAATTTCAGAAGGCCACAGGTGTACAATTTCACTTCATTTTTTACATGCTGCTGCATATTAATCATGTCGACAGAAACACTGTGAAGCAGCATTCTTGAACAAACATCCAAATATCACAAGAAAATATCTCTTTCAATAGGCTTCACTTTAACGCAGGATGTTGTGGCGCTCTCAAGAGTTGCCAGGAAACTGAGAGCCAATCATTTTCTACTTCATTGAGCCACGGGGGACTAGTTTGGAGTTAATTGCGGTGAATCCAATTTTTTAATTAAAATGAACATCATGACTATCTGACTGGATTGGGATTTGTTATTGCCATTTCTTTGTCTCTCCTCGTCTCATTTTCTCTCCCCTGCAGGACAGCTTGAGAAAGAGTCCTGTTGTTTTATTTTAATTGGGGCAGTGATGTAATTGGCCCGCTCCATGCTGGTCTGTTCAATTTAGATCATTGTACGTGTGTGTGTGCGCAGAAATATAAGAGGAAGAGATAGACAAGGGGAGGTTTGCACGATAAACACCAATGAAACAAATCCCATGTTGATTATCTGTGGTAAACAAAAGCACACAACAATAGGTGTATGGTATAGAGCAATAACCAGTGTAATGATGCTCTTTTTGCTTCAAAAGCACAAGTCAGGGGAGGAAAGGGAGTTTTCAAAGCAAGGACAACAGCCAAAGCCATTCATAACGGCTTTTTTGCTCTACAACTACATACAAGGCAAAATAGTGACATTTAATCGGTCAACCTTCTCAGTGACAATCCCCCGATTTGTGAATTCTGTGCAGGCAGAGATAACATAGCTTTAAGCATAGTCTCCCCGTCGTCTAATAATATCTCTGTAATTAGCATATGCTTTGATTATAAAGGTCACTTACTCGGCCTAACGGAACATCATATAAAGTGCACCAGGAGACGCTTGTTTAACAGTCTATTTCCATCCCTTTTAATCTGTATTCAAGTATTTAACATGGCATATTTCCTCATGTCGAGCCAGTGAATAATACTGTAAGACACACTACAAAACCAAAGGAGTACTTGCTTGAGAAAATTCTTTAGACCTTCATTTTCAAAGATGAGGTGTATGGTGATTGGAAAACATATAGTTAAGGAGGGGGCAGGCTCAATTCTTCACTGGTCATTCCTGGCTCAGGGTTTGCCTAGTGTTGCAGCTTTGAATATCTATTAAAGGAACAGGATTGGCAGGGTGCTATGCTTCCACACCGACAAGGTTGGTCAGGGAGGCGCCATCAGCAGTAACCGTCGATGCGGAGCTACGGCCCGAGATCAGCCGGCAAGGCAAGTTTAAGCGCACGATCCTGCACTAAAGAGGCACGCGCGATCAGCCCAACGATGTCAACAAAGCAAGGCGAAGATCACATCACAAAAAAAAAATACAGAAAGAGTGAATGCATCCTCTGTTATGGTAGACATTATTCCAATGTAAATTTACATAGCAAATAGCCGTTTGCTGTGATATTAGGCCTCCAAATATTAAATACAGCTTCCGCGATGACTGTCAGGTGTGGTGGTAAGTGCATGTTTTCTTTTCTGTGTGTGCGTGTGTAGTCGTTCTTAATTGTTACACTTGTAGTCCAATCAGATTGTATGCAAACGTGCCTCTGTGCCTTGAATATAGTGATATAGTGTAAAGTGGATGTTTTGGAAGGGTTGGAAGTATCAACTGGTTCTCTTCCCTGTTTAGCTCAGGATGTCAGATTAAGTGTGATGGAATATATATATATATATACACACAATACACAGCATACTATGCATATGAATAGTATTACGAGAAAAACACATAATTTCGGCGTAAGCGGTAGCTGAAGTAAAGACGTCTCTTTCAGTGGCTATTCATGTTCCAACAATTGCACATGCGCGTGCCTATATATGGAAAATGTTAAATGTTGTTTTCCTTCATTTCCAAGCCGATGCAGATCAAACACAATAGGATGAGACGGTCTGAATAAAGCTTATGCTGTTTACGGATCAGTAAAGTGAAGGTGACTGCTGTGAACACATTCACAGCAGTCTGCCTATAGATGGTGCTCTGCTTGAGCTGACGGGCTATTTTAAGTCTCCCCTTGCAAATACACTAACAAACAGAGAGGGGAGCCCCCTTGGGAGACAATTGTAAACAAGTGGGTATGATGCACCGACTACAATCCCACTTTTTGTTTTATAGAAAATATGCTCCTTTCATCTGAGACAAACAAGTAGATAAACCAGCGCCTACACTCACACATCCAGTGTTAATTACCACATGCATTTACAAGGTTTAATCTGAATGCAAACTGAAAATACAACAAACAAACAAAAGGAAGACCAGGATTTTCCTGTTGTTTTGTTTGTTTATGCAGTGCAACATTTAGTAGTGAATTCTTATCTGTAGAAAATTGGTCTGCAAAACAATGTCCTGGTTTTGCCTCCATCAGCTCCACAGTAGATATTTCTAGGTTTGATAATCTAGGTTACATATAATAAAAGAATTAATAAGAAGTATCTGGGTTGATAACATCAGAGTGAAAAAAGTTTTTAATTTACCAGATTTTAGGTCAAATAAAGCTGATGCCCAGCAAAATGATCCAACATTTAAATCTCTGTCCCAGTCAGCAGTCCTTCACAGATTGTTAAGAAAACGTGACAGTGAATTATTCCTCTAATTTATAAAAACTCACTGAGTCAATGCTGAAAAGCAGCGAGACAAACAAAATCACAACCAATTAATATATAGACATTTTCGGTGTATCAGTGAATTGAAAAGTTCGCACAATTACATAGAAGCCTATCAAGCCCGGCCACCTGAGCTCTGTCAATGTATTATCAAAGCACACAGCACATTTCAACCTCGGAGAGATATGATGCCTGATAGCTTGTGTGTCCGGACAGAAGAAAAAAAAATTGCTGAAGTTTCACATTTTTTGGTGACCAGGCAAAGACTATAATATATAAATAAAAAATCTCTCCTACATTACAACGCGCAACCCTACACCTGCCGGGCGGTATGGATCGCTTTGTGGTTGCGGTCAACAAGGTGGCTCAAAGTGTGGGAGGGTGTAAAGATCACAATTAAACTATTCAGCAATTTATAATATTCAAATGTAAACATTTGGACAAGGACATTCAATGTAAACTCAATCAATTCCTTTGTGTGAATTGGATTGTAAATTTCACCTATTAATCCGCATTAAGCTGCGGCTACGACAATGGGTTCTCACATATTCAAAAAAGATCTTATTAAAAGGAGTATGGTATCTTAGCAGTATTGCTGCATGGGGAAGAATGCACTCCACCTGCACAAACACTTTCATTTGTCACTTCGTTTGTTGGTGCAAATTCCTTGTATGTCTGACGTACTATAGCAATACTATGTTTCTGATTCTAAATTGTATATCTGTAAAAAAAAAAAAAAAAATTATTCTACAAGTGTCATAATAAAACAGAAAAAATCAAATCTGAACCGACAGCAGTAACAAAATACGGACATGGTAGGGAGGGTATTTTTACTGCTATGACACGGCCATGGACACAAGTTTGCTGTCTGTATTCTCAAGCTTTGATCAAACTGCGAGATGAAAAGGTTTAGAAAGATAAGCCTCCACATCTGGAGGGAAGTCTCTTTTACACGGAACAATGACACAGGAAGGAGGAAAAGAAAGCAGAGACCTCGGACACAAACGACACAACATTTCAATCAAACATAAACGTGCTACTTCCTCTCTTAAAACACAACAGGACAGTGGGACAGATTTAGCCCAAAACTGCCTCTTTTGTTTAAGAGATTCTTATAGTTTACAGCACAGCAGATATATTAAGACACATGAGGGTTATGAGGTTAAAGCTTCAGTGTCAACACGTTTCCCTAACAAATCACCTTTTGGCAGCAAAAACAAACTGATAATTTATTTTTTATTTACTATTGCAGTTAATAAAAAAAAGATAAATTGCGTTTTTAACGTTTAAATGTTTAACATTCAAGATCATCGCAGTTATAAATGAGAGGAAATCACAAAAACAATAGTTTGTTTGCTTTAAGATTTAAAATGCTCCCAGGACTTTAATATATATTACATATACGTACAAGGTTTTTTTAAATAAAGTATTACTTGTGAAAACATTAATTGACGTAATTTGTGCATGAGAAATGAATAGTAGACCCTTCTGCTAAACCACAAGTGTCTTTTATAACCCATTCAAGAAGCATGAGAACTCACACATGCATGAGCACAGCCGTTCACTCACAAAGGGCTTCATTATCATATCTAACCCCCCCTGTGTGAGCTTAGACACTAACAGGAAATTCTCTGACACATCTGACAACAACACTCTGAGTTTAACAGATATTAGAGATGACCTTCGGCCTAGTCTTCCTCAATATGATACACATTTCCCGATTTGGAAGCAAGAAGCCTTCTTTTGTAGTCATGAAGAAAAAAGGAGTCTCCACCCAGATGTGCATCTCCACCTCGTTCACCCACACTTGAATAGCAATTCAATTAATTCTCTGTTTCTTCCCCCAAGTCGGGTCTTGTGAGGATTTTTGTATTATAGTATGGGAGTCTAGCTGAGCTTTCTGTCCGTTGGAAGACTTATGAAATGAGAGGAAGTCAGATCCGTATCAGCTTGGAATTAGTGCTTCTCTGTGCCTCGGCCAGGAAGTGTGTGTAGTGATTCTATTATATAGAAAGAGCCTTGAAAGAGGCCAGCACAGCCAGAGGACACCTTGAGAGGAAAGAGAGGACCATGTTGAGGAACAGGATGGAACCTTGCTGAACCAGCACTCTGCAGAGAGATCACAATCAGCCACACACACACACACACAGTGCAAGCACAATTACCTCCCAAATAAAGGTCATTTTGACATCAATCCAACACGTTCTTGGGAGGGAAAATGGATTGTAGTTATGCTAAAGGTAGATTGGAAGTGGAATGTATTAAATTCTACCATTGAAATTCTAAACAAGGTCAGCATTGTCAGGGATCAGAAAAACAGGTTGACAATAAAGTATCCGAAGCACTTGAAAGTGAAAAGTAGTACTGCTCATGGCAATACGCTTCCATGGTAATACGCGTGAAGAATGTGTATATCTTCATCAATAATACAATATTGTATACATATTCATGTGTGTGGATTGGATGCACTGTCTGCATTGGATAACTATCAAACGTTAAAACACGCTAAGGGTAAATTATTATTTAGAGACAAAAGTATTTTAAAAAGTTTTAAGTTGCATTCATAGCAGATCCTACAAAGCTGGGGATCTCTCCAATATGCATGACATGTAAGGAAATTAGGCACATCAGAGAGAATTGAGTTTACGTCCCCGTCCAAATTGCAGCTGAATCGATTGGAAATTTGCCATTGGTTTCATCGTCAAAGCCTCCCACCCATGACCATGTAATTGTACTGACATTCAGGTACATTGCTGCCACGTTCTGGACTGGACTGAGGGAGGATTTGGATACACAAAAGAAAACCAAGACGGATTGATACAGGGAAGCATATGTATGGCTTAACTAAAGTGCTTTGGATCTCTTCCGGGTGTTATGTGCACACAAACACCTATGTTTAGTACACGTGCCTATACAGAAATCTCTTTTGAGGAAATAACCCTGCTAGTTAATCAATTAGTGGACCCGGTGAACATGTCAAATTGAGTGCCTTCCAGCATGAAAAGCACTCGGGTGAAAGAGAAATAAAATCCGATACGTTTGATTTAATGCAAGGATGTTGCACAGCAAAAACATTTAATGTATTTTCCTATACTTCGCATTATTTTGACCTCCAGAAACTCAACCCTTTTAGTGGGCGCTTCAGCGTCTGCTCTTATTTCATGACCGAGAGTAAGCCAATGGATTTTACGTATAACGTTCCTTTGACAGGGACATCATTGGTCTAAAACATCTGCACCATTAGTGGTGCATTATCCTGATGCTTTCAGAAACCACCATACTGCGTGTATTGCTGAACAAGTTACCAGGTTCACACCTCGGGCCAGGGGTCTATTGAAGTGGGCCCACAGGGGCTCTGAAGTTACTGAGGACTGGCATTGCGGTTTAAATGATCTGACCCTGCGGAAATGTAGAATTTTACTCCTGGCAGTAATTGTGCCTCACAGCTGGATCGAGAGCAGAGCGCGAGGAGAAGAGGGACCGTTTTTAGCTTCACAGGGTTAAAGGTGTTAATGATGAAAGTAGCACTTACAGTATTCATTTATTTATATATGCAAATATGCACACAACATTACAACATTGACAGGCATCTCCTAAATTTTAAAGTTTGTTTCAAGGTTAGAGGGGTCAGTTTTGAATGACAGTTGTTGAGTGGTGGAATACATCTTCGTGTTAAATGTTGACAAAACTCAAGGGTGTCTGGCTCAGGGACACTTTGACATGGGACGTGGAGCATATACAGCTGGGGTCTACAAGAAGGCACGTAGAGAGACTTGTCATCCTGCGCACACTGAAAAGCCTCAATCTGGACAAGACACAAATGGCTTTGCTTAAGTACATTTTAAGCCTCGGTTTGATTTCTTTGTGTGGGAACATCGCAGTGCAGAATAAATATTGTTTGTTAAACATTGGTAAATTGGACAGCAAAATAATTTGCTTTCTTTAGCAGATGTCCATGATGACAAGTTTTGCTTTCTCCCCACTTCTGAGCAAAGATACGGGCCCTCAGGAAAAAGCAAGTGCAATAAATACCCCTAATTTGCACTGAACCTTGACTTGACTGCACAGCAACACTTTATTATGGCTGCCATGATAATGGCGTAACACTTTTAACAGACGAATACATTTAACCTGCCTGTTTGCTTGTAAACCTTTTGATTAATGTTGTACGCGCAAAGCTCATTTTTCCCTCAGGGACAATAAAGATGAACTGAACTGGGACTGAGGGTTTCTGCTTGAGGAGCCGACGTGAAAAACTATTTTGGTTCACCACATTTCTGCTGTCAGTCAGCATGGCGATGGCAGGACGGCCGCCGCTGTCCCCTCAGCTCCCCGGAAGCTGCTGCTGACAGGCGACTGGAGGCGCAGTCAAAGAAGATGGCGTGAATGTGCTAGTTTATTTCTTTTATGTGGTGTATTTTCATAATGTCACATTGTTTCATAAAGTATTTATTCCGGACACTCACTTTGCTTTTTCAAACTCTGTATTCTCTGAATCCACTGCGACGTGCAGTGAAAAAGAAAAAATCTTCTGTGACTTGGCCATCTGGAAACGTCCAAATGAGGTATTTCTTTCGCTGTACGCCAAATAAAGCCCTAGAGTGGTTGTGAATGTGGGAGGTTTAAGGGTAGTGTGGGGTGGACTACAGCCCTCATGCCTAATTCATGCTGTGGTGTCTACGAGAGGCAAACGCAGTAACTCACAGCACTGAGATTCACTTTCATATTCTGATCGCACACCCTGCAAAGGATGCTTGCTCCGAAAGAGCCATGTTAACAGGACACGATGCCGAACAAACACAGCTCAGACATGTGTCTGTCGGTGTGTAAGGGAGTGGCAAAAATCCTTTTCGAGAAAGATATGCAGTAGACTACTGTTGGTAGAGTTAAGAAAAAAAACACTTTCTCACTATTTACCAAATGAAATTCAAATTCTTTAACAGAAGACTGCATGTAATATGAGCATTAAAGCACTGAGGACGTAGTAAGGAATAAATCAAAAATAGTTATGATGTAGTTGACATTTACACATCACTCGTGATTAATGTGCCTAATATAATATAAAATGCATACTCATCTAGTCCAACCAGGCAGGAATAGTAGAAAATCTGCAGAATCTTTACCCTAACAAGTCTTTAAATGAAAATCATCCATCTCTTCTTACTACTTTTTATAGCAAAGTGCATTAGAAAAATTAAATATAGCAAGCTTCTCTATTATATCAAACTATTGCAGGTTCAAGGTGCAAAATTACAGATATCAGTAAAGGCAGATTGAATCATTTGTAGCCAAGTTTTAAGTCTATAACAGCTGAAATAGACATTTTGGCAGGCCTCAAGTTGCATTCCGTTTTCAGCTGGTGATTGCTTGTGACTTAATGGACATTTGGAAACACACAGTGGCTTTTTATCAATTTAAGATAAAACTTCAGATAATATTAGATGGATGTTACACCAACCGTTTCAAAGATGATAACATTCTGAACCTGAATACCCAGTATTTGGAGTATAATTACCAGATTATGCATCATGAGCAGATTCCCTACTGGATTTAAAGTGCCATTAGACCCCATACAAGAAGACACAAGAAAAACAAATCTTTGATATAACGAAAGTGATATGTATTTTAATGTATCTCACTTCAAATAGACTTGACTTATTACCTAACTAAGAAACATTTGGTCTACATGTGGACAAGTAAGGAGGAAATTAAAAGAACCATGAAATACATTTCAGAGATGGACAAAATGTTTCAGTAAAAGATTGGCAGGAAGCTATGGTTTTATTACAGTGTTACTGTAAGAAAGAACTTTGATGCGGTTTGGTTTCTTGATTTTTGATGAGCTATCATTATTATGCTGTGATAAGATTTCTTAGAATCCATTCAATAGATGAAAGTATACAACAGAAGAATATCAAACGCTGTTTCAACAATATCATCCTCTGAGAGTGGAAATGGAAGCAAAAAACAATTATGAAAGAAGTATTTCCATGTGTATAATTTGAAAAGTTAAGAGTGAAACATTTCCTCATTGTGCCATCTTTAACCTCAGAGTACTGAGATTGTGGGAGCAACTCAGGCCGCGTCTATTTCGAAATGATAATGGCTCCTCAATGTAATAGTGGCAATAAAAGTCTGGCCGTGTCTTCACAGGGATGAGAGCGAGTCACTGAGGGAGAGAACAAGTGTGCGGAGACAGATGAATGACCATCAACACTGCAACGGGATGAGGGAGTGGGTTTTTTCGATGAAGTTGTTCCTGCAGGAACCACATAACCGTCCTACACCCATTGCATCCACGTAGGAGTACAGCACCAGCCGTATTCAATGCGATATAAAAGACATTAAAAGAGCTCTACACATAGGCCCGCCCATCTATGGATACGCATGCATAGTGCCTGTGTGTATACATGCACACAAACTGACAAACACCATTTCCATATTTACTGTTGGGTTTAGAAAAGGAGAGGGCAAAAAAAGAACTCATAAATAAATGACAATGCACAGCTTGCCATAGAATTGGAAGCATCATTTTGTGTTTGTATTATATTCAGGCGGGTAAAATTTAATCTCCCTTTTAATACCCACTATTGTATAAACAGGAGAGAGGTTGCTGAAATATAAACATTAGGAATGTAACCTTCTAAAAATCGAATAGGCATTGAAAAATATTATCTCTGCCTGGATGTTTATTAATGTAACCACTGGCGTGTCGCCACTATCAACGAGAGAATCCCCCTATTTTGTTTGTATCCAATATTGGAGAGAATTTATACGAGAGGCTGAGCAAAAAGTTCCATGAAGTTAACTCTGAATTAAAAGTATTGTTTTGAATAATATTGGGAACAAAAAGCATTAATAAAATGTCCTTAGCATGTAAAAAAAATACTGAATATAATGCATATTAAATATCCGAAAGATTGGGCTCAATAAATAAAAGGTTTGATTGAATTGATCTACTCAATGAGTAACGTGTGTGTGTGTGTGTGTGTGTGTGTGTGTGTGTGATGTAACAATGAGAAGTGAATCGGATCTGCTGTTATATTATACTGTAAATTGTTGAGCCACAGAAACCAAACAATTTTGCCAGCAGACGGATCACTTGGGCTGGTAAACCAATCCTCCACGGACCTGCACCGCAAGTATGAAAGTGTGTCTGCAGCCCCGATTATTTATTCATTTTGTTTGATTCAGGATGATGTTCCACCCTTGGATTACCGTTTGTCTATCTGGCAAGAGTGCTGGCACCATGCCCTCTGTTTAAGATATCAAAGATTTGCGGCATCTCGTTGCCTTGTGTTGGGCTCGCCTGGGGAATTTCAGGAAACATGAAATGGATAAAGCCAAAGTGATGTACTGTAGGGCACTGAAAAAAAGAAAGGGATGGAAAGGGAGGATGAGGAAGAAGAGATCGCGGTGGGGGTTAAAAAAAAAAAGAAAGATAATAGCCTTCCTCAGTTTCAGGGAGGCTGTTGCTGCCTCTGGAAACTGCTACTGTTTACTGGGGTGCAATTGAATTGGGGTTTCAGTAGAGCAGATCAGAGGGAACGTCTGCTTTAAAATATCACTGGAGAGGACCGATTGGGTCTCTGTGTGTCTGTAATCTGTGTATATTAGATACGGCACATTAATTCATTTTCCAGCTTTGGTTTCCTCTCACAATTATAAAGTGGAACATAAACAGAGCAGCTAAATCTAAGAAAATACACTCCATGACATAGGCACAACATTTTGGAACTTTATTCTGCTGATTTTTAGTTCAACAGTGCAGCTGTAAACAAACGTGAAGATGCCGTACCAAGAACATTGTTTGTATACAGATTGTGGCTACAAACAGCAGGTATATTTGCAGATATTGTATTAACCTGCTTTATCTTAACCAACAACACGATTTGTTGAGGAATATCCCATAGACAAGTCAAGAGTGTTCATTTATTGGTATTGGGATCATCAGCTGTGAGTAAAGTATAATGGCAAAAATATATGCAACTCTCTGTCTTCTCTTTCTGATGCTTCATTGTATAACCAGTTGATAAATTGCAAGTGCTGAGATGGCGAGGCCATGGGATAAGCACTGACGCATGACATTCTGATAGTATGTTCGCAGTGTCCTGGCGATAGAGACTCAAACAAGTTTGTTTTGTTCTGCTGACGTAACCTGTCACTAACTGATGTGCCCCACACAGTATGTTCTCCTGTTGACGTCGCCTGTGACTGAACTAAACTATAAGAACGTCTTGGCTTGATCAAGGAAGGAGGGAGTTCATGACAGTCTGCGGAGCGCGTAGCTGTGGTGACCTCTTTCCCTTGCAAGGAAATAAACGGACAAAAGACATACTTTGATTCAGAGCCTTCATTTCTTATTCTACGATTGTCTGTGCCAAAATTTTCCATCCGTGAAGCCAACATGCAGGTGACCTGCTTTTAAAAAAGCATTTTCTAGATTTTTTTTACAAAAAAGGAAAAAGTTTTGTATTAGTCAACCAATTTTAAATATTTTAATTAAATCAAAGCTGTGACTAAAGTGTGTTAATGTTATCCTTTTCTGTCTCTGAATTTGAACATGCTCATATGACAGGGGATCAGTTTGACAATGTGTCACCAAAGACACCAGAACAGATTGAAGAGAAAAAATGAAATATATTCCCTCATTTGTTGATTTAATGATGAATAGCTGACTCACACTTGAGTTCCTCCAGAGTTTCAAAAAATGATATGTAAAAATTAGGATAAAAAGATATGCCTGGTTGAAAGGTTTGTAAGTGACAAAATAATTAGCATTGGTTATGTGTATGAACATGGTAGAAATATAACGTGAAACAACAGAATAGGATGAACAATTGCCTTGGAAATAGAAGTTGCAAAGAAGTACGACTCAAATGACTGACCCGGATCATATTACAACTTGCACTAGGAGACTTAAATAACTTAATTCCCTTAAATTTCTTTGTTGAAACCACACGGCAAATTAAACAAAGCAACTGATGCTTTTACTTGATGTAAAGTGGATTTTAATTCCTTGCAGCCACCTGTGTTTGTCAAGTTGATTTTTGCAAAGAAATACATTGACAACAACAACAAGATATGAGTCCTCAAAAAAAGAAAATAAAAATCAGCACGGCATAATGGACTGGGATAACAGGACGAGACACTGGCGCTAATGCCGCACTGGGTTTCTGATTTCTTGTCTAAATCGCCATAAAGCATTTTGACTTCAGATGGATTACCTGTCAGTGCATTAAGTACAACTTAGACCGCATCTGAAGCCACAAGAGACGCCAGCTTGCTCTTCCAGTGGCGCTTTAATCATGCCTTCTTCCAAACCACAGGGCTATTACATTTGCCTGTTAAAAGCTTTGAGGGAGGCGTCCTGGCTAAATCAGAGCTTGGTTGGTGCTCGGAAAAAAGGGTGACTAAACTCATTCTTCTCAATCAAAGTTGCAAATTGTTTGATGGAATTAATTTCACTTGCCCTGTCCTTGCTATTACCGCACGCATTAACACAGCTGGAAAAAAAAAGAGTCCCTTTCCTTCACAACAAGCTTCTGAGACAGACAGATGAGTGAGAACTCCAACACTAACATAATGAATTGCTGTAGAAAGCAAGTTGACACTGCTTCAGACTGCATAAGCCAGGCAGCGAATCAAACATATAGAAGAGCCATTTGATCAATGGCCTTGATTGAGGAGCAATAGATTTGTCATTAAAACCACCCTGTTCATTATTGGCTGAGTTAGCATCTGCTCGCTAACTGTCCACTGTCCTTTCCTGTTGAGGAGTAGTGATCAATTTGGAGGAATTCCTTCCCCTTTACTCAAACACACACACACACACACACACACACATTTAAACTCACGTAAGATCAGGCGGTAGTGTGGCTGGAGGGATCTGGGCCAATAGAAAGTCAACCCGCTTACACAAACAATGGTTGAATTAGACAGGTCTGTTCGTGTTATGAGATTGCTTTTCTTATGCTAATCTGTACACTTAACTAAACGCTCTTCAGTGATCTCCCAAGTTAGCTCACCATTTCATTACGTGTAAGCAGCGCGGCGCATTGACTGCCTTCGTAAATTATGTGCACATGAGGACGGATAAAAGTGCCTCTCTGATATGTAAGTGGATTCCGGGGATCGTTTTCCTATCCTTGTATTGGTAAAAGCTCCATTAATCAATCATACATCTCTTCCCATTGATGGTCATGATGAAGTGTAGTCGTGGTGATTGTTTAGGGGGTGGGGTTGTGGTGTTGGGGGGCGTGCGTGCGTTTGTGTGTTTGTGCATTGGAAAAACTAGACTGGTTTAAGATTCAACACTAAATTACAAATACCATATTGGAGTGAGATGTTGCACATCTCAGCAAAACATCTAAATAATGTAACCTGATATGCACATGGATATCATGGTGCTGACAAAAAGCAATGAGGATATTTATCAAGTGGCTAAATTTGAATAATGATAGCGTCAGCCAATATATATTTCTTTTCTTGTAAACTAACATTAGCAGGTACTCACATTTTCCTGAAATGCATTGAAACCCACTTGCGTCGTGAATAATATCCCATTTAGAAGCAAACACTATCAATTATAAGGGATACAGTTAGGCAAGACGAAAACACTACAGCCTAAATAGCAGATATATGAGCCTGTATTCCGACACAGGGGTGCTTACTGTTAAATGCTTATGCCAGCATGCTCTGATCAAAAATGTTGATTATCTTTGCTCAGCATGTTAGCCTGATATATTTTGGAACATATACTTAAGTGGAACAAAACTAAAAGCAGTGTAGTCTGAGGGGGTGGGATTTTTGGACCCACACTACAAACATACTTCATTATCCAATAATGTCATCAGGCCTCCAAAGTAGCAAAAAAAGACATAAAAGTCATAAAAAGTCAGTAGTTTAGGAAAGAATAAATGAGCGGCCACTCACTCCAGGGTCACCGATGGGTCGTAAATCGGTGTTGGACGAATTTATGTTTTACCCTTATTTTGGAGGTGATGGTCAGTGTCCAGTCATTACTGTACCAAATATCATGGTAAACAAAACCCCAAATATCAAACTATTGGTGGCGCTGGAGGAAAAGCAATGTAGTCGATTCGGTTAGTGAGATCGTCTTGAGATCATGGGAACATGGCAGTGCCTCATATGATTGCTCCTCACTACTTGTTTTCTTAAGCCAGAAATGTTCTGATTTATTATCACAATGGCTGTTCTAATGCTCTTACTTCTACTCTGAGGACGTAGGGATGGAGGAGGCATCAAGGAGACTCAAGGGTGCATACACAAGACTTTTACAAGGCTGATACACACCAGTTAGAGATTTTTGTGAGATTTCTCAGTCTTCACCAACTACAAACAATGAAAAGTCAGTTTAAGAACTGTTAAAAACCGACGAACAGCTGATCCAGCTGTGCTGGCATGAACAGAAACAGATGGTTCTTCAGATGCTGGTTTAGAGGAAGGGAGGTATAAGAATTCTCTGCAAATGTGTTTTCTCTCTCTTTGCAGCTTTTCCTTCATCCCTCTCACTCTTTAGACGGAGGAACTAAGATGTGACATTTGCAACACACAAAACAGGACAGGTAATATTTGTCTGCGGGTCTCTGCCACCTACGGATACATGCGTTTCTGGAAGTTGTAGACAGCGATGATGGTGGATGATGTCTGTTTGAGGGTGCAGAGAAAAGCAAGATGCAGGAATGTGTTTGGATTAAATCTCCACTGGTGTAAGAATGCAGCTCTCAGTAAGTAAGGCCTTCATCTTTCAGTCGCCTGCAAAGACTTTGTGACCTCAAGGACACTTATTGTACAGGGTATGAAAAAAAAGACAAACCTACTAGAATTTTCAAAATATTTTTTCAAGCACCAAAAAATAGATTTCTAAATTCCATGATTTACTAATGCTGTATTATCACCTGACTTCAATCACCTTTACTTACTCTTTTGTCTTGCGCCATCTCATCTCCTCTGCATTCATATGCATAAGATTCCATTCTCCTACAGTTTTCTTCTCTGCTCTTTTTCTTAGCTCAGCTTATTCTCTCTCTCTTCTCTCTCTCTCTCTCTCTCTCTCTCTCTCTCTCTCTCTCTCTCTCTCTCTCTCTCTCTCTCTCTCTCTCTCTCTCTCTCTCTCTCTCTCTCTCTCTCTCTCTCTCTCTCTCTCATAGCAAAACCTATCTATCATTGATGTAATCAACACAATGGAGTTGTCATGATGGCCACAGTGACCCTACCAGGACATTGCTCTGGGAACAAGAGAAAGAGTTGGGCTTGCCAAACACTGAATCACCACGTTTACAAAAGGGATGGGATGAATAAAGGAAAAAAGTAGGGTTTATTTCTCAACACAGCAATTAAATAATTGCTTAAGGCTACGGAGGTCATTCCCTATGGCCGATACATTAGGGTGACAGGCATGTACATGGAAAAGGAAAAAAAAGTCCTCTCTCACTCGGCACAGACAAGTAAAATAATAAACGACGACTGAATAATATTGGGCAGTAATCTAATCTAGCTGAATAGCAAATGTATCAAATTGGTGGGGAACAGTGTGAGTGACAAACGTAGCAACTAACAGAAAACTTGTGATTCAGTTTTCAAAACAGCCCTACGCCTATGAACGGTTGATTTTAAGTTGAACTGGATACTACTCATGCCCTTACTGCAAAAAAGATTTGGAACTCATTCCAAATCTTTTTACTAAATTAGAATTTATTATTTGTAAACTTTGTGTGAGAAGGCACTTCATACATACATTTAACGTATTTGATACAAGACGATGGAGGGAGTGGAAATAGTTCTAAACTGTTTATTTTAGGTTCTTAAAACAAGGTTTCTTCTTAGTTCCCCAAAAAAGTGTATTGAAAGAAAACCTCTCCGTTACATTCTGTAAATGGCCAATGCAGAAAAAGGGATTAACTAAGCATTGATTTAGGGCTAAGGAAAAATGGACATGTCCACAGATTTATTGGCATTCATTATGGTTGTTCTTGTTTTAAGTGTAAAACCCACTCTACACTGCATCACTGAATATTGTGTTGCTCTGCCTCACACAAACCATTAGTGAGAGAATTTATGCATTTAATACATTAGAATAGAAAATTAATTGAAAAGAGAAAACGCCATGAGGGAACACATTATCTCTGCTGTGGGCAGTTTTCTGGTTCAACATTTGGCAGCCTCGTCAGTAAATAAAGAATTATTTCAATTATTGTACAGCATTAAATTACAGTTTGTGGAAAAGTAGTGACAGGTCTGCAGAGCTATAACACTTCCTCTGCCACTGGCTTCGCTGTCAGTTTTAATGAAGAAACCTCTCCACGCCACACAGTCAGACAGAGGTAAGGTTTATTAATTGATTCCCAAATTAGTTGCAATGACTAAATAGTCACCTAAACACATGTACCCTTACACATACGTCTCACACACATTTGTGTGTGAGTGTGTGTACATGGAAGTGAAGAGTAAAATACTCTAAAATGCCTTTAAAATATATTGAGTCGGTTTTCTACCTTACTTACAGCATGTCATCCCATTAACAGCACCAATGTCAAAGCTAAAGCCTGACTGGCTGATATTCCCTCAACAAACATTAGGGAATTTCATGTGTGGAAATATATTGCTATTATATCTACTAAGAAGCACCTGGGGCAGGTGTATCCTCCTCATGCTCACATTAGCTCCATGCTAGCTAACCTGTCCTTCTGTACCTAATGCCCTCTATACATACAGAACAAAAGACTTGGCCTCTCAAAGCCAATGGTTCCCATCTGCCATTGTAATTCTTTACCATCCATATAGACCTCAAATGCGCGATCCTCGCAGCATTTTACCAAATTAAATACCACCTTCATTAGCAGGCCAACACCTATCGGAAGCATACAAATAGCCCCCGCCCCAAGGACACATCGACAAATGGGCTGGCAGAGCTTAAAATAAGTCCACACACCACAAGACAAGCCTTCATTTGTATGTTCCTAATTTGCGAGCTTCACTCACTGTACATGGCCCGCTGTTTCCAACACATGGTGAGTAATTGGCAACACTCGACCTCCATACTGCACTTAATCAACATGGTAACGCCATGGGGATAAACTCACAAACAATACAGCCAGAATAACTCCTATATTGGTCAGGAGGGCTAATGTGCTACGTGGTTCAGGGTGTAAGATGATTCAAAACCAAGGTTACCGTACGCTATGCGAGAAAAGTAACGACGGAGGCAATGAGAAAGGAAAGGAAGACGCCTATGACCTTAGGTCTAAGGTTATTCATTTGATTATAGTCAATTGGATGATGGAGCCAAACTATTTTGCATTTATTTTTATATAATCACCTTTACTTCTAAAACAATATTGGGTATGAAGGGTTTGTCAGTGGTATTCTTTCAATTCAATTGTTTCTTTGATCTATTTGAAACGTAATCCCAACATAAAAATCCTAGGGATTGTCAAAATAGTAAACATTTGGGATACATGAACTGGATGTATGTTTCCAGACCAGAACACCCTCTTCATCATTGTACAGTGGGTCCATTTGTCCCCATTCTCACCTTTGACCTAGAGGCAAATGGTGATAAAAGCACCCTTCATTGCATTTGACAATAAAAGCAATAGGCAGTTCTTGAGTGAAGCAGCACAGTAAACACATAAATAAAAGAGGGCAGGAATCAATGAAAGCAGCAGAAAGAGCTAGAAGCCGATACACCAACACTTCACTATTACCACCAGAACAGGTAAGGAACTTTAAACAGCTTTCAAGAAAATTGTATAATAAAGTCAAACAAAATTGCCCATGCATATTTGTATTGTATCATTTGGATTTGTGCATATCCTCCAAACTGTAACGCAACATTTTCATTTCTTTCCTGAATGGAACAGTGGCTGTTAGTCACATTGTCTGAGGTTGTAGTTCATATATGAAAGGGAAGAACAAGGCAGATATACAGCACTTCTATGTAGGAGTGACATCCAGCAAGATTAAAAGATATTTTTGTAAGTCACCACCAAAACCTGTATTTAAGGTTGAAGCTAGGTAATTAGCTTGATGACAAATGATGTGGAAAGAGATTCCAAGATCTGGAATCAGGTTACTTTTTTATTGTTTCGGGCTGCACATTTAGGCCTGAATGCAAATGGCTGGGCTGGCAATGGCCAAAAAAAACAGAGGATAATGGAATGGACTGAAGAGAAATACACTAATTCCTAGTCTCTTGATTTGGTGGCAAAAATGATTGTGGTGATTGTCATGTTTCCTTCAAAGACACCTCTACAATTCAGAACCTTAATCGACTTCAAAGTTCGCTCAAACATCTACCCTAAACTTTGTTGTGCTGAATTATTCATAATTGCGAGACGTTTGGTTTGTATTGGATGTCTTTACCGCTTCTGACATGGAAAATAAAAACAGTCGAGCTTGACCTTCCTCTTCTATCATCTTCTCTTTCCTCTGCTTCAAGCATCCACCCCATAACAGATTAGCTCTGAGGAAGACCCATTTCCTCCCTGAGGCTGCTAAAATATTAATCAAAACACAGAGGAGTGTGCAGCAGCTCCCAAGATGCATGTCTTCTAATGGTAATACACGGGGAAGGCAAAGAGGGAGGAGTGCTGCCTGTAATAGCCTCACACAGGAGGAGGAGAGGAAGAGGGCCAGAGGTGACAGGGGTTTTCACAGGGGACAAAGAGAATCAGAGAGGGGGATGGATGGACAGGAGAAGAGGTGAAGGAAGACACGAGGTGTGTGAAGACTCTACGAAGAAACTTCAGAGAGATCAAAGAAGCATCATTGCCTCTCAATAAGAGTTAAGGACAGCCTCGTGAGAAACTTCCTAATAAATAACAAACCATGCAAATAACCAGTTCCGCTTACTATTGCTCTCAGCTTAAGGAAAGTGCCAAATGTTTGATTGGCTTTGCGTTTGTCTGTGCACGACTGTGTGAGTGATCATAGGGGACATTGTAACGAGCACTTTTTCCCCTCTTTAAGATGTACGAGCAGTGGAAAGTCTTTCTCCCAGGAGCCAAATCTAAGCCCATCTCTGGCACTGAGCCACCAACAATGGGAAAAATGATGATACAGTGTCCATGTTGGCGACACAGTAACCATGTAACTAAGCTTCGTTGCGGTGAGTGGCGACTAAAAGGGTTATTTTGGCAAATCCTCCATGCTTGCCTTCAAGTCTTTCTGTTAATAAGGTATTCAATCACATTCGGGGTCATCCTGTTTTATGGGTGAATGTGGGATGTGTGAATCTAAGGCAGACGTATAAGACAGGCAGCTTCCCGTAACCACTGACAGTTTGGCCCCGTCTGTTTTGAGTAGATAGCCCTTCAAGAACGTTACGGTTTTATTGAGAATGCAAAACTGTGTATCCTCATAGGTCGTCTTCGACTAACCTGCAGACAGCTGTGACTGTGTTCCAATCGCAGGTAATTAGGGAGCCGCGGAAGCCCCACGGGTTACACGCTCGCAGTGTGGTGCCACACTCCTCCCTCTTCATCCAACCCGCTCCCGAGTGAGATGGCTGTTTTGTGGAAGGTGACACGAATCAGTGACCTCTGTCTACCTTACCATGTTGATATTGAGATGCAACTGGAGCGTCGATGTATTCAAATGAGGTAGCTCGTGACAATAATGTTGAAGTGATACTAGTGAAGAAAGACTAACATTAACTTCTCCAAGAAAAATACATACAAAAACGTAAAAAGCCAATGCGGAGCTACCTGACTGAGCAGAAGAAACTGACAATTCGCGCTCTGTGCCTCTCGCATCCTCCTTGTAGACTTGTAGTAGGGGGTTAAATTTGTCCATCCCAGTCATGGACCTTTGTCTATTGTGTTGCTGTAAACCGATAAAGCTGGCTAACCTTGTGGGCTGAATCAATGGTTATTTAAAACACCATTGATCAACAGTTCTGATCATTGATTATGTCATCCCACTCAAGATATGCCAATGGGTCTGATAGGAGGTTAGCCTGGAGCAGAGAGGCCTGTGCAGCAGGCAACACATGAGCCATGCTCCCACAATGGATTTAAACGGAGTCCTGCGCCTTTCTCTTTCAATCTCAAACACACACAAACACAACTGTATTCACTTATTAACTCACAAAGGCTAAAGAAGTGCGAACTTTCTTTTGACAAAGTCAACATTTTGCATCAAGGTTTTCCTAAACTTATTTGGAACTTACTGGCAAAGATGGAGGACAGATACTGTTACCTTTCAAACATACCAAAAGAATTTCCAAATGCATCGACAAAATCAACCAACCATTCACGATTAGTCAGCCGGGCATCTTCTACATCGTGTATCTTTGCTGCAGTCATTCCCACGATTAACCAGCTGAAAATCTTTTTCCAAGCATTCAATATGTTTTTGCAGAAATACAGTGTACCACCAACTCTGATGGGGAGTTTGTCATCACTTGCTGTATGATCACTATGAATGCTACCATCAACAATGCAACAATTTAGCTTAGCACAGAGACTGGCTAGCAGATGAACCGAATGACTCAGCTCTGTAACAAAGTATGCATTATCATTCCTTGAGCAAAGATGTCAATATGTTTGATCTACATTGTTTAATTAATCCTAAGAGTTGTGCCGATATTAATGATCAAGAAATAGTTTGGTACTTAACTTCTTTAAAATTGGGTAAAAATGAATCCGTGCTTTAGGGACCTGAAAAAAAAGTGGTCGAGGGTCTCATTTAGTATCAAGTCCTGATCATCTTGTAAAGCTGCTGCTGCGTGCTCATTTTTGGGAGGTACCGCTGGCGCTGTTGTCGTATTGTTAGGTCAGCAGTGCTAGGCTAGCCCCTGTCAGCCAGCCAGTGTGGAGCACTGCACTTTGCATAAGGGGGCTCTTCCGTAATGAACCGCTATGTATGGGTATCATGTGAGACATCTGAGCTAGCGCTTACTGTTCCATGGCCAAGGTCAAAGCCTGCCCACCCCGCCACCAACTCCCCTTTGCTATCCATCACCTGAGAACACAGACCGCAGCCAAGCTCAAATTCCAACCCCTCTGGACATCCTCACACCAATTTTGGCGGACTTTCTTTTATGGTGATCCCTGTTTATTTTATGTACGTCAATAAAATTTGAAGATGAATAAATACGCTCATATTCCTGTACAACAGTTTTAGAACAAAAGATGAAGGTTGATGAAATAAAAAGAACGAGAGACTAATTTCTTTGCCCACCTATGCAGGAAATACAGGGTCCTGTGACGTCGACAGCATCGATCCTAAACATATGCCTTTAAAATACTGTTCAGGCTAATTGTTTATCTATTGTAACATAAGAGTAACACGGTACTTTTACCTTATGTAGGTCCATATGAGTAAGGCAGGGGCTTAAGTGTGCAGGACACTGGAACGATCTGTCCACACACCACCCTACCACCGCTTAAGTCCCCACAATAATCAATAAACTGCCCTCTCCCAGATCACATATCAATTGCTTGCTGAACTCAGGGGTAGAATAAAAAATGTGTGCCCAAAGAATGAATGACCTCTGTGATGTATACATGCAAGTCACGTCAACATGCAGTCTAAGTTACAGTTGGCTGCTTCATCCTCTAATTTCATTGCAAGAAAAAAAAGTATATCTATTTGTCATTGAGTATAAATCTAAAGGTAATGGGACACCTCAAATGCATTTCATTCACAGTGTTGATCCCCATTAATTTGTTTCATTGATTTAGTTAGATACCTATTTGTTAAGAGTGATGAATGTGGTCCAAAACAAAGTCGGGCTTTTTGAAAGATAGCTTGCATTTGTAACTCTGATATCCCCTTTGATCCCCAGTTTGTCTTAATTATTAACACTTTGGGTGGAACGTTTGATAGCAGACAGATTTCAAAATTAATCTGAAATCAATTTAGACTCAACTATCTGTCACAACAGGTTCATATTAACTACCCCTCTATTCTAATCTACACACTTACACAAAAGAGGACAAGCACATGTAGTAGCACTTTGTCCTGCACATAGAATTTTACTGAAAAAAAGGCCTTTTGTAAATCACTCAAGCACATTACATGGTAATTAAATTAATCAGGTAGTTTCAACATGCTGCTAGTGAAAGAATCGCAGGTTAAGGAATTTATGACTTGGAGTACATGTCTGGACTGTATGATAATTTGGTCAAATAAATCTTGGAGTGGGAATATGGACAAATAAAAAGCAGAAAAGGGCAACGATAGATGGATTTTCTGCCATTTGTGATGTATGACCAATTGCCGGTGTCTTCAGATTTGCTGTTAATGGCTATTGGCCAAGATTTAAATCCTTTTTGTGCATTGCTTTGAATCAATAAATTGGCATTTATTTGACTGAATGCTCATCCATTGTGTTAACATGAGGCTGAAAGAGTTTTGTTCGTTTGACCAATGAGTTTCAGTATCTCTCCTTTTCAGAGGTTACATGCAAGGAAAACATCAATTTTTAAAAGAAAAAAAAATGCTTTTATTTGAACAAAAATGCATGCATCTGCAACTTTGAATTCGAACTGAAAATGTGAGAAAAAAAAAAACTTTGAATGAACTTTTTTCCCTCAGCATTCCAATTTGATCATAATCGGTGCCCTTTTCAAAACTCCCACATAATCTTAAATGATCAATATATATTAAGAAATATAAATTATATATCAAACCGCAATGATATAGTGAAGACAGAATATCCCTTTAAAAGGGCAAACCAAACAGTCATATAAAATAATGAGAAAATTAGTCAAAGAAAATAAATGAAATTTCAAAAATTACACAGCCGTACCATAACTTTGATGGCAAAAGCAAGCTGAGCTGGTCTGCTTGACTAATTTAATCCTCTTTATACTACAAGGCTTTTCTACTTGTTGGGTTAATTGTCAAGTTAGTTGGCGTTCACTATAATACACAAAGCGTATGTCTGTGTGCATACGAGTGTGGTTCCAAACTCTCAAGCTCCAAGACAGATGAAGTCGTTTTTATGTGGCTGAAACACACAAAAAGACACACACACACCATTTAGTTACAAAGACTACACTTTCCCACTGCAGTGTGTTTGAAAGTCTACGGATTGACTTCACTGAGGAGTGCTGAAGCTGACCTGAAATCCCCTCATGGTGAAACCTGTATTTTGTCCCCTCAACTGACACAAACAGGCCAAATTAAAGAGGATAACTTGTAAGAAGTTAGAAAAGCTTTAGCCTGACATCCTCTTGAGACAGTTATATTTCCCATATCAGCGTTTCAGTACAATTGCAATAAAAACAATTGCACATCTAAATCGGTAGCAAAAAAGAAGTTATTTCCTTTTACATATTTTACCTTAATATGTTCCTCAGGATGTGTGGAAGAAAACACAAATTCCCCTGCAACCTAATACGATTATTTCTTTTCATTTGTATCTCATGTAAAACCTTATAAAGTAATTTTAATTGGCTGAGAAAAACTAAAGAAATTACTCATAGAAAGTAAAAAAAACATACTACATCGATACATTGACGCCTAATAAGTATTCAAACTAAACTATTAAATTCATTGAGAAAAGCGGGCGGACTGAAAGGAAGCCTGAAGCAGCAGCGGACACCTACGTAAACAAAGGATGAGCCGCTGTGCCGGCAGTTAAACAACAATGCCCTCTATTGGTGTGACACTGCACCGGTTTGCCCCAAAAAGCCCATCACACTTAAAGCAGACGTTTGATTTCCAGCTCAGTCAGCAGAAATATCCCATTGAAGCGCATCACTTAAAACCTCAAAGACCGCCCTAACTACCACAGAATACTTTACTATGAATTCACAAACGATATGCAACTCTAAAAGACATAAAAGTAAAAGCATTAATTAGTAGATTAATAAATGAAACCACAGTAGTTAAGTGTAGACAACAGGCCTCTGGCATTAGGAGGACTCACAGACAGATTCTCATCTCAATTAAGCGCCGCTATGTGTGCTATGTGTGAGTGAGTGAGTGAGTGAGTGAGTGAGTGAGTGAGTGAGTGAGTGAGTGAGTGAGTGAGTGAGTGAGTGAGTGAGTGAGTGAGTGAGTGAGTGAGTGAGGATGATTTAGAGGGCCGGGGAAGGAGTTCCTGACAGGAATGCACATTGAGCTTCTCGTCTCCCTGTTGCTCTCTCTACTGAACCGGAACAGTGGTGCAGACAAACAGGGGCGCCCCGGAGAGTGTGGCGCGCTAAGTGAGTGAGCACAAAAGGTTTAATATGACAGCTACACTTCTCGAGTGCTGGTTAGGTGTGAAGAACATGTCCTGCACTGTACCACTGTCTGTGGTAGCGTCATGGCAGATCAAACATCACAGCCACTTAGGAATACACAAGTAGACTCTAGACATGTAAAGGAGCCTTGAGTTGTGAGTAATTGTAAGTGTTGCCGTCAGTGGTAATTGGCCAAAATTATTCTTAAATGCATTTTAAAATGTTTCAGGAAGGATTTTCCCCAAAAACAATGCATGGAGATGGGTTACTGTGTTGGTCAATATCCAAATGTGCCCCACTAGAAGTGTAACGCCTCCATCTGCGGACACAACGCCGGAACAAGATCAATTTAGGAAACTTCACGATAGTTCCTGAAAAGTCTGCATGGTTGATAGTCACAATGGAAGGATGCAATGCTCAGCACAGGAAGTGGGGATGTCCAGGATAGAGGAGCTGTAAGACTGACAGTGACTCACCCTGGGCCTTTCCAAGCAGCTGGATGCAGTGCACTGTAGGAAAGTCAATTCAGCTAATGTGACCATACACGCACATTTTTGCTCATTTGTTCTGGCCACTGGCATTTTTTGTTAAAGCTTCCATTTTTGGTTGAAATACTGTATTTACTTAATTAACAAATACTATCAAATCAAGATAAACACCATGCGTATTGGTCACATAAATATACCCCTTTTTTTATTCTTTCGCTTTTGCAAACTGCTTGTGTGGATGAAAAATTGATATCTCTTTGTATGCTTACACCATCCTGGCAAACAACCTCTCTCCCACCTCCCAGAAGACTATAAAACACTGGCAGACATGGGGCAGGGGTGGGAGCAACAAGGCAAAGCAATAATAGATGAATAGAGAAATGGTAATAGCTGCACAATGCTAAAAGGGATTATAGCAAAGATTTGCAGCTGCTGCTTTTACAAATGGTTTTGGAGATCTCCTGGAGAATGATTTGTTAATAAGAGAATGGAAACCTATTCTGTTGACAATGTTCATGAATAATTTTGTTACACTTCATTTTCAAATACTGTGAGGACAATTATAGGAGGCCTCTTTCATTGCCGCTGAGAAAGCCTTGAAAGAGAAGCCCTGCAATGCAGCCAAAAGACGTTATGATACATACCTGAGCAGAGCTATTAGCCTGAGTCCCATCCCACTTTTTATTTCAATTAAAGCTCTTTCATGATTCAAAGGCATCCAAATCTTAAGTGCCTTTGATCTCCTAACCATGGGACAGACAGGAAAATAACGGGTGGAAAAGAAATGTAATTCCAGAACAGGGGATAAATTCTATCCCTGCTGTGGTTTTAACTGGCACACGGGTACTTAAAAAACCCCACGCCTGGTTTGGCAATAGTGAACAAAACAACCCACTATGAGAAAGGGCAAAAAAAAAAAAAGCAGACAGGTTTTCTTTCATTCTGAATCTCAAATCCCCAAACGTGATTAACCAAGTCTCTCCATATGCACAAAGAGAGGGGGGTTAACATGGCCTCAAAAGACCAAAGTGCCATCAACACTGACATCACTGCAGGGTAAAAGACAAAAAAAGATGTCTTTACATTCTTCTTTTCTGATTAAAAGCCCCCCTGACTTCTTTAAATCGCCGTGCTGCACATCAATACTGAAAACCAAGATTCCTTCAACTCTTCTAAACTTTTATCTAATGCAGTAAAATAAACCCTGACAGTTGTTGATGTCACAGGCTTTTGGTCCTTGAAGCTTAAATCTCAATAATAAATCTGTAAGCTGCCACCGTGTGTACTTTGATCTTCTGTATTGCCCACCAGGCCGCGCAGGAACGGCTACATGACATTCCCAGCGTGAGGGGCTGTGGCTATTGCCTCCACTCAGAGTGTAGGATTATGGGCCGCTTACATCAGAGATCAGCGCGTTGGAGCCACAGTGAACAACGATCGCTCCCCGGAAGCCTGGCAGTTCTTTTGAGAGGTGCAGGGCCGCTCAAAGCAGAGGAGCACAATCAGGCGTCTGTTAGAAAGCAAAGCAGGCGCCAGTGCCACATAAGGGTCAGTCGGAACGGGCCACAGACCCACACAGGAGGGGCAGATGGCACCGCGTATTCACTGCGTCCGGTCTACGGTCCGGTCTCGCTCTCTGTTAATCTCTGGAAATAATTAACACCATTTGCGGGGTTTGTCCGCTGTGAGCAATATTATTATTACCTTTAATCACTATTCTGTGACCCAACAGGATTCCTAAGCATTTTCATGCCTTTTCTCTCAGCGCTTTATATGATTGAAACGTGCATATTAAGGCACGGCAGCCAGCTGTGAAAACAGCTTAATTAGTAGTAATCACTTCTGATGGAACATGTTTCCACTATTTGCCTCCATTAGGGGCCTTATTTCTCGTATGTTATCAGCCAGCCTCATGCTCACTTGCTGCCACAATGTGGACACGTGGAAAGATGAACGTGTCAGAGGTGGCTTTCACTCACGTGGAACCTTCCTAAAATACAGGTTTGCACTGCCTCCAGGTATAGAGATGAATCGCTGTATTTAAAATAAAGTAACTTAACAACAAGTTAAGTTACATTAAGTCATATTGCCTCAAACGGTAACAATTGCTTTCGACTAATTCAAATTGCCTGATTAGGAGTAATCGTTGGCGTTATTATTTCCTGATTACTGATACTGAATTCCAATCTGCCATCGCAACATACTTCAGCAAAACAGCAACGACGAAATGTAGTTTGTTTCATATGGCACACTATTATTATCGTTTGCACCACACATTGTCTCATTATATTTCATATAATACTATTTACGTTGGCACGAGTGCCCGTTTCCCTGGCTGCTTCACTCATCAGCACGGACCAAAGTGAGGTTGATCCATGTCCATTTTAGTTGTGATGCATTTCTCTTCGTGGCTTCCCAGTTCACATTCCTGCATCCATTAGATGTGTATTTTATACTTTGTGGTTGGCAGCAATCCTCCATTCTTAGTATTGGGCCATTTAATATAAAATAATGCACGCATCATGGTGACCCAAAAAGATACAAATGAAAGTTAAGAAAAACTGCAGAGAGAATAGGAGAATATTGAGCTGCAGATCAGCAATGAGAAAAAATCCACATGTACCGACTTTCATCTTCTTCCCATTTCGACAGTTTCAACATAATTCATTTATTACATTTTACGGACAGACAATTTATTCTTGAAAGAAAAGCACAGTGGTAATCAATGATACTAATAATGATAATTTGGAGTTGCTTAGTTGATGTAAAAAACCATAAAGGTCTATGTTTTTTGCCCAATTTCATGGCAGATGTCAGCTACGCAATACTGAAAACGATGGCAAATTACCAAATCAACAATTAAAATAATATATTCTAATGGATTGATAATTAAATGGTAAAAGTGGTGCTTAAAATATACTGTACATGCGATATAAGTGTTGGAAGTACTGCCTCAATAGTTCTAATCATTTAGAAAATCCTTTGTCCGTTGCGATGGCTAATCCAACTCTCAAATAACAATAAACCCTCATTGGGTCCACTTAAGTTGTAAGCGAGGTGTTCCATTAGCTTACAACAATGTTTGCACAACATCTACTGTACGTCTCTTTGTTGTTTTACTGCATTACCTCAAGGTTCAGCGACTCAAAGGCCACGGAGCCATTTGCAGGTGAACATGCTGTGTATATGGCACCATAAAAGTCAGTCTGCCATACATCCTTGAGTGCAATTACAAAGGGTATTATAAAAATCTATTTGTGTTCCACAGTAGTAGTATTACCGTACTAGAAAGAATAGACTTATCGTGTGTTTTGTCTATCAAACAAGCTAGGTCAGGTTCTCTTGAAAACATGACCGGGACCCATAGCCAGGATATAACGCATAACCAAGTGAAACATTTAATCTGAGTTGACAATACTGTGCATGAGGACCAGCAGGGCTCAAAGGACTATGCCAGTGTGCGTGTGTGTTCGCCTGCGAGCATGAGAGAAACACAAACATCTTGAAGTTTCAAAAACCTCAAAATCTCTAAATAGACATGAAAAACATCCTGGCTGCTCAATGTATTCTCATGTTGTACTGCATTTGTGTGAGTTACATGATATACAGTAACTAAGTCATGAGATGTGCTGAAAAGTAGCAAATTGCTTGCATACGGTGTGTTTACGAGGTCCTTAAGGGGATTTGGACCACTAGTGGCATTGTATAGTCACGCTTGATGATTGCCTTTTCACACTGGTTGTATACACACGCAGTATGCACAATGATGCTAAAATGGCATGCTGAAAGCCAGCCTGCAAAAGAGTGATGTGAATATATATATATATATATATATATATATATATATATATATATATATATATATATATATATATATACACACACATATACCCACACACACAATAATAAGCAGCAACTACCACTAAGGAGAAGTGAAACCCGACAAATAAAAACGTAATGATTTGTCATCTGCCAACTTGTCCAAGTTACATGTTGTGTGATGCAATCCAGCGGCCTGCTGTTGTCTCCTCCACAGGAAATTCAATAGGATCACTCACTGTCACTAATGCCGTCCACCAAACCAATAGAAAACATTGATCGATTTTCAGAAATCAGCCGGTTGGGCACACATGATATTACTGGCCAAATTAAGACACATAAGATTCTCCCCTTAGTTTCTCAAGGCTCTTCTGAGCCAATGCCTTTTCACACCACTAATAATTATTTAAAAGATTCAATTTTGCCCAAAAGCTCATTAAATAGCCAAGAGAGACATATCAGATGGCGTAATTAAATCATGACTTGAAGGTCCTGTGGTTCTTTGGGAAGCATTTCAGTTTTATGGCATCTGATCAGTAGCTATTTAAGGATAGCTCCAAAGAATACCTCGCGTCAAACAGCTCGATAAAAATGACAAAGCCAGTGCAAATTAGAAAATTACTTTCATGAGTTTCTTTTCCTGTCATCTCTTGCATTCCCCTCTTCTCTGTGCTGCTTCTCACAGTCATGCCTTGTAGCCAGTAAGTATGTGCACCATGAACACATTTCATTTTCCCTATTAGTCCACAGCGTGGCCAGAGGTGAGCTTTACTAAGGATCAATGGCACTCTATCTCTAACAGGACCCACTCCTGAGCATGCAAATCACAATACCAGCAATGGATTCAATTAAAAAGAGAACCTCCAACCACTGGCACTGGAAATTCAATTAAAGGATTTATGCAAAGGTTCACTGGCTTTTGTGTAGCTGTTACTGTTTATGTAATGAGCTTTTCATATCAAGAATCAATACGTAATCTGGAGAGGGGCCATCGGGTGAGTGGTGGGTGGCTTTCTCATACGTATTTTGGATATAATTCACGAACAGACATTTATATAGAGCGGTTAGTAAGATTTCTGACCACATTACTCCACCCACTGTTCATGAACCAGAGTCTCCTCACTGTGTGGTGTTGTCTTGCATTTTAAGTTCGTTCTGCACTGACCGTTTACCATATTCTCCCTCCAACCACAGTAGAGGCTAAAAGGTTAGGGCACCTCCAGCAGCCCCAGTGTGCACCCTGAGGTGTGTGTTTTGGCCTAATGAAATGAGAGACAATAATCCTTATAACAAGATTGAACGGGGAAACCCATGTCAATATTAGCAAATGGGATTGCTAGCTTTTTTGTATTTGATGTGCGCACACACATACACAAATGCTTTGGTAAGCTCCCAAACCTGTGAGCCCATCTGTGTAAAAGTGCTTCTCCATCGAGGTTTTAAGTGGAACACAAAAAAACAGTGTTCTGGCTAGACCTCAAGGCTGTGGGTGGGGACCCATAACATTTTCCCACACCTACAAGATTACAGGACTTAAGCCCCCTGAAGTTCCTCAGAAGTTTGTGATTAATCTGTCACAGATGCACCAAGAGGGGTTCTTCCAAGATAGAGGTGTAAAAAAATAAATAAGGGATGCTGTGTCAACAAAAGTAGTGTCCTTAAAAAAAAAAAGCTTTACAATAAATAGCAGGCGAGTTAATGAAGAGAAGCACCGGCATTAGCTACCTCACTACGCATCACAAGAATAATGGCTTCCCTACAATTTAGAGGCACTCTAGTTCTCAGTAACATTAATGAAAAAGTTTATGTAACTCCTGTACTATTTAGGGTCGGGTCCCAATGTATGAACATGTGTATATGCCAAGAATATAAAAAACAGTCAATTAAATCACCAGCTACAATATTTGATCAAAATATTGAGAGAACCATTGTTTTGACTCCATTGTGGGGACTGCATTATTCTGAAAGTTTTCCAACTGACTGTAAATAATAATATACAATAAAATTAAGACAATGTACACGTTTCAGTTTCTTGCCCAACTAATTCGGTGTACTGTGTGTACAAACACTGTATTAGGACCTTTGCAGATTTTCCGTATAGGTTAGATGGAGCTTACACTTTTTGCATCCTTCAATATTAAAGCCATCAAAATATTGTCGTCCAGACGGCCAAAGAGGGCTAATAATGAGTGCTCTATCCCACATCCCATCAGCACTCTCAGTGAAGGAGAAGGTGTGTATTGTGGAGCACAAGAAGACTAATATTACTATCTGTATGAAAAGTGAAACTAGACATTCTAATTCACATCCTGGACTGGCTATAAATAGGGTAACTCACTCGGCTAATGTGGTGGATTCGTAGCAGGAAGCAGACAGGCAGTCCTTGCAGTCCTTGTGCTCCCTAGCGCACCATGTCCTGGATCCCAGCAGACGTCACCCTATCTACCAAACCAGTATCAGCCTGTGGCCTCATCCATTCACAAAAGCAGGCTCTTACAATTGTCAGCCCCATCGTGTCATTCACAAAGTGGTGCAAGGGTCTAGTTTCAGTAGTTGATATTCTGTCAGGATGTTACTTCTCCTTTCCTCTTCATTGAACCGTACAAAGTAAGTGTGTAACACTATCCACACCTAAAGGCTCTTTCTTCATATTTATAAAGAGGTTGATGGCAAGAGATCAGAGCTTAAGTGCCCTTTTTTTCACAGATTCAATCCCATGCTGCTCACCAAAGCTGTATCTCTCTGATTGATGGATACCCCTTTACAATTATTGGTTGGGCTTCCAACGTCATTTACTTCAGATAAATAAGAAAAACATTCAAAGTCACACAAACAACATTTATGCTTTTGAGGATAAATGTAATTACATGTATCCTGTGTGATCATATTGCAGTTTATAGTAATCTTATCCAACTGTTCATGGATGCAGCTACAGTGCAGAAAACAATGATGCATCTGCATAAAAACAGTAATTGCTGTTTTGGTTCATTCAAATAGTGAATACAGCAGCCTGCTGCTTCATCCTAAGAACAGTGGACTGCCAGTAGACTCTCGCTCACCTTTCCCTCCCTCCTAATCACCACTTAGGACTCCATTAGTCTGGCCTGGCAGCTCATTTGCTCCGGAGGCCGCTTAGGGGGGCCTGGTGTGTGGGACCTCTGCCCGCCACGTTCCGCCCCTGGCGACCACAGCACCACGCGGCTGTCACGGTTGCACCGCCATCACGACTCCCTGTTCCACAAGTTTCTTTCCTTTACCCTTACCACTTCCTGCCTAACAATGCTTTGCCGGGGAAATCCTGTGTACAGAGATTCTCCCCTAAGGATGGAGGGGGACGATGAATGCAAATCTTTGAAGCCACTTGTTAGGCCCTTTATTAAATGCCCGTCCCCATGCTGAACGGTTGAGATAGGACCCCTTATTAACCAAGCAGGGCGACATCCTTCAATAGCAGGGAAGTGCCAGGAAAGGTTTGAGGGGAGCAACGGGAAACCCGGACAGGCCAGCCGGGCCTTTTGACCAACACCAGTGGTTTTTGGTCAAAAGTGTGTGTGTGTGTGTATATGGACTGTATTTGTATGGCACCTTTCTATTCTTCTGACTCAACACTTTGTCATCATTTATCCATTGACACACTGATTACACCAGCTACTGTACACAGTGTCACTTACCCATCAGCAACTAAAAGTCACACAGTATTCCCAGCTACAGGAGCAATGTTGGGGTTAAGTGTCTTGCGACATGCAAGTTCAAACTGCCAACGCTTTGATTGCAGAACGACCGTGCTTTCCACTCACCTACAGTAGCCCCCCATGTAACAAGGAAGTTGAGAGCCAATTGACAAGAGAAGCAACCTTGAACAAAATATGCACGTGTTTGGCTGTGCAATTGCCAAAGTGCATGTGTCTATGTGTCTGGATGGGTTGGTACAATACAATCATCACAAGTTTGTCACATTCCCCTTACATTTAACCGTGTTAAATTGGGGCCACATGTAGGAAAATTTAAAGCGATGTTCGCATCCATTTTAGCGCTGTCAGAGCTGCATTTCTGCTGCTTTTAATTTGGCTCCCCCTCCATCAAGCTTGATGAAGGATGAGGAAAATACAACCAATTTGTAGATCAAATAACCGCTACGAAATTGACAAACAATAACATGATGTTGCGTTATTGTGCTCGACTTGCTTGAGTACCGTGGCTTTTTCAAATGGTTCAATGATATACAATCACTGTAAGCAATTTTGTCAAGCGACTGCAAAGCAAATCAAATATGGCTAATGGATATTTTGGCTTTCTTTAGTTTCATTTAGTTTCATCTCATTCCCAATATGCTGGCATCTGCAGTCTGTAATCTCCATGGATCCTGTGAGAATGTACAAGCAATTAAAACAGCACCATCTCTATGCCCCTGCAACCAATAAACAGGCTAATGTCACTGCTCTATAAAGACACTTGTGTCTGGGGCAATACCCCAGCTGGATTAGAACACAGCTCTGTGCTTTTAATACCCAACCATAAAGAATGTTTAAAGAAATGCTTGCACATTATTAAAGAGACTCCAAGGAAATAATATCAAATACATAACCAAGACAACACACTGAAGGTAAAGTGTAAATTTAGAGAGCATTCCATTTAAATTGAAGTTTATTTAGCAACACTCCTTCTCCATCGTCGGCGTCTTGGGGGACTTCAAAGGCATCTTAAGTGTCTTAGTGTCTTAAATGAATTCTTTGAAATAACCAGGCACACAATAGATGCAACTTTAATCTGTTTTTTTACTCGATATTAAGCGTCTGTCCAGAAAGGATTGATGGTGACGTAACGACAAAAAGTCAAAATACTGGAGTCCAAGGATTCAGTTTGGCCATCAGCGAGGCCTAGATGGCCTGGAATCCAACCAGGATTGTCGGTTTAGTGGTGCTGACTGGACATTGGCAGTGGAATCTCCGGCAGTAACCTCTGGAGGGGAACGAGGCACCAGTGTGATCCCACACACCCGCAGGTGCCATCTGGTTCTAACCTGAGAACTTCCCTCTCCTCAAACAGGCCACAAGCCCATTAAAGGAAGTATTTTCTATGAGTCGGCATATTTCTTGTGCTAAATTCTGACAATGGACGAGAAGACATATGTATAGAGTGCATATTATGTAAGAGAGACAGAAATGTTAGCAAAAGAGACAAAGTGTGTGGGGCCACATCTCATATTCCTAATATGCTGCTTTCATTGGCCTTACCCCAAAGGTTAGACAGGGCCGTCCTGGGAACAGTCCAGTGCCTTTCTCTTAATCTGACCGACTGTGGATTTGCCCTTGCCTCGTTCTCTTTTTTAGATTTCATTTTATTCAGTGTTTTATGAAAAGCCTGATGGGACCCTCCTTTACCCCGGTGAATAAGCCATGCAGCTGTGCAAACAGAACACTCGCTCCTGGATCAGGGTACAATCGGGTAAGAGGAAGATAGAACAGACCTAGAAAGAGTTCGAAAAAGGAAAATAGTAAACGTGAATTGCACATGCACACACACACACACTTCCAGTTCATGCAATCTTCTGCTTAAGTGGTGCAAGAACTGGCCAAACTGAGCTGAAAAAGGACATGACATTGCAGAACTAAACTGACGCATGTTCTTTTCATGCGTACGCATTATCAGTCATGTTTTTCCACATGATTGTCTAAAACTACGTTGTGTGACCCTTGGAGCCTGTAGGTGGGTATGTTCCCCGAGAAGACATTTGCTAAGTTAGTAAATTCAAGCCATCAATCTGGTGTACTTTAAAAACAATCAAGAAAGTATTTCCTCTTTTCAACGATGTTCTGCTTGTGGTCTAGCAGTGGGGGGACTAAACAAGAATAATAATGAAGCGCTTGAATTGTATTATTATTTCTAGCATTTCAAGTTCACAGTACCTTCATAAATTTAATAAACAGACAAGTTGTATGAATATAAATTATGATGACATTACAAAACGGCCTAACGCATACGGTAAACACGATGAGGCTCAAGTTAGAACCTGCTGATAACAACGGAGGAAGCCAAGCAGGCCTCAAATGAGCGTACACACATGTTTTAATCATTATAAAGCTGTGGCGCTACAGAGTAGGCGATTGGCAAAAAGAGAGTGATGTTTCTAACATGTTTCATCTGGTTAAAGCTCAATGTTCGTAAATACTGGCAAGCACAGAAATCTCACAAATTCATGTGCCAAGAGAAGCAGAGGGTTTCAAAGTAACGCATCTATAAAAAGATGAAGCAAATTCACTTTTGATGTCAGGAACTCTTCTCAATGTGAATGAGAATGAATGTTGCAGCAACCACATTGTACTTACTAATACAAGCAGATGACTGGTTAAAATCAGATTCCCATCGTCATCGACAACCTTTAGTAGTCGGGCAAACGAGTGGTTTGAACATCGCTGAACACACCGAGCCCAGAAAGATTCGATGGCAGGCGATGTACCGACAATGCTGTGGCGATTGACCTTACGGAAACCCCCTGATATAGTTGATGGACTTGAATAAGTCACAAACCGAAAACTGAATGGGTATTTGCAACAGAATGATCGGTCTGAGGGGCTTTCGCCTTGTTCATGTGTTCACAATCTCACTTCTGTGAGTGCGCTTAAAAAAAGTATAGAACAGGTAATTCATGCCTTGCAGGCTTGTGGTGGAGAGCAACTAGTGCCAAAACGACTGAGGGAGACATAGTTGGTGGAGCACAGGGATGTTTTCACAGTGCATCATGTTTGAGTACACATCAAACATGCCACACACACAACGCTCTCCGTTTGTCTCTGGTAAAGCTGCTTTCTGACAGGTGTAGGACGACGTCCCACGGTAGAAAGAACACATCAGACACTTGGCACATCGAGAGATGACAGGAACCTCTGTGATGATGTTTATGTAAAGGTAAAGATTGTTGGGGGAACCCAATTGATTTGCCAGTTATACTGTAATAGCATATTTGTTGCAATATAGCCGCGTAGAGCTTTTAATAAGCATACTTGTAAACATCTTAATTCCTGGAGCTACAGCTTGCTAATGTTTGAATAAAGCTACAAACAGACAAAGACTGTGTATATTGGATGAATAAAGCTTCCCATTGTTGGCCAGCTTCACTGCTTCACTACACCAACAAGACCCAAAACCTGTTTAATATCGATTTGATGAGAGCCGGTTTACACTACACAGACGCCATACAGAAAGACCAGACCACATGTATTGATTATTTTCTCAGTGACTATTGTTACTGTATGTTCAATACATCTCATCTACGCCGGTTTCCATTCCCTCATCATCCCAGACCACCGTGAGGTAGATATTATACAATCATCTAATTAACAGTGAAACCACAGTCCAGTGGTCACATGTGTAATTTCTCCATAGGATACATTCTCCACCTCCAGTGTTCTGTGTGAGGAAACTATGTGCTTTAATCGCATTGCCCCTTATGCTAGAATAACTTTGAGTACTTTCTTGGCAAAGGCATCCGCAGCTCATGGGTTACTGCATGGTCGATCCTCCAGCGAGCTCCTTTCCATTCTGATTCAATCAATCTTTATTCCAGCCGCTGCCAAAATCAATTGCGCTCCGCCTGGGATGCCTGGTTAAAATGTGGGAAGGCACAGAGTCATGCAGGGTGCTCCATTCTACAGCCACATCTCAACACTGGGAGGCTTCCCTTACTCAATAGACAGTGTAATTTGTGGGAACGGGACTATGCTTCTACTCATCACACTTTATACCATTCTGAGAATTTAAAACTAACGTTAAAGAATATATTTTTTTATTTCATTAACTTTCTTGATAACAGTATAGAAAAGGTCACCATAAAATGTGAGCTTTTCATAAATTATAAGATGTTTCTCAACGCAGGCTTTACAACACAAACAAGATTCATGTCAAATATAGACTTTACAAATACCGTAAATTCCGGACTTTACGTAGCTACTTTTTTCCTACGCTTTGAACCCTGCGCCTTATACAGCAGTGCGACTAATGTGTCAATTTTTTACGGGCTAACGGTCAAGAGCGAGATACACAGGGTGGAAGAGATAATGAGTCGAGGAAGGCGTGTGATTATATTCAAACACTATGGACACTGGAAAATACACGTAGGAATGCATATGCAGCATTTAAGTTACGGGCAACCAAACTAGCTGTTGGAGAAGGAAACAGAGCGGCTGCAAGAAAGTACACAATGTTAAAAGACAACAAGTATTTTTTTTTCTTTTTTGAAGCCTTCAACTTGTTTTTTTAAATTGTGTTAACATTCTCTAGAGTGGACAACGTCCTCATGGGACATTCAATTTCTATCTTAAGTCTGCGAAATGTAGTAACTCTCCCAAAACATTTTATTCATGCTAATAAAACCTAGTTTATGTGTACACTGGCAAGTGTCACAAACATGTAGGAAACACGTTGTCAGTGTGCCACACTGGTCAACATTGTTTTTTCCACAAAGGTGGTCAGTGGATATGTTTCCTCTTTCACTTTTTGTTGGCAATTTCTTGCTGAACTTAAGGGTTTTTCTAAAAAAAATACATTAATTAAAAAGTTCCTGCTGTAGATCAAAACTATGCAATAATTACTGTAATGCACAGAAAAGTTGCTAAACAAACTTGACGTGTTGCTAAACCAACCTCAATTCAATTGTAACAAAATAATTTATTTTTCTTTTGGGGGCTTTTCCAAATTCTTATGTTGATACCATAACCTGCCCCTTTTGGGTTAAAGAAATGGACGAGAAATCCAAGCTTAAAGTTGCAAAGTGACCGGCCTTGGTAGACAGCCTCTTTACTTCTAACAATTCGTAAGTAGTTCTAGCCAGTTCTATTTCCTCAAGCGGAGACCCCTCTACCTCCTCCGCCCCTCTCCAAAAAATAAAACGTGTAGTTTCCTTGTAGTAACCTTGTAGTTTCCACCCCTGCCTGGTGTGGACACACTGGCCTCTTCATCCCAGTCCTGGCAGCTGAAAAAATATGAGGCCTACTTAATGAGTTCTTTAAGAGAGCTGGAAGTGGCTGGTGGTCATGCTTCGATGCCTGGGGTTATTATGAGATAACCATGCAGCAGCAGGGCCTCCACCACAGGCTGCAGCTCCAAACCTGGACCATAGGCTGAAATTCATTGGTGCATAATCAGCAGCTCCTTTGCACTCTTCCCCCCCATTGTCAGTAATAATACATAACTTTCTGTAACCAGCAACAAATTCTTCAAAAGCCCAAAAACACTTATGGATGTGTGGTGTAAGTACGATGAGCCTTAAAGATTATTTATCTCTTTCCTCATCCAATCAATTTTCTCGCTTTTCCGGCGTATCTGCAATAACGCTCTTACAAAAATTATGACGTGAAGTTGGTGGGGAAGTCTCTTTGAGGAGAGGCAGTGACTGTCCCTGCTTTAGCCGCTCTGCAGAAACCATCTCACATGGGAAAGGAGGGAAGATACAGAAGACGCGATTGGCCCACATCCAAAACTAACACGGCCTTGAATCCTTAGCAAAGAGCTCTCTGCCAAAACATTGGATTTCGGTTAAGGCAGAAAAAGGGGGGAGGAAAGGAAGGAGGAGAGGAGACTTGATTAGGAAACCTTAATGGGACTCCCCTGTCACATTTCATGGGTGTCTGGGCCAGGGTCCAAAGCAACTGACACTGCACTAAAGTAACACGGAGAATGTGAGAATCATACAGATGCTGCACTACTTCCCCAAAACTCTAGTCAATTATCCTGTTAAAAAAACAGAACTTTACTGTACAACAAGATAGTGTTGATGGGCTATATAGGAAGAGTTTGTATCCCATCAGACACATTTATTTTATAGACAGTGTATTTGTTCTCTACTTGAAGATTAGATTTTGTTCAAAAATAAATAAATAAATCATTTTTATTCATTACGCCACAAAAAGTGACTTGATGCTAGACTGACGAACAAACACAAAAGCTCATTGAAACTGGAATGTCAACCACTTGAAATACTACCATGGTGAAACACACCCAAACAATTACAAAACTTTTACATTCAGGCATGTAGATAGGCTAATTTGGCCTCTTTGATTTTCCTTTTCCTGAGTTTAAAACCAGAAAGTCGAGCTCCAGTGAACAGATGAAATGCATGGCGGCGGCCCAGTGCAGGATCACTGACAGGCGGGAATGATGAACGCTAAGGTGTGGCCCCAAAACACTGAGCTCTCACAAACTCTTTATCAAAAAGGTTAAATTGTCAGTAACACAGTTATATAAAATATATATATTCACACCTATTTTATCTTTTTCAAAGGTTCCCCCCTTCAAACAACACAAATTATTTGCATCTTTGCATTTCAATTGCATTGAGTTACATCCATATGGCTGATTGCTTTAAGAGTGAACTGCCTTTCCCAGCAAAAACAAATTGTGAGATAAAAGATAAACAAAGTTAAATGAAACAGGGTGAAAAGAGCGCAACTCAGACCATGGTAATTGCTCATTTGTAACCCAAAGCCTGGCTCCCCCGGTGGATGCAGTGAAGAGAGTGATGGGGCTGGCTAGCTGTGCCCGAGTGTGATTGGGTGCTCTCAGCAAGTACGCGCACTTGGATTTCATGTATGGTTTGCCTGATTTGAAAAGTGACCTTGAGTGAGACAATGCTCCTCTTTCGTTCCTGCACTCCTCCCTAAACCATCTTTTACCTCACTCCGTCTTGGGAATGAAAGCTTTGCCAACCCACCATCAACACAAGGGCTTCAGAGGAATTACAAGCTTCAGGAACCAGTGCGGTTTCAATGAATGGGGCTAGTGTCCTCCCCCCTGCTGTGGTTTCATGCCTCCATCTCTCTGTCATCCTGCTCCAGCACTGTGTTAAACGTCTGGTAGCATGCAAGTGCAGAGAACAGCGCAGCGATGTCTCTGTCTCAGGGGTTACTGGCCTTTTGGCTAAATGAAAACTATGTAACTCAAAATGAATCTCCCTGACATGAACAGGATTTGTGATCCTTAATGCTCAAATCTGTAAGGGAGTGCTTGCATCTGGCTGGAGATTTTCTAGAGACCAGTGGCAAAACAAGGGGCCTCGCAAAAATTTAGGAGGTCAACTGCTCCAAGGGGAAGAAGTGATTGTCAAGCGGGGTCGGGCTATAGCTCCACCACAGCCCTCTAACGCGAGGGCATCCAAAAGCAGGAAGTTTCATGTGGATTTTCTGAAAGGATTTACTTCTGCCACACCATCAAAAAAGGATGCCAGTTAATATGCAATGCTGTATCTTCTGGCCTGGAAATGTCCTCCAGCTTCAATTGGATACATCGTTATTCCAATCCAGCCATTCCTCAATTAGACACAATTACTGAATAAATGATACCAGGACGCCTAAGGAAGCTCTTGGAAGTGAGAGAGAGCCACATACATACACTATGGAACAACCAGAGACATTGGAAAATATGGCACCATGATGACAAAATAATCATTGAATGACAAAATAATAACAGGAAAGGCCGTAAAGCCTCCTAGAATTACCCGCATCACATATTTAACATGTACTAACTGCCATAAGCAGAAGGAGCAATTTCCACTGCTTTGGAGCACCGTCTGGGTTTATACGAGGATTAGGGTTTGGCTGTCGAGTCAAAATCCAATGCGAAGCCTTCTATAACAAAATGAAGTAATTAACAACTGACTTTTAAGGCTAACCTCTCATTTAGTGTCCTACAGAGCTAAGTCTTCCCAGGAGTGAAGACCCTAACAAATGGCTTTAATAGGCAGCCCTTCATAACATAAACCTCGTCTTGTGGGACAGCACACAGCTTGGACCACAGAGCAAATATGAGTAATTTGTATACACGTCTGCAGGGAGCCATAACAACCGCACTGGGAGGAATTACTGCATGTAATTACTTGATAAAATATCTTGGTAAGACGTGCACGGCTATGTCATACTATGAAAGAAAAACAGAGGAGACGGAGAGAGAAGGGGAAAAAAAGAAGAAAAAAAAGAGTGAGAGATTGTATGATCTATCCCAATGGTGGTTAGGGCGCTCAGCGGAGAGGCTACGAGCAATCACAAAGGCTCTTCAAATGCACCCAGCAAATTTACTCAAACGGAAAATTAAGCAGAGAAGGCGTTCTGTCCCCCAAAGACTATAAAGATATATGGCTGCTTTCATAATTATCCGGGGTCAGGGCCTATATTGAGATATGTTCATGTAGCAATGAGTGTGGATCCTCCTCTGTGTGATGATTCTTTCAACAGCATACTTACATGTGTGTGTCTGGCTTCTCATTCTACATACGCCGTACATCTGTGTATGCATGCATCAGGGTGATGTATGCGTTGCGGCAGGATTGAGAAAGCCCTGTCGACAGCTGCTGGCTGCCATTCACACCTGAGAGGACCCATGTCCTGATGAGAATTAATGTACTCTGACATCCTTTGGGACTCTGGTAGCCCCTAGAGGGCCTAATGAAGAAAAACAACCTTGCCAAGAGAGAGGGGGCATATCAAAAGGCCCCCTCAGGCCCCAGGAGAGGGCAAATGGAGAGAAAATGGGTAGACGGAGGACACATCGAACAAGGATATTTGGGAGTAGGAGCAGAATACTGAGATTATGTGTGTGGGTTTATTTCCCCTCTCAGATACCATGTGAGCCTCAGATGCTCATCATTATGCTAATCTGTGTTAATTAAACATGCAGAAAGTGTCATCCAACATATGCTGGAAAATTCTCACCTGCTCATTAAAACCATAATAATCAATCATATTTTTCCGAACTCCTGAGAGCGAAAACATTTTCCTGCAGGTTATGTTTTCTGACCTTTCCGCAAGCCTGTAGACAAAGCCAAAGGTCCGATAGGTAAGAGGACCAACCTCTTCGGGTCGTCTGCGTCCTTTAAAAGGTCACGTATGGCTTTTCTAAAAAGGACCTTTGTTTGGGATTGAAGTATTAGTCATTATGCAAAATCTATTTGGGTCCCCAAGTGATGTTTCAGCCAAGTACCAATTAAAATGTTTCCCTTTAATTCCAGGGTGACTTGTACATCTCTGAAGGGACAGATGGTAAAGCATAATGGTACATTTGTCCAGACAAGCCTACCCTGCTCTGAATAGACCACAAAGTCAGGATAGGAGGTAAAAACAAGTATTCCTGTCCTTCAACCTCAGCTCGTATTCTAGTTCCCTCAGTTGCTCGTCATTTTTCTTCTGTCACTGTCCCTCAATCTGTACTTCCTAGAGACAAGACGGTCAAATAAAAGTGTATATGTATATACATACACACACAAAAGATGAAGGCAAAACAGACAGACATGGTCCTGAGGGCTAACTAGGTGATGGAGGTGGGGTTGTCAAGGAATGTCTGTAGGACATGAAGTTGTTGACTGTAAATGAGACCATGGAGGTCCCTGGGGCCACTGCAGTCAAGGTGTTCACAGAAGTTCAGTAGAGGACCATAGCAGACAGCAGACGATGCTTCTGGATGCCTCCATGATGTTGACTAGCCATCCACAAACCACCAGGAAACGGCGGTAAGAGCTGACCCAGACAGAATTCCAGGAGTGTGACCATGTGACGTCACTCAGTGAAACCAACTGTCATCGGTATATCCACAATTTCTAACCACATGTCCTTCTGCACGTTCAAGCCCCTTCGTAGAGTACCCTGGGATGAAGCAGGTTGGGAATAGCAAGGTGACCGAAAGACAATCGCTTTGCCATTTCACGATAGCTTATTTGAATGTCCTTTATACTGCTTTTTTAACAGCTGCTCAGAAGTCGGACAGCAAAGCTCATGGCCAGGATCTTTCTCTGCCACTAATCCCTGAAAATTACAGTGCAACTGCATTCAACGGAAAAGCGGTGGCCACTCAGACCATCCTGTTCTCAATACAGGCATTTTCACCAAAACCCATCGACAAAGATATTTCAGAGGTTTGATTTAATTATCGGCTTCCCGGCTACATGGTTCTTTTTTTAAAATAAGGTTTGCTGTTCAGCCAGCTCTCGAACTTGCATTTATTTACTGGTCAATTTTTAAATAAACAGTTTTCCAAGCGTTTGCAACTGAACTACTGGGTTACAAATGAACATGAAACAATGTATTAAACGATTATCTTAAAATAATGTTTTCTTCTCTCGATTCGCTTTGCAAATCAATACCCTTTTTTTAAAGTTAACAACCAAACAGTGAGGTGAAATATGAAGGAGGTGTTTTCTTCTTCAGCTCCAATATTTTGACAAAAACTGTTCTTTCATCCTCCATTAGAATTTCCCACGCACTCCTGTCAAAACAATCCTTTCAAAGTCTCCTGTCAGACATGTATGCAGATGAGAAACACCAAGTCAGTCATCCTGTGGGCAAACATTACTTCCAGCTGAGCAAACATGCCCAGACAGAACAAGCTATACATGACAGAAGGCTCTAGTTTCTTACTCCATATTGCTCCAAATCCATATGGATGTTAATACTTGTGCTGTACTCCACTCCTTTCAATGTTTAAGCCTTGTGCTATTCATACGTAAAACTCACGTGTAAAATATTTTAAAAATAATGATGGAAAACGTGTAAACAGAGCACTGGTGTTAATAGTATATGTGTTTAAAAATGACACTTCATCTAACTTTTATTTGCATTTCTTCTTTCCTTTTTATTTTTCTTCTCATGGATGTATTTGTGGGAGCTAAACTGCTGCGTGGTATGATTAATGCACTGGTCCGAATGGCATTGGAAGCTAGGGAAGTTAATACAGGACCTTTTCAACTCAACCCCTTTGCGCTTTTAATCAGAGAGAAAACCAGCCTTTATCAAGGTTTGGTCGTGATTGGTCTAAGTGTGGGTTTATGGAATAGTCAATGATCCTCTAGGCACCAGTTTGATGTGATTATCTTCCAGCTGTAGGTCGGCTGAACTCTGGCCCTACATGATAATAGTAAAAACCGACCCTTGGCCTCACACGGTATCAAACCTCTAATATTGGTCACAATGGTCATGTACAATGTCCACTGGGACCAATAATTGATTAACCATTTTAAGCTCATCTCCCAACAATGACATCTAACAAACAAATCACAGTTCTGAGGCCTGATTTTGACCTAAAAAAAACTAAATAACTCAGGGTGAGAAACTGAAGCATGTTTCTGATATGCAGCAATGTCCACATTATATCAATTTATAATTTGTATGACATGGAGAAAGGAGGAACAAAAGAGGACAGAACAGGGTTGAACCTTTTTAGATGTTTTGGGACTCAGAATAAGAGTCTGTGGAGTGGTGCTTGCAATCCTGAGAGTGGGTTGAGGAGAGTTATGGCTTTAGCTAGCCTGTAGTTTATGTGCACTCTGGGTAAGATGCAGAGCACTTTGGGAACATTTATCATAAAACACACTGAAGAGACCAGGATGTAAAATGGCTGTTCTGCTCAGCCTCAGTATCTGATATAAACTCTCCAGATAAATAATGCACGACACCGCTGCTGGAAAAAAATGTCAGAGTGCCTCTTATTTCTTACGTTGACAATTGTAATGTTTTGCGCGTTTTTTTATTTTCCTGTTCTTTTGATTTGGGAAAACTCTACTTATCTTTTGTCATACTTGGAGCTAAACGTTGTGACTTTTGTTATCCCAACGTCAACATTACTGTACCTAAGAACCTTATCAATAAGTCACACTGTATTAGACATTGCTTTACATTTACACAGTGTGTCAAAAACAAAGGAAACACTGCCCAGATAAAGCCCTGAAGGTGGATATATAAATGTATACAACATGGCAAAATGTATTTGGTATTTAATGTACATTTAGTGCTATTATATAGACAGATGACAAAGTAAATGTATAAATTAAAACTCCAAGTAATTTTTTATGCAATCTTTTATTCAACCGACTGATTAACTGGTTAAGACATTCAAACTGAAAGTCCACAACTTTCAAATAAATCCAATTTCAATCATGTAGTACAAAGAAAAGCAGTTTTATTCCATTTCTAAAACTCCTTGTAAATGAAGATGAAACTCGTGGTTTCACCCATTTCTACAGGTTCTTCTTGAGGATTTTCTCAAAGCGGTAAAAAAAACCTACAACGACTCTTTCGGAAGGACACAGGCAGTGGGAACTCTGTGCACATCGGCAGCATTTAGCAGGTGACAAATGGAGTTTCCCAGGCTGAACCAGCCCAGAAGGCTCACTCAGATAGGTTGATGAATGTAGAGGTGAGCCCCGACAGGCAGGTTTATTTTTATTACGTCTGTTATTGAACATTTCGATGTCTCCGCAGCAAGTAGGCATGCACATAATAAGCTATAGCTGGAAGAGGGAGCACACTTGAATCACAGTCAGGGTTGTGTAGAGACGCAATAAAAAGTTTTGCTTGTTTTACTGCTGATTAAGATGATTTCTGGAAACGGTGAAATACTAAAATCAATGAATATAGCTTGTTTCCCTTTTTGTTTACTTTAAGCCAAAACTGAGTGATGAGATCGTATGAGTATAAAATAATGTAAAAGAAAATGCAAGGTTAGAATGTATATAGATAAAAGGTAGAACAAACATTGCAGTGCTCCAAGACCCCTGTCGGTGTGATACAAAAGTAAATATGTGTGCCAAGCTACTGATTGAATACCAAAACATAACAATGAATGTAGTGAAAGAACATCCACCATCACTTCGTTACGTTTCTCTCCCACCGAGAAAATGGCAGGGAAAAACACGGTTCCTTTATTTGGCTGCACACATAGTACTTTATCTATTTGACAGAGAATGTGGAATCAGAGAAAAGGAGAGTGTAGAAAGTGGGGGAATATTCTAAGAAAATGATTCATGGGCCAGAGACTGTGCAACTCATGAGTCAACAATGTACTGTAGGGGTCTTCGGGGGTGTGTTCAGCGAAGGTGCGTATCAATAGGTAATAAATCTCAGAGCATTCCCAAGATGAGGACGGCCGCACGGGTGTCCCACTCTGAACACAGCAGGTCACACAGGTCATGGAATCACTGACTCAGTGGGGACCAAAAGTCAGGTTGGAACACGTCTGTTCGAATGTGGCAGATATGGTGACAAGATGTAAAAAAAAGTCATCATTCACAGAAGATAGTTACAATTTTAAAGTTGTGTTTGTGGTTTCCGAAGAAATACATCTCTAGGTACCGACTTGTGGAGTAGGCCAATCATTTTAATTTCCGTGGATGTCTAATTTGATAAAAGTAATAAAATGAACCGGTTTCATCTACTGCAAGCATCGCATCTTAAAAATATCTATTATGTTTCCATTGTGTAGCTGTCTCTTATTACACAGTTATGCTAACAGGAAGGTTTAGAATTGGGGGTGGGATATGAAAGGGAAATTCTTCGGCTAGAGCCGAAGAATTTTATGAATGGTATTGACTGAAAATGTGGACAGACAATCGCTTCCACCTTGTTTCATGTCAAATGGCACCGCAGAACTCAATCAAATTAGGAGCAACCAAGTTGAGACCCTTTTCCCCTCAAAAAGGTGCAAGGAGAGGCCCCATGACCTGCTTTATGGTGATGAAACTGTCCTCAATGGGTCGGGCGTGAGACAGATTTAATGCAGTGACTTAATACTGAGGTCTCTTACCTCTCCCTAAGGCTCCAGGGAAGGCTACCATCATGTGATCAAAATACCCTGCCACCTGATGGGCTTTTCTAGAGACCTGGCATAATCAAGGTCGGCATGGGCGTCTGCATAACGGAGCGACCTTTAGGGCTTCAAATGACAAATGTTACTATGGTTTAGCCTGTAAAGTGTGAAATAAATGCATTGGTTGTATTTGCCTATAATTCAAGCAATGAAAAGACAAGCCTTTACAAAGATACACGATAGACATGCATAAGCAAAGTGACTTATTAATAAAAGGACGTTTAATTGGTTTTTCTTAAAGTTTCCCTCCACTTTTGCACGTTATTACTTAATGTAGAGTTTGGCCTTCACTGTGCAGGAAACAATATGTAACTTACACATGTATGATGTTGAGGATGTTCAGTGAAGCTGGCCACATTGAGCGTTCAGCAGCATCAAAAATATAGAAATGCGAAAACATTCTGGATTTTTCTAAGGGTATTTTTTCTGAGTATTATTTTTTGTATTTTTTTTTTTTAATTCGAGTTTAGAACAAAACTTTCTATTGAGGCCAAATTACTCAGTGCTGAGTTCCGATACCGACTACCTGAACTGAAAAAAAACGGTTTCTTCCAGATCAAATAAATACACAGTTCATTATCTGCATCTTTCTGTTGCGTCGTTTCAGTTTTATTCAGTCAGACAAGGTTTCAGCCTCCAGTTCATCTAGAGTTCAGATGGAGCATCACAGAGCGTTCACCATGTCGGTGTCCTGGAGGTGTCTGTAAGGAACGGCCAGGGAGGGATCCTTTCAATTACTGTGATTTATGAGAGACCTTATTGAGCTTATTACGCATGGGCTAAGACTGGGAGTTTTCCGCTCTGTACAGAGGGTCGTTTACGTGTTGATTATGTGAAGGAGAATTGGAAGCGGCATAAATAATCCTTTTAGTATCAAATTTCATCCCGACTGTCATCAATCTGCAATAACTTGCACTGCATTAGTCTTAATGAAGGTAATCTTTCAAACAATTGCCACCCCATTTTCCATTGTATGGCACAAACAACAAAATGGGCACAAACTATCTTTCAAACAGTTTTTCTAGGTTGTGTTGTATCATAAAAAAGGGAGAAATTATTAAAGTCTTTGCCCCTTTGATTTTCTCAAATAATGCGCATGTTTGTAGTTCCAGAGACTACCTTCTCTAAGGATAGTCTAATGGTGGACCTAATAATCTTATCTTAGAATGTTTCTGCACTGCAAAGCAAGCCTTTAGATCTCCAACTTTGTGAGGACATAAAAAACTGTATCCCCAGCATAATTAAAGGGGCATAAACACTTGATTTTTTTTCCCCCCAGTCTTGCACAAAATGGGACTGGGGAAAGGTTTAATGACAATTGAGCAATTTCAAAAATCAGTAGAAAGAAATTAACATAAGGAGTAACACCACCATAATGGTTTTACTAAAAAAACCTCACGGGCCTCCTTCAGCCTGAAGCTCGAGTGTTGCGCCTTTGGCAACAGTAAATGTGACAATGCCAGCACGGAATTATATGAAAGACAATTATACATGTTCTTTACACATTTTCTAAGTAAAAGAAACACAATAGTTACTTAAAATTGTACAGTATTGTCCAACTTGTGCAAGGTCTCAGTATGGTAGTAACAGCAACATACTGTGAACTTTATGTGATTATTGTTATGGGGTTGATTCAGAGGTTAAAGTTCAACACATATACTGTGTCACGGGGTTTAAGTATCGCTGCAGGGGCAGGACGCATATTAGGCAACAACACTGAAGCCCGAAAGTCCCTTCAGTCTCTCATGCCGATGAGAAAAGAAAAACAAGAGTTAACTCTCCTCTATACTTATAATAACCTTATTAATGTAGGCATGCTTTATCATGAGAGATAAAATAAATCCTATCTGACAGCTTTCGTTGAGGTTGTCATTTGGAGATACGGAATATATGCTCTAGCTTTTTCACAATAGCAACATTGGCTCATTTCCTGTCTATACGGATGAGCTGCCCAATTTTACACCCGCCTTTGAAGGTAATTTTACATTTCTTAGGCTTCTATGATTTCAACTTTATATGCATTATTTACAGAGAAAAGGAGGGAGGGGGCAAGTCTATCAAAATACTCCTTGCCCCAGGTAATTATCCAGAAGTCTTAGTCCAGCCCTGTTGAGGAAATTTGCTCATGTTTATGCACATAAAGGGGATTACACTTTCAAACAGTCGGACCACTATTTCACTTCCTCACTGTGTAATTATAAACGGATTAGACTGCATTCAAAATGCAAAGACACCCCTTATTTTGAACCATATCCTGTTCCAAATAATATTGCTCGCATAAATACATGCGCTTGTCTTATCTGTAGTTATTACATTTGGCAAAAAAAAAAAAAAAAAATGCAGTGTTTTTTGTCCTTTCCAGATGATTGGACGTCGGTGAATAAGAGGGACCCTGTGGGAGCCAGCCGGCCGCTCTTTTGCCCGTCTCTCCAGCCTCCAACCGGACCATGAGGCATCTCTCAGATTTTTGGGTGGTGGGGTTAGCACGGGAGCAGGCCTTTTTGTTGACCACGTTTTCTTTTCTTTGGGTAGGGAGATGGGTAAGACACTTGTACTTTTGTTTGTTTCTTTGTGTTCTAGGGAAGGTAGGGGACCTGCACAGATTGTTTAGTTTGTTGTGTTGGGCCACACTCACCCTGAAGAGAGCTCATAACCCTTGTAAACGAGAATGCTGCAGCATTGGTCCTAATTTGGGAGGTGGGGAGACTTGTGTATGCGGCGCTCCGGCTTCCCTAGGCCGGGCGTAACATAACGCTATACATACATGCGCGACCAAACACACACACACAAACCTATAATTACATCACCAGCGGACCAGAGGGTGATAATACAAACTCCTAATCCATTTGGACACATCCATATAGAGTTAAAAGGTGACACTACAGCTGGAGCTGCATCTGTCAGGGAGTCCCTTTTCAGTTAGTTTATCTATATGCTGATTGTACTTTTGGACAGATTATAAAAGATTTGAGACAGCATTTCAGATACCAAAAACAGTAGCTGTAACCATAGCGTTCCATTTATTCTTATCCAAAATAAATGCTAGTGATTAAAACATCTCATAGTACTTAAATGCTTCATATTTTAGAATGTTTTTAACAGTTTACTTTTGTAATATAAACACATGTATATATCTCACGGTTACCATTTTTTAAATTGTATAATAGGATCAAATATATTACACGTCTTTAACACACCTTTATGTCGGTTTTCCCTAAATAGTAAGCTGAATGGTACTCACAACAACAGATAGGTTTTTCTGAACTTTATGTGCAGGCAAAAGTTTGTTGCTGTTATGAATTAAGCCAAACCATCAGTTCTGTGGTTCATTTTCCTTTAATCAGGGAAAAGTCCCAGTATACGATGCTGTAATGCTCGTGGACGGGCAATATTACAGCCAAGGGAGCCCTCTGGCACATTAGAGGCGTGGAGGTTGAGAGAGCAGGCCCAAGTCATTCCTACAATAAGGAGGAGTCACACCAGAGACAGAAACAATAACTGCACTTTCCCTACAATGGTGCCCCCATGCACCCAAATGCTGAAAAATGACAGGAGGTGAAGATCCCCGCTGCATTACTTTTGAGTTACAGAGGTGATTTGCAATTCAAAGAGTCTTTGGAGTGCTGACCACAACACTACCGCCTCCACAAGCCCTCTGAGGCAAATAAGACCTGAGGCAATTTGCAGCCACTTTTGCTAGGAAACACACTTTTAGGCCAAAGTCATGTAAAATAAAAAAAATAAGATAAATACCAAAAATAATGAGGCCGAATTTTGTTTCATGAACTAAAAATATGGGCAGTGTTAGGAGTCAACTTCATGTCAAGGCTAACCTTACTTGGAGCAACTTTGATAGAGTTGGCCTTGACAATTTTGCAAAGTAGCTTAGACGCTGCACTTGTTAATGAATGCTTTGCATATCTGCTTAACCGGTGAAATCACCAGTAACGTCTTACTTATAAAAGCAGCATACAATGTTGGGCATTTGCATTTTATTTTCAAGATTTCTACAAGTGAATTTGCGATTAAACATTTCTTTGTAAGAACAAAACGCATTTGAAAACTGTTTAAATTATGAATGCCACAACCAGATATAGAGAAGCCTGAACTATTAATCATGGTTTGTGACTTCTCTGCCGCCATATGGAGGAGCAGCATGTGAAGAGCTCCAAACTTGCTGATCCTCTGTAACTGAGCCCAATTAATCTTGCCGGCTGCATCATCCACATCAGGTCTGTAGTGTGAGAGAAATACGAGTACTGTATTTCTCCCAGCAGCCCGTCCGGTCAGAAACAGCAGAACGCAAAGGACCCGTGATTAATGATGCGTAGTTAAACTACTATAGATGATTTAGGATGACCCGGGAAAAGGGGGGGGCAAGGGATTTAGCTTGAGGTTTAGTACCATGGTTAAGATATTTTTGAGAGGTGACATTGACATGAAGTAATAAGAGACTGATACAAATAAGAGACTTTTACAAACTTGCATCTTCACCATAACTAAAATGACATGTGAGGCCATTTATTATGAATAGCAATGACAGTTTCAGTCATGTGAAGATGATGCATTTAATTGTTGTGCAAACTTTAGCGAGACACTATGACGAAACCAACACGCTGTTAATCAGGTTTAATGTCTACAATGTTCATCATTAAGATTTGAAAGAGTAAACCATATTGCACTTTACATTAGAATTACAAAAGACTTAACTGATGAGTATACAGAAAATGTTACAAAGAAGGCAAGCAGAACGGTAAATAATGACGTGCAAAGAGAGATGTAATCACAGCCTTTATAAATAAGGAAGTTATGGCGATCACAGGAAACAACGCCAATTCTTTACAGCATAGAAACATTTTCAAATTGTAGTTTTTAAATTTTAAACTTGTAGCAAAGAATTATGCAGATTATTGTTGTGCAACTTTCACCGAGTGACACCGGGGAAACCCCAATGGGACTAGAATAAGTTTTAAACGCATATCAGTATGCTTGTTTTGAATGTTGTTTCTGTAATACATTCATGGATAGTCAAGTGCTTTTAAAACAGTAAATGTTTGCCAAAAATCAATTCTGGTATGACCATCTGTACAACCGGTTAACTGAAAGATTGATTGACCTCTGCAATGTGAGAAGGCAGAAGCCACTTTCACATGCAATGGAATCCATCAGTGCTGCAAAGACAATCTATGGCTACTAATCAGTTCCTGCTTGGCTCAAGGTGAAGAACTCAATTTTTGTGAATGAAGATTTGAGCACAGCAGCTGCAGTCGGTGGACAACACCAGTGAGTTTGTGTTGAGAGACCAGATGCTGTATCAGTGTCGTGACAACGGTTGGCTTTACACAAAAATCAAAACCAAGTATCAAGTGTCTTTTCCAAGCTTGTGAATCAAGAAAGCCCACAAGGGGACATTTGTGATATTACTGCAGATGGTATGACTTCAGATGATGTGTTTTTTAAAGTTGCAGCAGAAAACTGCACCTCTGTGTCTGAAATAGGAGTTAAAGATTTTGGGAGGCCAATAGGCTACAACGTCTATTTAGTTCACGAGCCATTAAAAACAATCATGCATTTATGTTTTTAATCTTACCTTTTTCAATTCTCTTTGATTGAGTTAAAGCCAAGCTCATTTGTTTTGCGGTTCTTTAAAGGGTCTTGGCCAAGAGCCCTGTGAATAATCAGCACCCAGAACTATAAGCTGGCATCCCTCAAAGATGAAGTAACTTTATTTAGATTCCTTGCAAAAGCAGATTGCACAAGAGCTGCTTTGCAATGTGATGACTTCTACCAACACAATACCGTATCCAACAGGTGCAAAATAATAAGCGGCGCACATCTACACCACTCTAACTATTCTGTCAACGACTCACTGTGTGACGATGTTCTGTTCGCAGTTAGGATTCCTATTTGTGAATCGCTGCACTTTTCAGCAAGTACACACCTGTCTGTCGCAGCTCTTGTAAAACTGACTTATGCAGTTGTTTTTACATTAATTTTTTTTACTTGTAGAAAATGACTGAAAGGATTGTATTAAAAAAAAGGTACTCAAAGCTGTGTTTAACTTGCACAATTAAACATTAAACCTAAAAACATCAGGATCCTTCAATGTCATAAACCATGTCAAGGTGAGTCAGAAAGGTTTACGTCAAACAGGTAAATATGTGCTTTGCCTCAAAGAAAAGTTTTGAGATGAAGTGATGCGAAACAGGCTTACTTTAAGTCCAAGGAAAATCAGAACAACTCTTTATATTAGAGCCTTTACCATGGAACATTTGGAAATATATATTGATCCAAAACAATTCTTGCAGTTGCAAATGGGACAGCCATGAAACAGCCATCAAAAATGACCTTTTGCGTTATTTGGATTTCAGAGATTGCTAGGTATGTGTGTGAGCGTTAATGTGTGTGTGGTTAGAGGAGAGTGATTGCATATAATCCTCAACCACATGAAGGAATAGACAGAGTAAATGCACAGAACAGAAACATGTTTCGAGGGTATAAGGTAGAGGCTATTTGAAAAAAGCCTCTCAGCTCTTAAACAAGCAAGTAAAACCACATAACTGTAGATAATTATCACAACATGTAGCATTCAGCTACTCGGCATCTCATTATAGTCCAGCACATATTTTGTTTAAAGTCACTTTGATTGTGTTTGACTTGAGCAATAACCGAGCCTGTTGGACCAGAGTCTGTCTGTGTTTGCCTGTAACTCAAACCAACACAGCACAAGCTCAATGCAGCATCTGGCTTTCACATTACATTTAAGGCAGAGTTTTGAGGAGCCTCTCAAATGTGTTGAAATTAAATTAAAATGTGCGCGCTGCCGTGGCAAACTGGACATTTTCCAAGAGTGCATTTCACAGACCATAAACACTACAGAAATCTTTAAACATATAACCTAAAAGGGCAGTGCTGAGTCTTTAAAATTTGTCGGGCAGCATGCATTTCAAAATCTCCTCGAAATAACAAGCTGTTTTGCATTTGAAAGAAAGAAGGAGGCACTAAATTCCTCAGAATTTATGGTTCTTGAAATCAAATGTTTTTTCACATCTTAATATTTCCCATTGGCTTCAGAATAGCTGGAGTTGAAAAAGAGCCAATAGTAAAGATGCATGGGAATTCATTACTGTAAATAATGACTACAGAGATAAAATTCAACAGGGGAAAATAGTATATTATGAAAATAATTTAGATTTAAATGTAGAATGACTGTAAAATGAATCCTCTCACTCCTGTCCTTTCCCTAAAACGTATCATCTCAGGACAATTATACTTTTTAATTAATACCACAGCTTATGTATTGTGCCACACCTTTTATTATATCTTGGAAGTATGTTTACTCAATTGAAGTAAAGAAGAGAAAGATGACAAGATCAGCCTCGCAGCTTCTACAATATCACCGTAGGTGTTCAAAGTCAACACAGACAGAAAAGAAGTAAAGAGGAAGCCGCTTTCAACCACGAAAAGAAGGTATTTCTCCCGATGCAGGACACAGACAGCTTAGAAATCCCTTCAGCCCACCCCCCAATTCAATACTTTACTAGTTATAACATGAAGGTTCACATATGGTGTGGCCTTCGCAAAATCCTAAAAACAAACGGTTACTAAGCCCCAAAATCTATGTCAAAAACTCACCATCTCTACCGGAGCAGACTTACAGTAAAACCAATGTCTCGTTAGCAGCTTAGGCAAAACTACTGCACGATCTGAAAACAGATACGATTATACAACATAATACAATAACAAATCTGGTTAAAGGCAACAGGAGGGAGAGAGACCCCATTCACGATCTCAACCTCTACTTATTATTCCTCTCCAAATCTAATCCCATCCAACAATAAACTACATAATGCCTCTAATAGGATTATGGCCAGTGAAAATATGTTGGCAAGAGAAGGGATCGAGAAATGGGGAAGAGAGTGGGAGGCGGAGGGGGTGAGCAGATACATGGGGTACAGTTACCCCTTTTTAAACACACAAAAAAGCATGAATAGAGGGTTGAGCCTCGAGATGGACGTCAAGTTTCCCAAACTGTGGATCAGGGCTAATTCCTTATGGCCCATTGTTTGGGTGCTAGGTTTAACCTTCAAGCAGCAGTGAGTTTATTTTGTGTGTCTCTGGAACATTCCTGAAGTCTCAGATCAAACCCCAAAACAAGACTCATGGTGACCAAACGACCGTAGTCCTCCATTTTCTATTTCAGCAGCCACGAAAATGTTCAATAATGATCCAACCTGGGTGTTCCTGTTACATAACCGTTTTATTTTTTTAATGGTCTTTGATTACGTTAACTGCTAATTTGTGCCACTTACCATTTGCGCTGGTCTCAGACAGGTTTTTACCATGTTTGCCTTGGCCTTAAGGCTCCTTCTTCCCACAAGGTTATAAGGCTCAGTGGAGGATCATAATCTGCTGACACCAACGGATACAAGGCACCACTCATATTTACACAAAACGGCACAGAGGAGTAAAGAACCCTGAAGAGTAACAAGAGTGAATAAAAAAGAAAGTACAGCCATCATCGTGTCTGTCACTTTGAGATCATTCCAGTAGATGCACACAGGTACATATCCACACAGACCTGCCCTCTAATGGACTTTGGCTCTGTGCTAAACGGTCCTGTGCCTCCTCAGACCACCTACCCTGCAGGAGAATCGGGTCATGCACCTGGAAATGTTCTGAGCCAGACGCACTAACAAACCTGGGGTGATTAAGGTTGGCCATTACTCAGGACCTTGGCCCACACCGAAGACAGACAGAGGCTGGAGATGGGGAGCACTGTACTACACACATCAGGACGCAGGAGTTATTAATAGAAGCACAAATACGCACACAAGTTAGTAACAAAAACACAGGTGTTGGCAAACACACAGGCTCAAACCTAAAGGTATTTGGCAAACACAGGTATGCGCTTCTGCTTATCCGAATACACACAAGTTTGCTGGTGAACTCTGGTTACAACCTGCACTTTTTATTGAGATGTGATGCCAAGACTTTCATTGCACCTCCATTACAGGAAGTTATATTTGTACATCAACGCCCTGTATTTGATACACATCGGGGCAAGAGCACAGTGTTCACTGGGGTTAACTACATTGTCCCCACTGGATGAGGACAATTACATTACATAATTTAATGCTTGAGCACCGTCTGACTGTCATGGCTGTTTGTTTCTGCCACTTGGTGAAACTTCTTGTATGTGAAACAGCTGCTTACCTTAAAAAGTTGAGTTTGGGGACCTTAACAAGGTGATGCATGGTAAAAAAGAGATAGGAGACATTATTATGTGCAACATTGTCCTGTGGAATGGTTATGTTCTGCAGCACATTGTTACGCTGGAGGACTTATCAGGGTCTGCATTGACAAAGAAGTACTGCCTTTCAGTTTTTAAACAGCAGACTAACTTCCTCCCAGTTGTTTGTACTGTAAATCACATTATGCTCCAGAACGCCCTCCAACAAACCTGCCGTCTACCAACACCTCCCACTGTGACACATTAATTATAACTTCCTCTATACGGCCTATCCCAAGCCATGAATACGTAATGCCTAGAAATGAGTCATATTCACATAGTGGACGCCCAACAGTGAATAAATACAACCTATCCATCACACACTGCCCAGTGAAAAATTATTGAAAGCCCACAGAGGCCGACAGGAGGCAAGGGCCTAGCCAACGGGAAAAGTGGAAATTATTAGTTATATTTAAAGAGAAATTAAAGTCATCTAAAAATCCTAGTTACACCCTTGATGCCAAGCAAGACGTGAGAACAGACGTAGCTAGTGAAGAAACATGGCAGAATCAGAGCAGATAACGAGCAGAGGTTCTCCTAACTTCTGACTAATAATCACTTCATTCCAAACAAGGTTCTAACAAAAGGTGTGAACTTGATTATTTTCACTCCAGAAAGCCCTCTCTGGCTTTTCTCCGGAGAGTGAAAGATGCAGTGGAAACTGGCAGGTCATCCGTCTCTGTTGCCCAAGTGGGTGGTGTTGGCTACACGTTGACTAATGGTCCTGCTGAAGTGCTTCAGATGTCTGAGTAATGACAATCTATGGAAGCTAAGCAGACTATTTAGTCAAGTACTCTGCAAGCCGCTTTCAAGTGAAGCGAACCGCAAAAGTTTTAGAATGAAGGAAACGTCCTGAAAATATGAAGACAATGGATAGAGGGTTGGATCTTGGCAATTGTTTATGACTTTTGACATTGTCAGTGGACCACTAAACATAGGACATTTGAGACATCGAAAGTTAATTTGTAATCTATGACACCGTCTCAAATACATCAGAGCTGTGATTTGGTTGTACAAGATCTATTATCAAATTAACGGTCAATATTTTATATGGTCTGAGGGTCAGGTTGTAAAATGTCACTAAGCCTAATAGCTGAAAGCTATCAATTAAGCGACATTTTTATATTAGTTATTAGTTTGAAAGATTCAGATTTGATAAGTAGTTTAAACACTGGACTTGATTTTATGAAATTCTCTCAAAAGCTTATCTTATGTTAATTGTAGGAAATCACTTGTCCTTCCATCAGTTTCCCAACTGATGTACTGGATAGCAAAGGGAATTGAATGCCTAAAGTGACCAATCACAGAAACGCCAAAACGGAAGGAATGCAAGAAGTGAAACGAGGAAAGGTAAAATGAGGATCTGTCCCCAGTGTAAACAACCACTGCACATTCCTCCGTCCCTACTCTGGACCCCACCTCACCCGCCTCACTCCCAGCCTGGCCTTCCCTTGTGTTATTGCTCCTTCTGCTCCTCATGTCTGTTAAGTCAGCATGACATTTTATGATGCCTGGATATTAAAAAGCAGTTTCTATTATGTGTGAGAGGGAAGTGGAAACAGCCATGCTCATGCCAGGTAATTAGGGGAAGCAGGCAAGGGGATATTTATGAATGCAGGGAAAGGCCAGGGGGAGGCCCGGGGAATTGGTGTGTAATGTCCTGCTGTCAGTAACAGTTTTCTCTTTAACTATATACAGAACTCTGTTAAAAAGGTGGAAATCGTTTTGGGTCTCATTTATGATCCACGATTCATCTGAATCATTTGGTTCATCAAGCCTTTGTGATGCGCCCGACTAAACAATCTAAAGTAAAGCAATGATGAAAGCAGCGCTAAGGCGATTTTAAAAACAGGGCCGGAGCAGGATTCATGCGATAACACTTGACAAGACAAGCGAAGACTGCCAGCAAAGTTGAGTAAAATGCTTGCTTATCAACAAGGCCTTTCCTTGAGTGAATTACAATCATTCCAGCAGAAGATATTGTAATACGACACTGTTGTAAATCTGTACGAATGCATTATTTCTGCTAAATTGAGTCTTACACTTTAGTTTTAGTTTTATATACCTTTTATAATCCTGTTGTAGGTACATTTATTGCAGGCAATTTCCCTCTGTACATTTTGAATCTCTAAATCTCTGAGACACTGACTAAGCTGCTCGTCACGGTAAGCGTGTTGCGTCACTTCCTGCTAGCAGCGTGCCTGATCTCACCTAACTTTTCGTAGCTCTAGCTCAGTTGACTGTGCCGTGGTATTTTTCAGTACAAACGGCGAATTATCTATTGTCTACGTGAAGCGTTGCTAAACGCCTCACTATCTTGCAAGTGTTTTGTTTTGATCAAAATAGTTGCTTAGACGTTGTTTAGCGTCAACGTTACCTCCATTAGCATTAGCTTAGCAGCTAACCTAGTGATGTCTTCCCTCCCTACCTCTCCTGCTTCTTTGTGTTCGGTGTGTCACATGTTTAGCTATTCCTCTGCCTCCCTTACGGATAATGGTACATGTAAGAAGTGTAGTATATTTGATAGATTGGAGGCGAGGCTTAGTGAGTTAGAAGCACGGCTCCGCACCATGGAAGCTCAGTCGGTAGCTACTGTTAACCTGCCCTCACCCGTAGCCGGTGCGGACCACATAGACGTAGCGTTCGTTCCTGATAGCCGTCCCCCGGCAACCCCCGAGCGGCCGGGAGGGTGGGTGACTGTCCGGAGGAAGCATAAGTCTAAGTCGAAGCCCACGGCTAACCACCAACCACTTCACGTTTCAAACCACTTCTCCCCACTCAGCGACACACCCGCTGAGAAGCCAACTCTGGTGATAGGTAGCTCCATTCTGAGGAACGTGAAGTTAGCGAAACCAGGGACCATAGTTACGTGTATACCGGGAGCCAGAGCGGGCGACATTGAGTCTTATCTTAAACTGCTGGCGAAGGATAAACGTAAATACAGTAAGATTGTAATACACGTCGGCGGTAACGACTCGCGGTTACGCCAGTCGGAAGTCACTAAAGTTAACGTGGAATCGGTGTGTACATACGCTAAAACAATGTCGGACACCGTAGTTTTCTCTGGCCCCCTCCCAAACTTGATCAGTGACGACATGTATAGCCGCATGTCGTCATTCCGCCGCTGGTTGTCGAGGTGGTGCCCAGTAAATAATGTGGGCTTCGTTGATCACTGGAAGACGTTTTGGGGAGAGCCTGGTCTGATTAGGAGGGACGGCATCCATCCTACCCTGGATGGAGCTCAACTCATTTCTAACAATCTGACCCAGTTTCTTAGTGGACTTAATCCATGACCCAGAGTTCAGACCAGGAAGCAGAGTCGCAGTCTTACACACTTCTCTGCGCTTCCATCTGAGCGGTCACTCACCCAAACCATAATTAACCCTATAATTAACCTTATAGAGACCGTATCTGCCCCACGGACACCTTTTGTTAAATTAAAGGTAAACAACCGAGGAGTTATATTAAATAACTTAATTAAAGTTAAAACCATTAATGCAACAGTGCAACAAAATAGGAGAGTTAAAGGGGGACTTTTGAATATTAGATCTCTGTCATCTAAAGCTGTTTTAGTAAATGAACTAATATCTGATCTCCATGTTGATGTATTTTGTCTTACTGAAACATGGATGTCAGATGGGGAATATTTTACCTTAAATGAAGCGACTCCTCCGAGTCATGTTAATACTCATATCCCTCGAGGCACAGGCCGAGGGGGTGGAGTAGCAGCTATTTATGACTCCTGCCTTTTAATAAACTTTCAACCTAAACTAGATTATAACTCATTTGAAAGCCTGGTTCTCAGTCTTTCGCAACCAACCTGGAAAATGTTCCAGCCGGTTCTCTTTGTAATAGTGTACAGGGCGCCAGGTCCTTATTCAGAATTTTTATCTGAATTTTCACAGTTCTTAACGAGTTTGGTCCTTAAAACGGACAAGGTAATTATAGTGGGTGATTTCAACATTCACGTGGATGTCGATAACGACAGCCTTGGTACTTCATTTCTTTCATTATTAGATTCAGTTGGTTTTTGTCAGAGGGTAAATAAACCAACTCATTGCTTTAACCACACACTCGACTTGGTTCTTGTGTATGGTATTGAGATAGAACATTTAACAATCTTTCCACAGAATCCTCTTTTGTCGGACCATTGTCTGATAACCTTCGAATTTCTACTACCGGAACCTCCTCCTGCCAAAGGTTTCTACAGTCGATGCCTATCGGATACCGCTGTAGCTTCATTTAAAGAAGCGATTCCTTCTGCTCTAAGTTCAGTGTCCTGTTTCAAAATACCGGACGACTCCTATGAAAACTTCAGTCCGTCCCAAATCGATAATCTTCTCGATACTGCTACGGACTCTCTGAGAGCGACGCTGGACGCTATTGCTCCTCTGAAAAAAAGAATGGCAACAAGTAGGAAGTTTGCACCTTGGTATAACCCTCAAACCCGCAACTTAAAGCAAACTGTACGGAAGCTTGAACGACTATGGCGTTCCACCAAATCAGAAGGATCTAGGCTAGTCTGGAAAGACAGCCTTAAAACATATAAGAAGGCTCTCCGGAGTGCAAGAGGATCTTACTACTCATCACTAATAGAGAAAAACAAAAACAACTCCAGGTTTCTCTTCAGCACTGTGGCTAGGCTGACAGAGAGTCACAGCTCTGTTGAGCCATGTATTCCTCTGGACCTCAGCAGTAACGACTTCATGAACTTCTTCAATGATAAGATTCTGACTATCAAAGAGAAAATTGATGGTCTCCTGCCCTCAACTAGTGCCGACCCGTCCTCGGATGTAGGAACCCTGGGTGCAGCAGTGGGCCCTGATGCCTACTTGGATGGCTTCTCTTCCATCACCCTGGATCAACTGACTTCTACAATTTCGAAGTCTAAATCTTCTACTTGTCTCTTGGATCCTATTCCAACGAAGCTGCTTAAGGAAGTTTTTCCTTTAATTAGCACGCCTTTGCTGGATATTATGAATCTGTCCTTGTTGACAGGTCATGTACCACAGTCCTTCAAGATAGCTGTAATTAAGCCTCTTCTTAAGAAACCTACTCTTGCTCCGGAGGTGTTGGCTAACTACAGACCGATCTCTAATCTTCCCTTCCTCTCGAAGATCCTTGAGAAATCCGTCGCAAGTCAACTATGTGACTTTCTTCAGAGCAATGCTTTGTTCGAGGACTTTCAGTCCGGATTTCGAGTGCATCATAGCACAGAAACAGCCCTGGTGAAAATTACGAATGATCTCCTACTTGCATCGGACCAAGGACTTGTCTCTTTTCTTGTCTTGCTGGACCTCAGTGCCGCCTTTGACACCATCGATCATCGTATCTTGCTGCAGAGACTAGAACATTTGATTGGTATTAAAGGAACTGCACTTAGCTGGTTTAAATCCTATTTATCGGATCGATCCCAGTTTGTGCTTGTAAACGGAGAATCCTCGAAGACCACCAATGTTGGTCACGGAGTCCCACAAGGTTCTGTGCTTGGACCCATCTTATTTACCCTTTATATGCTTCCTTTGGGCGACGTTATCAGAAAACACCGCATCAACTTCCATTGTTACGCAGACGATACTCAATTGTATCTGTCGATCAAGCCAGAGGAGACCGAACAGCTCGTTAGACTTCAAGAATGTCTTGGAGACATCAAAACTTGGATGACCTGCAACTTCCTGATGCTAAACTCAGAAAAAACAGAAGTTATCTTGATAGGCCCAGAGCGCCTTCGAAGTCAGCTGTCACGTGATACAGTTTCTATGGATGGAATTTCTCTGGTATCCAGCAGCATCGTCAAGAATCTTGGAGTTCTCTTCGACCAGGATATGTCCTTCAACTCTCACATAAAGAATACTTCAAGGACCGCCTTTTTTCATCTACGTAATATATCGAAAATCAGGAATTTCCTGTCTCAAGGTGATGCAGAAAAATTAGTTCATGCATTTGTTTCCTCCAGACTGGACTACTGTAATTCTTTGTTTGCAGGGTGTTCTTGTAAATCTCTTAAGCCTCTTCAGTTGATTCAGAATGCTGCAGCACGTGTATTAACAAGAACTAATAAAAGAGACCATATCACGCCTGTATTGTCTGCTTTGCACTGGCTCCCTGTTAAATCAAGAATAGAATTTAAGGTTCTTCTCCTCACCTACAAGGCGCTTGCTGGTGAGGCACCTTCTTATCTTAAAGAGCTTGTAACACCGTACTGCCCTGCAAGGCAGCTGCGTTCTATAGATGCTGGGTTACTTGTTGTTCCTAGAGTTATTAAAAGTAGGATGGGAGGCAGAGCCTTCAGTTATCAAGCTCCTCTTTTGTGGAACCAGCTTCCACTTTCAGTCCGGGGGGCAGATTCAGTCAGCTCCTTTAAGATAAAGCTTAAAACTTTCCTCTTTGATACCGCTTATATTTAGGGCTGGCTTAGGTTTGCCTGGACCAGCTCTTAGTTACGCTGCTATAGGCTTAAACTGCCGGGGGACTTTTTAGGACACACCGAACTCCTCTCTCTCTCTCTCTCCCCTTTTACTAAAATCCACGTTGCATTAATGCACATGACTAATTCAGCTCCTTCCCGGGAGTTCTTTGTGCTTTCTCGCCGAGCAGGTCTCTGCAGATCGTAGTCCGGTCAGGACCCTGGTCCTGACTCTGGCCGTGGCCCTGCTGGCCTGCTGCTGCTATCATCATCATCGTCATCATCATCATCATCATCATCATCATCATCATAATTTTAAATATGATTCATATCACTATTACCCTTTCCTAAAATCTTTGCTTTCCCTCCCCACAGTCTTCTGTGGATGGTGGTTCGATCTGACGGTGGTGGCCCCTGCAGTGGTCCTGTCATACATCTGACCGGCTACTTGGAATTCTTTGATTAATTTCTGTTATAGAAATTGAATGTATTCTACATCTGTATGAGTCATTCTGTACACATGACATCCATTGCAGTCTGTCCATCCCGGGAGAGGGATCCCTCCTCTGACGTTCTCCCTAAGGTTTCTTCCCTTTTTTCCCTGGAAGGGTTTTTTTTTCATTTTTTGGGGAGTTTTTCCTGTGCCGATGTGAGGGTCTTGGGACGGAGGATGTTGCATGTGTACAGACTGTAAAGCCCTCCGAGGCAAATTTGTAATTTGCGATTTTGGGCTATACAAAATAAAATGAATTGAATTGAATTGAATTAAATTAATGATTTGTCATCTCTCTCATTGTTTTGTGCTGTTGAGCAAAGCACTTTGCAATGCTTCTTGTAGTAAATGCTGTATACATCCATTACACAACAAGCATTGACATTTAAAAAAAAAGAAAATTATATATATATTATATCCACACCCACTTCACTTCCAATATCCTCAGAATCCTTCAAAATGTACTTATGATTTCTCAACAGAGATTGCATGGCGCCAGTCACAACATTTTTCACAGATGGCCCATGCAGATATACTATGAAACCACTCTGTGTTCTCCTTTCCTGATGTGGTCAGCATGTCCGTTTCTGATACTCGCTGGAGAACTTTGATCAGCTTACTGACCACAAAAAGCAACTTTCATAGAAACCATATTTAGAATAACAAGTTCACTTAACCTGACATGAAAGAAAAACCAGTTGGCCAAACAACCTCATAAAACAGAGTTCCTTTGAAAGAATAAGTAAAATAATTGTTGGTCAAGTTTGTTTTTTTAGTTTTGAACCAAACACACACACACACACACACACACACACACACACACACACACACACAGGCAGCGTGAAATGCATCAGTTACCTTGTGCGATCAGGGTTGTGGCTTTTGGCCCTGTGCAGCTGTACTGTATCGTGCCGTTCTCTGTTTAAAAACATTAAACAATATTTCCAGCATGCCCTCCAGGCCCCCAGCTCAATAACAATTTGAGGCAGTGTGAGGAGTGAGTGGAGGTGGTTCAGACACCTCAGAGCCTTGGGGGCTGCTCTGGGCTCTCGCTGGAACCACAAACCAGCACAGGTCACACACAAGTTTGTTGCTTTTCGTTTTCTCTACAGCTCTGGGACAAAATGAAGCCTTAACCTCGTAATCTACCCAACGTGTCCCCCGGTAGCACTTCTAGATTTAGCGTTGGGAAATTACACTTCAAGCCTGAGAGGTGAAGAGGGAGAGATGTGATTTTGTGCTCGGCCGATGAAAGATGGCAGTTTGTGTCACAGAATCACAAATATTTCAGCCTTCATACTTCCAAACACGGCATTCCTCACAAGCTTCAGCAACGAGATGTTATTCGTGGCGGTTTTGGTTTGAGAGGTGTAATGTGACAGCGTTCTCTCTGCCACCTGTCACGCGGCGGCTTTTGGGGAAACATTCCGTCCAACGTTCTCCCCAAAAGGCAGCTCGGGCCATCCAGCCCACTCTGCCTGCAGCACAATCAGTCCTCTGTTCATGACCGAGGGTGGGTCCCGCTCCCTCCACCCGCACTACTGTGAAAACAACCCCAATCTCAAACACACTTTCACTCTGGCATAGCCGTGTGTAAATACACCCATGCACACTTCTGGACCCACTTCTAAACCCGTTGCCCACCACGGTGCAGCGGGACCTAGGGGAAACCTAACCCCGTTCCTGCCACTCACCATTATACTCCTGCCTGTCCGCTTTATTAAAAACACATGTATGGCCGTGTGCTTAACGCATGAATGCATGCAAATGGGAGTTTGCCAGGGTATTCTTATTGTAAAGTTGGGTGTGACTGTGCATACCATCTTGAAACCCTGACTATGTTGTTACTGCTTTTTCACGCCTTCTCTCACAGCCTTGATCTCGCTAAGGCAGATTGACAGGAGCAGCCAGTTAAGAGAAATCTAACCATGGTCTCAACAACTACACCAGACTCTATTCATTTAGTAACTACACTCACAGGAGCTCCTTTCACTCATGCTCTTTGTTGTGTAAATGTTTTGTGTCAGTCTCAAGTCACCAGGGCAGTAGTCAACGAAAGAAAATGTGGTTTGACTTAAATTTGTCCTACCATTCAACCAAGTGATTGGTCGATGACAAAACAGATGTACCAAAAGTGCTTGACGCTCCTCCCGTGAGGAGCAGCTCCAAGGCAATCTCTTCCTCCCCCCAGCTCAGAGTAGTGGGATGACCTTTAAGCATTGTCGAATCACGTTGTTGAATAAAAGCAAAACAAGGTACCAGGGTACAAAATGAACACCAAGCTTTTCTCCCACTCAACAAGCAAGCTGGAGAGATGGAGGGAAAGCTAGAGAGCAAATGACGAGAGGGACCAGCGTTACAACGAAAAGCCTCGAGCCCAAGTGATAAAACGTGTTTTTTTTTTTTAAATTGCCGCACAGCTTTTACGTTCTACAGCACAATAAACACGTCAACGCCTCCCCACACACCTGCTGGACGGTGCAGGATTTTGAATGATTGCTGCCCAAGGCCACGCTTTACCCAGTCTGCTGTCCTTGTCTCCGTGTCTGCGTCTCCGCTCGGCATTGCACAGCAGAGGGACAGACTGGGGAAACTCGTGTAGACACGGGTCTGTGTCTGAATTATCTTTGCTAAGTTGAGTTTCCGGGTCTGTAATGGGCAATACAGCTTGAAAGAAAAGGACTTCACTGCATCTATGTCCTCTCAGGTCTTCACATGATTCATAGCATTACTTTCCAACAACTTAACACTAAAAATCCTTCAAAAAGGGGACAAATCACCTTGTGTGAAAATCTACCGGCAGTCCCATTGTTTGTGATAACACGGGGGATCCTCGTAATGTTCCGCCGCTGTGACAAGGCACTCGTTGCTTCAGTGCAAGAGACCCATGAGCCAACATATGCTTCAGTCCATTTCAGCCGACAGTGACGCATTGCCAGTCGAGTTGAGGTGGGACTCTCATCAAGAGGAGGCTCGTCCAAACCTTTTCAACAGATCACCAGAGGCAGAACTCTCCCTCGGTCTGTACACAGTCCAAAGTGGGCCCGTTCAGTCTGAAACTGAAATAGAGAGCTGGCGTGCAGAGAATGAATGTGTGCGTGTGGTATGAAACTACATACACAGAAGCGTTCGGGTGGGCCAATGTTTCTTACTTAGACCACACACATCCACAGTAAAGTAATCAAGCTCACGTGTGTGCTTGAACACACTTATACGCTCATATGAGCCTCAACACTTTCCATGGCTCGTTGCGCTAGTTAAACGCTCTCAGAAGGGATGTCTCTTTGATGAGCTGTGGTAAGTGATATAATAATCACACTGGCGCATGCTTGCCACAGCACTTGCCCATATTGCCCCGCTAGGCTAAATGCCCCGAGGGGAGACTCAGCAAAATAAGCAGATCTCGTTTCTAAAAAGGCAGAGACTGGTAATGAGGAGTTGAGCCCTGGCAGATCAACCCCCGCCCGGCCCCTGTTAGCACCACAACGCTCCGGCTAAAGTGTTCGTCCTGTTAACATTTCTCCCTCACATCTGTGGTATCGGCAATGCTGGATTCAAGAGGAGAGTTTACACTTCAAGAGACCAAGGACATCCGTCAGTGCTGAGAGCACACAGGAGGGCTTTGTGTGACTGGACCATTTTAGACTGACACAGAGATAAATAGACCGAGACGTGAGAGGGGTGAACATAAATTAGATACAACGTCCAAATGCACACACACACACACACACACACCACACACACGTAATATCCCAATTGATCATTTCTTCCACCAATGCATCAGATGCCTCATAACTCACTATGGGGTCTACAGACAGAGAAAGCAATGATACACTGGCTTAATTTGAGACAATAAAGTAGATGGGCAATTTTGTAAAAGAAAAAAAAATACTCCAACCTGTATTTTTTCATTATAGTTTGATCCTTACTGCCCGTTTTATTGACACCAATTTCGTCCCAACTGACACCACCCATTCCTGCTGCAAGCAATATCTACTTTCATCGTCTCCAACAGAGATCTCTTTTTGTCCTTTGAAGAGAGTAGAAGACACATTTCCAAAGCAAGCCTTAGAAAATTTTTAATTACTTCTAATGCAGAGGGCCCTTCTGTTTGGACAAAACTAGCAGGCAAAAAATGGAAGAAAAAAAAAGGTTGCAATGACTCACAGGTAATTGCATGGTTGATACATTTTTAGTAATAACATCCATTAAGATATTCTATACAGCCCTGCCACACCAACACAAAATGTTATCTTGGATTAGCCTCTAAAGCGGGTGCAAACATGGAAATGTTAGAAATTAGAACATTCTTAGTTATTAAAATTGAATTACCAATATTCTGGCATATCCCTGAGATATAAGGCGCATATTAAATGCTTTTCTGTCCTTATAAACAGGGACACAAATGTGTACTGTACTATACCAATTGTGAACTATTGCACAGGACACAGTTACACTAGTGGTAGTGACAGACCACATAGATAATGTGTACAGTTAATCGCAAATTAATTACATTAGTTTGACACTAACAGTTTTACTGACAAAAAAGCAGAGGGGGGATGGTTTTTTTTTTATTCATAGACAAGAACATTGGACTTTCAGCTTGATGGGGAGAAGAACGCAAAGGGTAGACAGGCCCTTTTTCGGGTCCGTGGATTAATCCCCATCACAACATGGCAAAACTTTTAATGTTAATTTAGTTGTTTTATTATTGGGTCCTGTAAAGTAAGACGATACGCTCAATGCCGGCACTCCGCACACGCAGATCACGCACTGCGCGTAGGCGGGTGCACCAAAAAAATCTGGGACGTGGAAAATCATGACAGTAGGCTACTAGTATAAATAACAAATAAAATATGTCTAAAGCATGTTAGCGCTGTCACGCGCGCACCCCACACTAAAATGTTACATTGTGTTTGTGTATAAATCGCGCCCTGGTTATCTGCCACGTTTGTAAAAAAAAACGCCAGCAGGACTTTGACATTGGTGCTTTTCTACTCGTCTTCCTCTGACAACAACCAAATAGTTTAAAACTTACAGGAGAACAAAGGCTCCATTCCGAAATTACATCCATTCCGAAAGATATTCACATTTCTAGAAAATAGATTATATAGAAGAATTATGAGTTGATGTATAATGTTAATTATGAGAATTGTGCGTATATTCAACTTCCACAGACAAGAGATTTATTCATTCAATTAGACATTTTTTCTTTTCCTGATCTTTTGAGTTTTGTGTGTTTAAGAAGTCACTTTAAATTACTTAAAAAAGACAATTTGACTTCTGAGCTTTTGGATTTCGGCAAAAAAAATCCCCCCCACCCAAAAAAAAAAAAAAAAACGGTGCCTTGTAGACCAGCGGTTATAACCAGACAACATAGGGATCTATATCTGCCAAAGTAGTTCATCAATGAGTGGCAATTAGTATCGGCAGCCGAAAGACAGATCTCAAAAAGTTTTAGTCTCTTCATTTTTAAAGCTCATACACCACAAGGGTTGATGCAACGGTGTTCTTGTTCATAGCCTCAGAGGTTAAAGTGCGTGCATACTGAAGTACCAAACAAATATGATTTGGCACATCAGTTTCAATACTGACATATCCACACAATCCTTTCGCTTTCTTTCTCGCCATCCTTATTTCCTCCCTGGTAATAAGCACCTGAATACATAAAATATGTTGCTCAAGTCCTTCCTGTTTACATTAATGTTTTATTTAGTGTTTTGTATTATCATAATCAAAGTTCCAATAAAAAATAACAAAGTAGAATAAAATATACATATCAAGTGACAGCCTGGTTCCGTAACTTGTCCCGTGCGGAATCTTGATGTTATGTTAACAAACAAATTAGCATTTAAATGACTCCTGCATTTTATCCTTCAAGGTTATGTTGTTATGGATATTAAATTAGAGTGTGCGGATTGTGCACTTGTGTTTGCGTGAGCCTGCGAGAGTGCGTGTGTGTGTGTACGTCTGTGTGTGGTCCGTAAGCTGCCAACCGACAGGTCCCCCAGAGAGGTGTTAGAGCAGGTTTGTTTAGGGTTGATTTGGGGGAGAGAGAGAGAGAGAGAGAGAGAGAGAGAGAGAGAGGGGTGCATGCTCCAGTGTGCATGGGCTACGGTCTGCACATGCTTCAGGGCAAACAGTCCAGAATATATCTAACTGCAGAGGATTTAATAAACTATTCTCCTGACAAACAACATTGTCTTAGCTGAAAAGTCCACCTTCGCTATTGTGTCTGATATTTTTGTATTTTCTCAAGGACGAAAGAAAACTAAACAGGTAGAGGTGTTTGTCCAGCGGCTGGATTGCTTTGGATTGTTATCCCTCTGGCTGGGCTTCGAGAGCAAAAGTCACACCTATGCCACGGTTATTACAGAGGTAAAAAAAAGCACTGTAACAGCCAGATGGCTCAACTTCCCGTTTATAAAGTCAATTCTTCTAGAGACATTAGAGTAAGTCTATTTTAAGACATCTCCCGACCGGCTTCTACAAGATCATCGCCATCTGCGGTGGACAATCTGTAGTGACTTTTAAATCCAGATGTGACAGCCGCCTGTATAGCCAAATAAAAGTGTGTCACCTAGAGAGCACTGTTAATCTGTGTGTGTACAAGAAGTCCTAAACAATCAACTACATGCTACTAAACCAGCTTATCAGTGAATGGGGAGAGATAATGTGTTGGGAAGCAGAGACGTTGGGGTCGCACTCCTCCCGCACACATTTAAATCTACAAATGATATTTTGGCGAGTCCACACTTAATCTGTGATGTAAACTAATCTCCCCTTTAATATAGGTGATTCATGAACCTGCTGAAAAATATGCTTTTTAAATCTACTCTTCGCCAGCTCAGCATTCATAACAAAATGTGGATTAATTTGTAAGCCGGGTGATATGTGAACTTTTTTTCTTTTGCTTCTTGAGGCAGAGAGTCTCCTTCAGTCTGCAACTGTAAATATGAATACTAATACAGTCGCTTATAACTCTTTTTTAAACGCCTCCAGGCAGAAAAGATCACATATTCAAACCCAGACAAATAAACATATTTCCGTACCTGCTACCACTACAGATTGATGACTGCCTCAGGATGTATACATCAAGTATATTAACTCTACTCACTAGCATTACCTCATTCAGTCAGACGGTTGGAATTGTTGCAAGTTTTAAATGCGGGAAAGAGCCTCTAATGACACGTTGAGAGCCGGACAGAATAATTACTTTCTTGGTTTCTCTATTGATTTTATTCCATAGACAGATTCACTACAATACTGGTCATTTTATGTCAGTAATATACAAATTGATGTTGTGGTTTTGACGGAACTGAGCTGCTTTTAATGATTTTGAATTTGTATTCATTATTGTTTCCATAGAATCATCTTGTTTTCCTATTCATTTACCAATCAAATAACAAAAATAATTTAAAGATGACACAAATCCTTGAACTAGAGCTTCAATCGTGCAGCAGAAAGAGACAAGACAGTGACCAAAGAAATGTGCAAGGATAGAGAATATATACGATTCTATTTTTCTAGACTGAATTTCACTTTCGGAGCTGTCATCTGCAAGGTTTTAAGGGAAGATGCAATATTAAAAGAATTGCCGTAAATTAAGTAATGTTTAATGTTTGAGCAAACAGCCTCATTGATGTTTTTGTTCATGACATTAAAAAAATCATCTTGGTGAAAAGACTGACGCACCATTGGGGAGTGCCTGGTCCACCTACACCCTTTAATCCATGGGTGGAGTCCAGTGATTTGATATAGCATGCACAGAGCTCCAATGATCCAAGGCCATTTGGGCGTAGTTACAGTTGGGCCGACTCCAGCCTATTAGGCCATATGAAACGAGAGCTACACTTCCGATCACCACTCGGACATTCCAAAACACTCTGATCCATCATAGGGAACGACAACCTGGAAGCACTCAGACCCCCAAGTAAACCATTTCCTGAAGCCCTTCCTCCCACAATCGTCCAGGCCAGACATTTATTTATCTAGCATTGCTATCACAGGCAGTTTGGACCTTTGCAAAAGCTAATTTGGGGATTTATGAAGCCTGGTTTCAAACGTAAAGTCTACAGAGGACTGTCTGATATGTTCTAGTAAGTTTGTGAAAGGAAATAAAGATTTACAAACGGAGAGGAATGTGCTTTAAGACATGCCAGGGAAAGGTGGGGTGTTGTTATTCCAAAGTCAGAAAATTCCACTAGAAACACATATCCTGTAAGTCCACATCTGCAGCACGTATCGGAGAGGGGTTTTATCCTTCTATCTGAAAAGACTCTTTAAACCGACGGAAAAACACCAAAAAAATTCTACAGCATGAAATTATTTAAGGAACTTCATGACATGTCAACTTTAATTAAACAAACGAAGATCAAAGTCAAAACACCATCTTTTTGTGCGGCCTTGTGCAATGAGTGTCTTAGGTGGATTGTGCATGTTGTTTGTTCAACAGGACTTTTCAAACAATAAGACACAACCGGGTCAGAGGATGAATCCCCACTTCTTTTACACTGCTGGTCAGCAGCTGCTCAGACCCTTCTGTCATCACTGAAACGCATAGGACCTTTGGCAATGTACTTGGTGGTGAGGAAAAAGGCAGACTAAAGGGACTTAAGCTCTTTCTCTTCCAGTTTAATCTCCCACAGCCCCTCTGAATCCCTACTCTTCCCACCCACACCCACACCCACACCCACACACACACGACTTGAAAGAGCCTTTTCAGGTGTTTGAACTCATCATTACCAACTCCAGCCTGGGGATCTGCTCAACCCGACAGCCTTGTTGATAGATTGTAATTGTATGGTCGCAATTGATTGACTGCCCCTCACTCAGTGTAATATGCATTTGTTGGAGGTTACGGGTAAAGGGAAAGGCAATAATGACTTCCCTTCTTGTCCTTCGGCAAATTACGCTGTAAAAACTCTTAATCTCACGTATATTGAAGGGAGAAAGGATGCTTTTGCATTTCACTGGGCAGAAGATGGGTCTGATTTCCCTTTTAATCACATTTCAATTATTCCAATGGAGGGGAGGAAAACATTGGTTTTGGTGCGGTCTCTCTGTGTTCTTTAAAAAAAAAATATACTATTTTCCACCAGCAGCTCCAAGTAATTAATCATCCATACATGTTTTAAAACATCAGCGACTCTGTGCTCTCGTTCTCTCAGTCAGTGCTTTGCCTCTGTTGTCCCAATATGTGAGTGATTACCACCAAACTAAATATATTACATATTCCAAAGCGTGGAAAATACACATATGGCAGGGTCTTTGAAATAGTGTTTTATTTGAAGCATAAGCGCAAAAGAAAAAAAGGAGGCTGAATGGAGAGTGACTTCCAATGTACAGGTGCAGCTAACGAAGTTGTAAAAAAGTAAAGAGGAAATGTACGGTAGCAGGTCCACATTTTTCACTTTTTAACAAGCCCAGAGTTGGAGAAAGAAATACTTTCTTGCCAAAGCTGTGTGTATTAGCCATGAGATGGCTGCCTTGAAATATCTTGGCTGTGTTCAACCAATATTTTTTCGAACTAACTTAAAAACACATTCAGAATCATTATTGTTTTAAACAGAAACTATATCCATTTCCATTTTGCACAGACCCTCTCATGGACTGTGCACGCTCATTTTTCCACGCACTCAGCAGCAGGAAACTGAAAATTGCGTGTCCTCGGTTGACCGGTCAAGATTGAACCGGTAATCTCCCGAAACTGTAAAAAGTCTGTTACACAGGGCTAATGGTCATGCGCTTTTTTCAGCACAATAAATCGCACCAGTAACTTGAGTCATGGTAGGCCTTCTCTGTACTCTGATGGCTCCAAACTACCGCTTGTATTGCCGTTCATAGCTCTCCTCAGCCATCATCTGAAGACTGCGACTTGACGGTGGGAGATAAAGCCCGACCTCACTCTTACACTGCTTCTCTGCAGTTTTTCTGTTGAGAAAAAAGATGAGCAGGTAGTATTACTATATTTCCAGCTGGGTGGCATTAAACCGAAGCAGAATAACCTTTCCCCCTCAGTCAAGCTTAAAAATGTTTTTCGGCACTTCTCCTGAATTGTGAGGCAGTTGTAACCTAGATGTGACGGTCTACCTAACTAAGTTTTGAAAACACACACAGTGGATGAGACCTGTAAGACACAACGTAACCACTCCCTAAAGTGAACCCTGCGTTATAGTGTATTTTACTCCTAATGAAACCATCATTTACAAAAAGGAACATCGTCCTTGAGACTGTAAACTAATGTTTACACATGTCAAGAGTAATTTTCTCAGACTTCTTTTGCAACACATCTGTACCATTTTACCATAATCTGTTAGAGGTATTTGATTGCATTGCCCTTGGACAAACATACTGAAAACAAATGTCCACCAAAGTTAGGCTGACTATTTGGAATAAGCCATCAGGCTGATATTAAACCTACACTGACAGTTGAAAACATGCTATACAGTTCATGTTTAGCATGACGGTGGTCGTATAGGACAGTAAAAGTCATGGAATAAGAGGTCGACAGCAGAGGTAACATATAATCTATTGAATGCTCACCAAAGCTAGGCTCCTTTCATAAGATAGAAACAGCTTCCACAGCAGATTGTATGACATGCACACAGAGGTGCAGACACGCGGCTCCCGTGTCCAACAATACTGTTGAAATTCCTTTGTTTCATCGAGGAAGCTCTTTGAGAAGAGTGCATCTAAATCAAGCTTCTAAATGCTGCATAAAAGTCTGAGATGTTTCCTGGGTCATCTGACAAAGACAGAGGACATAACGAGAGACAGATCGGTTTCACCTCCATTGGCTTTTCCACTTCCTCCTCCCCTTAGCTTAGTTTTCACATTCCCCTGCTCTGCCTTTCTGCGACATAGGACCTATTACTACAACACTGGGCCAATATTCGCTCTAGAAACAGAGGCGGGCTGAAAAAAGCCGAGGTGCTGACGTCACCGTATCGAGAGCAGCGGACACAGGGGAGAGCTAGCGAGTAGATTACAGGCCGCTAAAAATACAATCGACATCCAGCTTCGGTTCTGCAACTTCCTTTATTCCAATTCTCTCCTTGCACGATTTTTGTTGCCTTTTTTTCTCCACATTGTGATGCATCTATTATGCACACAGTTAAATATGTGTTGGCCTTAAGATGGAGTCCAGTAGATAACCATGAACTATGCTTAATAATAAAGTTATAGACACAATATTTAGGTGTGGCCTGGTTGCACATTATCGTTTTAAGCCTCGGCCTCTTGCTCGGTTTCACTGGTCTCAGAGGACAGCGGGCATGGAGTACTAATTGGTTCCAGAGCGAACCATAACACAGACTCCGCCATCGACTGTCCGCCTTCATCACCACAGGACCATAACGAGTGTTTTGCAAACAACACAGTGGGGCTGATATGAGGCCAGGTGGGTAATTGATGTGGTTACTAAGTGGCTCATTTGCATTCTTTACGCATATCAAACCAAGCAGAGGGAGAGATAGGGGTAAATTGGACAGGGTTGGGGGGAATTACACCCACAAATGGCAAAATGAACTCAAAATGTTGTCTAAAGTGCCCTGAATTCCTGGAGTAGACTCATTAAAGAAGTGTTTCAGGGCTTTGATGAGTTGAGTGTAAGGGCTGGGCAATGTAACCAAAGAGCATCTCTGCAGCTTTACAAATTTGACCCCCGCATAACAGTGCCTCAAAGATCAAATCTGCTAAGTATTTTCAGTTTAGTGAGTTTAACTAAACTACTAATTTGTCCCAAGTACACCCCAAAAATTGCAAACGTTCTTTTGTGAATCCAGCATTGTACGTTCTTTCCTGAGAAACACACAGAAGAAAGCGTCATGATAGGCCGATTACCTTACTAACATGAAAATGAACTTCTTCCCCACATGGATAGGATAAAGTGTATATCTACAAAGCCATAGTGGGCATCTCCATCCTCTTGTTGTTCAACAGACAGAAAAAGCATGAGCAATGGACTCCTGAAGCCACCCATGAAGTCAAAGGTGGTAGATGATGTGATGTGTGGTTAAACCCCATTTCATACATTTATTCCTTTCAGTCAGTCAACATTTTTAGAAAAAGCATAACAGAACCACGTCTTATGCAACATTAAGTTAGTTGTTTTCCTCCATATGAAGATCGTGGCAGCTTGATGGTATGAAGCTAATTGAACAAAGATATAGGGCATCAGCTGGCTGTGGCATTATATAAACCTAAATTACAGATGATATCACGGTGAAAAAGAACAACACTCTCAGGAATCCCCAAGACTCTACTAGCAGGCGATAGGGCACCGAATTAATGTACTCTGCAAAACAATAGAAGGGATTCAACCGGCATGATCCAAAAAGTAGCGGGCAACAATAAACACCATTCGGTTTAGTTTTAGGTGTTGCACGTCTAAATAGTTGGTGACATCGATTGGTCCTCCCTTGAAAGGAGGAGTTGGTGACAACTTGCAGACCGCATCACAAGTGTATGCTGCTGATCCCAAAGACGACCACACCTGTTTGTTTAAGAGCATTCTCCTCAAACCTCTCCCCTGGCATTGCTCTCAGCTCCCTTAGGAGCACATCTGCTGCTTTAATGAGCCGCCAGACGTTATGGAGGTTTCAGCACAGGCCAAAGCTCCACCCGCAGACCCATCCAAACGAGTGGAACAGCACACAAAAGGGGACCTGTGACGTAAATATTATATATAATGTACACAATTGTGCTGGCGAAACAGTGTGGGAGTGCATCACATAGATGCTCTCTGGGTAGGGTTATGGCACGCGTTGCGCAGCAGGTGGCGCTACGGAAACCTGCTTGCTGTCAATTCCCCTTCCTGTATAAAGAATCACTGCAGCCATCTGCACCAGATGCCGGCTAAGATCATTAGATGGGTGGCTGGAGGAGAGGTGCTTACCCAATAGAGGAGAGCTGTGTTCCAGTTCCACTAGCCCAGGGATAAGAATCTCCCTGGGACTCTTAAGCTGAATGGAAGAGAGTGGCGAGTCGCTCTTGAGCAGATGAAGCTAAATAGAACCAAAGCCATTTATCAGGGTAGCAGCCAATCGACTTGTCAGTCCTCCCCCTGCTTCCTCTTCTTTATTCAACCGTTCACTCATGGCAGCCCTATCAGCCAACACAATGCAAATCAGATGCAGGAATCAGGATGAGCCGTGTGGCAGAAGAAAGCCAAAAATGACTTCTACAGCTGGTCGCGAGGACAAATGAATACATGAGTGTTGGGTACAACTTACAAGTTTCCTTTTGACTTTCGTTGCACAAAGTTGCGTTATGTTAAACCACACAAAGTTGAAAAGTTCCGTCTGGACGGCAGGCGTTTGTAAAGGGCATTCCCGTGGCCTGGCCAAACACTTCAGAATGACCGGGCGACCCAGGAAAGTCCCTGGGATTTACTCAGGATAACCTTCAAAACCGCCCGACCACTGCCGAGGAACGCAACAGTGTAACCACCGGGACTTCCCCAGCCCCTCCGTGTCCATCTCCATGCTCATCCGCGCAATAATGAGCCCATTTCTACGCTCCATTCATCATGCAAGGACCCAAAAGCCAAATCCTTGTCAGAGCTGAAAAGGGTGATTCCGGCTGCCAGTGTGTCACTGCCGCCGCTCCGCTGTGGCAGGTTTTCTATGAGGAACATGAAGTGGTGGACAGATTATGTTCACCAGACGGGGGCAATCTGTTACAGTGGATTTAGTCACAAGGATGAAGGTACAGTGCTCCAATACAGTCTGCACAATGTGCCCCCTTTTCAAAAAGTGGTATTAAAAAAAAAAAAAAAAAAAAGAAATGAGTATCCTTTTTGTTAAAGAAAAAGAACGATTGAAGCCTGTACCACTAATTGCCTCCCTCATTCGCCATTAACCCCTGAATCGCACTGCAAAGAGAATAGCTAGAAACCAGCATGGGGGCATTTTGAAACAAACACAATCTTATTATGCCGCCATGTACAGACTCTTTACAGCTGCAGCCCCAGATGTTTATTAAAAATGTGCCCACACGTGTATTGTTTCACCAGCATTGTTATCATTAGGGCTCCTGCTCCTCCTTCAGTCCTCATCACTGAAGCGCTGAGTTGAATTATACCGTAGAACTGCACGTTACTAAAGTGCACCCGTCCACTGTGCCAGTAGCCTGAATCTGAACGACTAACCCCTCACTAACCTTTAATGACCAGATGGGGCCCCTAAAAGTAGACGGACCTCGCAATACCAGCGTTACCGTACGGGTTTGTTTTTGAGGCATCACATAATGAGCTCTAATCCTGGGAATGAACACGTGTCTTTGCTTTTGTACAACCGTAATAAGAGACGGCATCAGTGGTAGGCAAACCATTCAGTGCGATAGCCATGTCTAATGGGGCTCTAATGCAGGGCTGAATGGCTGTGTGTGCTGGGGGGAGACGGCCCTCCCAGCAGCCCCTCAGGCCATCGCCTCCGGTCCATTCCAGAGGAGAGTCTCAAGTGTTTCATCATTTCCACTCATAAACAGCTTGGTTTGATCAATGAACTATAGCATTATGTCTTTTTAGCAGAAAGTTGACTGCTTGACAACCCGGATCATCAACTTTGTTCATCCTTAAAATTACTTCTGCTTATAATCGAAAAACAGACAGTTATCTTGTAATGTACATAATCGCGTCACTGCTACAGTACATTAAAAAACAAACCGTGTAGGAAAAACAAGATAGTTAGATGTGAAAACCTTCCCTCTGGCAAACCATAACAGTCCCGATAAACATGGAAAATGGTTCCTTTATCTAATTTTCTTTTATTTCTTTATTCCCACTCACTGGTCTCTGAGGAGCGCTGGCATCGATTGCTGATTTAATGAAAGCGTCTGTTCCTCTCCCCCATTCCTCACTCCTCCAGGTCACTCTGCTTAAAATGCTTCCGTTAATCAGATTTCTGTTTAAAGCTGTAAATAGAATGAAACGTCCGGGCCAGGATACACTCCCCTTCAATCTAGTCTTCACTCGGTCGCTCCCTTTTCTAAGAGATTCACAACTAGTGCAGTGGATTCAGAGGCCGTCTCTTCCAACAAGTTGTGTGTAAGCAGCTCTTCACATTCACGATGTTCAACACACAAAGACGTAATAAGTAGCCTCTTTTGTGACATAAGACATTGTGGGTATTAAAAATAAGTACGTTTATTGATTAGTGGATCAATTGAACAGCAACCCATTTTTGGCAACTTTTTCACTATTTAATTCTTAAATTTCCCGTTTTTTTTTCATACATCATATTAGTAATATCTAATGGTAACCTAAATATCTGTGAGTTTAAGACTGTTGGTCAATTAAAACAGGTGTATGCTGATGAAAATAATGGCAAATCAATCAATACTGATATCAATAATTCGTAGCAGTCTTGGTTGTTAGATATGTTGAAACAGAATTAACAAGAGACATTTGAATATTGTACGAGAGCAATCTTGATGAGGTTAAATTCTCCACAGCGGTTGATCCTATTATACAAGGGACTTTATTTATGTGTGCATAATTATAACCAATCCCCTCAAGGTGCTCTTGAGACACAGTCCAGAGGACAGGAAGGAAGGAACAGTGACCTTGACCTACTACCTCCAAAATAAAAAATTATTCTTCATCTTCATACTTGAGACATTTACAGATTCTTAATAAAATGGCAGGTGTTCCGGGGAAGTAACTAGAATGGCACAAACCTTTAAAATCAAATTCTCCCCAGGCGTTCCTGAGACAAGGCGTTCACTGGAGCAGGAAGACGGATCTAACCCCTTAACCCTCGTCATCAGGTGTTTGGAAGAGTTGTGTGTTCAATGTAATGTACGGTGTGAATCCTAAATGGATGTGTACTTGTATAGTGCTTATCTAGTCTTCCAACCACTCAAAGCTTTTTAAAAAGGCCCACACGCCATTCTCCCATTTACACCAATTTATACACTGATAGCAGGGGCCACCTTTACATCAGGACTGTCTAATGAAAGTGTTTTGTCCCCCAATACAATTTGGGGTTAATCAACATCAACATGAATTTGATCCTCCGATTGAATGGCAACTTAATACTGAGCCACAGTCTCCTGTACATGTTGTGTTTCCTATACAATTTGTGCAGTTATACAGTTTGCAACAAAGATTTGGGCTGATTAAGTTCCAGCTAAAGGATCCTGTAGATTAAGAGACTTTTCTTTCCAGCACATAAGCAGCACTTAGACTGCCGTGAGGGCTAATCGTCACATTGTTCCTGATGAATAACCAGCCAAAACGATTATGCACTCTACAAAAACTCTTAATTAGAAAAATCTCTTCCTCAAATCAAGTATCTAAATTACATTAGTACAGTTCAGTGATTACTGACCAAAAGGAGGATTCTTGAGCCGTTAAGACTGGGCCATAAACGGGTCCATCGAATAGGTGACCACTCACTGAATGAATCATGTCCTAATAATTAAATTGTGTGGCATAGCGAGAGTGTTAACTTTAGTGGATGCACATTGAGCGGTTCTGACTTCTCAATAGGCTTTTAAAGAAATTAAGCAATGGACTCGGACAATAATTTCTCTTTTCTGGGTCATTGATTGTTCTCTTTTTTTGGGCTCTTGCGGACACGTTTTGCCCCTCGACTTAAGATGTGCATCCAGAGACTCTTGCTTTATTCGTATAACCAAGTACAAGTCCAGGGAGTGAAGGGAAGGCAACTCGGCACTGTTGAAATGTCGTCATGAAAATATTTAGTTTGAACTTTCATCGCAAGGTATTCAATCACTTTAAATCATTAAATTAGGTATTTCGTTGAGTAAATTTGGCCAATTAGCTTTATTTGTGTGAGTCACAATCACTTAAAATGTAAAAACACACCAACTCAAGCACAACGGTAAATGTCCATTGTTGACCAAGTGATTCCAAGAAGGGTCTACATCCATGCAATATCCAGAGATTGTTTAATTTAACGCCATCATCAGTTAAAATACTTAAAATGTTTAAATACAATTACAGTCACAACCATCTGGATAACATTTCAACATCCACCATGAGTGGCTACTTGAATCCCACTAACGTCTTTATCTTTAAAAGGTCAGCAGGCTTTTCAAGGTACTGTCTACTTCATGTTTCCACAGAAACCATAAAACAGCAACAGGCAGCTGTGTTTGGTGTCTAAAATGTTTAATTATTGAAGCCGGTCAAAATAACGCTGATAAATGTGTGGCGAAAAGAACACATGGAGACTGTCAAAACAGGAAAATTAGCCACATCACGGGAAGCTTTTTCTTCTTACGACGTGTTCATTTTTCTTTTTTTGACCTCAGAGAACCAACAATTTGCTGCAATCTGTTGGCATCCAGCTATTAATCTATTGGCTGCTGAACAGCCTGCAGGACTGTTTTGATTTAAGGGCCGTCTCTTCCCTCTGCTTGAGCATCTGCATTCCATTTGGGGTTTTTTTTCTGATCCGCATGAGCAACCTGTCAGCATGTCATGATATTAGGACAATAATCAAATTCAATTAGCGTCCGTCCTCCTTCTCTTTTGTACATCATCCTTCCGCCTGCCATGCTTTAGGAACTAGAGAATAAATGTTACTGCTTCTCTATCACATTTTCTGGCTATCCGAATGGGGTTTTACTAATATTAAGCTTCTTCCCGATCAATAAATAAAACTGTAGGCTAGTGCCATTTTTCACCTCCAAAGCAGCCTACCTGCCTCACGATGAGTGATAGATCCCCCATGCAGTGTGTAATCTGAAATTACTCATAAAGACTGATTAGTGCCGAATCAGAACTGTCCTCTTCAGATTCCTGTACATATCATCAAAAAAGGGCTTTTTGGAGTAAAGCAGCCGTATGACAGACGAGCATTTCCAAGCACGAGGCCAGGGTATTGTGCGTGCCGTGAAGCTTATTTTATAGGGTCCATGATAGATGTTGTTTAGGGCGATTTAAGCAGCCCTTATGCTGGTGTCAGCATCTGACCCCTCCGCAGTGATAAAGCTATCAGAAAGAGAGAGAGTAGAACCAGAAGTGAAATATGGAGGGAGGGACATGTGTGCCAGATAAACTTCTGCATACTGGGCACCCGCCCAGCTAGGGGAGGGGAAAGCCTTCCTTCTTATCTGATCTGCATACAACTTAAGGAGGGCAGGAAGGAGGGTTTCAGTGAAACAGATTGTGTCCACAAACGCCCCAACTTCCAAACCCTCAAATTTAAAAAACAAGGACAACAGTTTCTTCAAAAAGAGGAACATGAAAAAAGCACAGCTTTAAATAGAGTCTTTTTCATAGACACGAGACACATAAAAATGAGAAATTTGCTGATTAACAAAGAACCGAGTAATTGATTAATTGGTGAAGAGGATGAACAGAATGTGTAAGTTACGCTGAGTCAAACAATATGAATATCATGTCTGTGTGCTTAAATTTCACCAGATTATTTATGATTTAGTCATTTGTGTGCTAGCAAACACAGTATGAAATATGATGTTTAGCTGCGATGTAACATGTCAGTAACTTTCAGCGTTTAATGAGTAAAAGACAACATTGTACCCAATTATTGATACCGTGTCCACTTTGACAGCCCACCTGGACTTTTTGTCTACTTTCAGACGGTGCCGATGAAGTTGTGCCGTTGCGTGGACACATCTCAGTCAAACGTTTGTGACAATTGCAGCAAGTGAATTTAAATTAGTGGACACTTATTAATCTCACAATTAAAAAAGAAATGGGCTCAATGACAACAACAAATGGAGCAGGTAGGGGGGAAAAAAAAACACTTTTCATCATTGCAGTTACTCTTTCAGGAAGATATTGCACACCCAATGGGTCATTAAACCCACCTTCGCTCTTCCCTCCAACCTTTATAACACCGACCCCGCCCCAAATGAGTAGTTGGTGCGGTCATGTGAAATTGAAATCTATTGGTTGTAATCAGGAAATGCGACAGGTCTGTTCCCTCTACGGGCAGGTCACCTCTACTCCATCGCCCTGTTCCTGTTCGAGTCTCTTCAGTCTTCGTGAGCGCCGTGTTTTATTCCCAATTTCTGTCCACACATTGACCTCGTCATTTTTCACCCAGCTGACCGATTACCAGTTACACTCTTCAGCCAATCTCCACTTACAGCTCCTTGTCTTCTCTGGCTTTATGACATTATTACAGGTCTTTATCACCGCCATCAATACTCCCTGACCCCACAGTGTGAGGTTTCAACACTCACTCCAGACTAGGCATAAACACCACTAACTCAGCCCACAAATCTTAAACACACACTGCATTACAGCATAGTGCTAGATAGACAGAGACCTGAAGAAGCACAAATTTGACTGACATTTTTTTAACCCTAAATCGTCATTATCGCCCATCATAAGTTAAGTAAAGTTGCTGTACAACACCTACTCTGATCAGCCTGCAATATGATTCGTTTCTGGCTGGCTGCACAAACTTGACTGTGATAACAGAAGTTCAATAGTTTGACTAAACAAGCATGTGTGAAGTTTGTAATGAGATTTCCAGTCCCCTAACTCGAAATGAAATTCTGTTTGAAACAAGGCAGTACTTCCTATATCACACAGTATATAGATACAACATAGGAGTCATGAAATTAAGTCACAGACAGAGCCAATGGGATCTTAGAATTAAAATGTATTGGCAGCTTTCCTGAAAGTAGAAGTGAGATTTTTCACGTAGATTTGTGACAAATTGTAACTCAGAAATTCTACGTTTCAGTTGATGCTAAATTTGTGCTTGAAAAAAAAAAAAAAAAAAGGCCATAACATTTTATAAACAAAAACGTGAATTCATCAGCATGGATCTAAGGGGTGTTCAGAGCAATGTTGCAGAGGGGTTATTCAAATATATAACTTTTATTTGTTCGTTCGTTTTATAGCATGCAATTTCAATCTATAACGGCAGAAGCATTTTTTAGTTTTTGCATAAACCTTCTCCATCTCCGGTTTGTAATGGGAAGAACTGAGCAATTACCAGACACTCACCGCAGTCTAGCAAATAGTTGTCTAATAATAAACATTACAAATATCAAACAAAAAATGAGCAAACACCTAATCTAAGTTTTACACACACTTTTAACTGAAAATAAGAGGAAATACTTGTGTGTGTCTATGTGTGCATTAACGTTGGTTATTTGAGTGCTGTCATGCGTGACTGCCCCAGGGTGGGTGGATTTGTGTGCGTCTGTGCGTGTATGTGTGCGTGTATGTGTGAGTGCCTGTACACACAAGAGCAGGAACACATACAGTAACTTGATTGAAATTGGGAATTTTAACATGAGAGAAGCGTAATCTCGCTCTCACCACAGGCCGCCTTAATGTCAGAGGAGCCCTGCACTGGTGGCAATTACTATTGACATCACGCTAATTGTAGCTGAATAAATAATCCTAACTGTTCTGGAGTAGGCGGACGTGAAAAGGTGAGCTGGATGTGGCAGAGTTGAACACTTGCGCAGTAGAATGGCGAACTAATTGGATTCAGGATCATTGTATTTATGGGACAATCACAATGTTATCTATTCCAGTTAAGGTCGGGTTTAAAGAGACACCGTAGCCTTAATTAGACTCTGACGACAACGGTCCACAAATTAATAACAATTACGCTATGAATTAAAACATCCTCACACAATGTTCTTGAAGCTGAACATACAGTATTTAAACAATTAGTGGATATGGAAGGCTGAAATCACATCAGGGAAACAAAGTACTCTGTGTAAAGCGATTCAATTTGTAGCACTTGTCTGCCCTCTATTGGACGCTATATGTGGACGTCCCTTTCCTCTTCCAGGCAGTGCGTTGGTGTGTTTGATTTTAATTTGTAGTCACATTGCATTTAGTAGTGCCAATGATGATTACGATTAAATCAAATCATTTTATATTATTGCAAAAACTGTGGCGGTAACAATTCACATTATGATGCACTGGGAAAAAAAAAAAAAGCAAGAAGAATTGTTTACTAGACAAATACAAATATTCCCTTTATACTTCAGTGTTGCTTCCTGACCTCAGAACTGCCTGAAGGCACGGAGAAGAATATGAATAAGTATAACCTTTTGAGGTTTCCATATTAGTGGAAAGTTTACTCATCACAGCGTTTCCAAATGAGTCACCATTGTGCATAACAGAGTCATTGCATTGCATGAAAGTGAAGAGTGCAACCTTCTTCTTCCACTAATAAAGGAACAAGAGGAGGATTTTACATGTGAAGTGTAGCCAGACTTTCTTTCTAATGCAACACGAGACGGACCCAAAACCTCAGCTTCATTCTATAGTAGGACAATGTTGCCATCTAGTGAGTAAAAAAAAAAAAAGCAGTCTTCACACATTCCTACCTTTAGTGAAAGAGATATTCTATTGTTCATCTCATGGAATAAAATGTTCTAAACAGTTAGTTGTAGTGCCAAGTTTTCAACTTTAGTACCAATAATGTGAGACACCTCAAAGTAACAATAAAGTGCCCTCCCCTCTCAATAGATGACATTGGGAGGATTTGTCCTGCAGATGACATCACCTTTAAATGAGCATGGCACCGTTTCAGCACATAATAATAATAATAATAATAATAATAATAATAATAATAAGTTATTATAAGTGATTTTCTTTTGTTTATTTTAAAAGAGAATTAAAAGTGCAGGTAGATAAAATTTGTAGCTCATATAGAGCTCTTCTTACAGGTCTTCAGATCTCTCCTCATATCAACGTCAGCAACAGTAAAAGTTTATGTTTCCCCCACATGCATTGCAAACAGGCCCCTATAGATTCTCCAATAATAATATTGCAAAAGCTTTTAGTCAAGGTATAGTCTGAAGAGGTGAGTCTTTAGATGTAAAAGGTTCTCTGCCTTGTAACTTGAAGTTACAATATTTAGTTCATAGACGAGTTTTGGCCGACCAAACAGAGCAGTGAAAAGAAGTCGAATGCATTTTCCCTGGTTTCCCCTTTTTCTTTTTTTTACCTGAACAGTTGAGACCATAAGTTATTGTAAACTTAGGGTACTGGTCTGGGTAAACGGTGTTGTGACATGCAAACACAACTGGGGAGGTTTTGCCATAAAAAGAGCTAAAAATATGGATTTGGGGCCTCACTTTGTGCAGACATCCTTTGTGGTCAGTCTATGTTTTAATGTCATTGAGGGGAGAAAGAAAATGTTTTTCCCTACTTTGACTAAAACCATTTCAGGTGATATTTTGCATTGATTGAGTTTCCCAAACAGTTTTAGTCCATGTTATAAGGCGCTATCATTTCCTGGAAAAGGATATTTGTGTTGATTAGGCAATTTGTTCTGCATCATCAACAGAGATGTGTATTGGGTTATATATATATATATATATATAACATGTTGCTATGTTCTCTGCTCTTCAAATTATTAGTGATACCATCATTAAAACTTGAATCGCCAATTAAATAAATGTACGGCAGCAATTACACCAAATCATGCAGTCAATTGAAGATCTCAATAACTGAACACAAAGAATTCAGGAAAACGCTCAAAAGCAAACACTTAACACACATTTTTTTAAAAACGATTAACTAACGATTAACAACACACCAATGCTCAAACTGCGGATTTCACAGAATTATGCATCAATCAATTCAGCAGCATTGTTAATTTGAGAAAACTGCCTGCCTGCGCGCGCACCAGCATGGATTATTTAAAAACATGTACACACGGGAAATGTCTGCGAAAACAACACAAATCCGAAGGCAACGCAACATTAGCAGCGGAAGAACCAATGCAAGGTTCGTAAAATGAAACCCGCCGCCGGTCATAGAAAGAGATGCAGCACCTATTAAAACAACACCTGTTGCGCCCTCCTCCTTCTCTCCCTCCTAACCTCCAACCAAAGTACTCAGCCGAACGTCAGGCTCCAACAAACCTACTTCACAAACCGCTCTTCTACCTCACACATGGCATCTTCAAGCAGAAGCCAAGCAGAGACGCTCATTCCATCCGCCATTGACACTCACGCGGAAGCGGCCTTTACCGTTCAGGTGTTTCTTGTTGCTGGCCTCGCTCCGCCTCGCACGCGCGACTCCACACTGGGAGATGTCCACTAACGTCGTGCACGTGCTGCTGCTACTGGCTGCCTCCTTTAGGCGCTGGCACAATCGCAGGTCAGCTAACTTTTCTCCTCCCAAACTCTGCTTTTCCTTATTTCACGACACCATGAGTGTTGCCACTGTGTGTTTTGCTTATAGATTGTTTGGACCGACTGGTCTGGAGGTTCCGTGCACGTGTGTCCCCTGAAGTCCTGCCCTCCCCCACCCCCACCACGTGTGTGCAGCAGTGATGAGTGCTGGTTTGGAAAGTTAAACAAGCGTTTTCCTGGTGAGACAAGTGACAAAGCTCGCTGGCACGAATTTGGCTTGTCTTAGAAATGTTGGGCTTTGACTTTTCTGACAATATTATATTATCAAACACTGCTAAAATATAATTTGCCATACAGATATGACCTGAAAATACTGAGAATGCTTAACAGAGGGCGGACTTAAGTTGAGTATTTTCCACTTCCCACAAAAGGATTCACAATTCCTGACAATATTGTCATGTTGCAGCATAACAAACTGAGCATCTCATGTCACGGTGGTGTTGTGGCTCGGTCAGGGGGTTTTCCCGGGCTTAAAGGGCCCTCTGCACGTTCTCTCAGAGGAAGTACGGGGTTTGCCTTTTTCATGCCACAGTCCAAAGACCTACAGCTCAAGTGGATGAAATTGATGGCTCTAAATTTCCGACTGACCCAATGACAGCTGAGGTTTTGTAATTCCTAATCCACATAAATGAGAGATCCAGACTTTGTTGTGCTGTGATTGTAATTCTACACGAAGGCTTATGAGAAAAGCACTGGAGAGGCAGGGAGGGATGTCTAAATAGAGGGTGTGAACATACTGTCTTTTTCGTGACAGAGATTAGTTCACAACTGTCAACTCTTTTACAATTGGCCTTGCAAGATTGGCACTTATTTAAAACGTTGGATTTCAACCATGCACCATGTTTCATCAAAGTACATGTAAGACTTTAAAGAACTCAAAGGTTGTTCTGGCTAGCAAGGGCCTCTCGGTTTCATTTCAACATTGGTGTCAAAAGATTTCTAAGACTCTAAGACCAGCATAGTCCAACCACATTGTATAGTATAGCCTTGAACAAGCGTATACGGTACAGCAGTTGTTATAGGTACTGAGGTGCATCAGCTAAAAGCTAGTTGGAATTCAAGGGAATCAATCGGTTCAGTTTGTGTTTCTAGGTGGAGATGTGCAGTGTAATGTTCGTACTGCCGTCGACCGTGCATGATTCTATGTTGGCGATGATAGAATCAACAGTCCCATGCAAAGATCTAAGCGGACACACCCAGGAATGAGGTTTAAGTGTGCACAAGAAACCCAGAGTATTGTTACACCACATGGAGAGAATGGTTAGCGACATGGGAGGTAAACCACAGCAGTCCAGATGTGCTCCTCTCAGCTCAGGTGGCTAGAAATGTTGAAGAAGAGAAGGTGTGAGAAAGAAGCAGTCGCAGCAGCAGTGCGAAGCAGCTGAGAGTTATTATCATTCATTTTTAAGATGCAATGTATTTAAAAAACGAGCTAAATAGGATGTTTCAGGATGAAAAATAGTTTATTGAAAAGTAATTTACACAAAGTGATTGGTGCGTGAAAAACTTTCTAACATTAAAATTAGCTGTAAGGCAGTTAACAGTTTTTCCCACCTGTTTATTATTGTGATAATGACCATAACTTAATGTTGTGTAACTTTAACTACGATAATACAACAACAATCATCATTGTTTGAATAACATAAAGGTAACATAACATTTGATTTCATTTGTTAGAATCTCCAGAAAACTACATACAATAAAATGTAATGCAATAAAAAGATATTTGTAAATAATGAATTCCATTTCAGATTATAATTTATTCATTAAGATGTTATTTTCAGAACCTACACGCTGCTTCTTATTCTACACAAGAAATGAACTCTTGCTCGTAACATGAGCATCAATCGGCATTACACAATGGCTCATCATGGCTAATCATCACTAATTGATGATATACAATCTAAGCCAGAAAACACAAATATAATGTTTGTCATGTTTGATATTCTTTATGTCATTCAAGGTGAACGTTCCCAACCTGTTACAACAGAAAATAGCAACTGAATCAATCAGAAGTAGCATCTTTGTGAATAGAGCATAGGAAGGAATTAATGTCCTTATTTCAGAGATGTACGGCCGGGGACCTGCATCATTTGAAAAAGGTGGAATACATTCGTCATCATAAATTTATATGACAAAATGCAGCATTATGTTAATAATCCAACTGCTATGTTATGATCTTTTATTATAAATGGCTTATATTTCCTGGGGGGATAAAGTCTTTAACTAGCTGTCTGCTGACCAACAGCTAACTGAAATCTATCCAGACAACACTTCCTCTTTTGCCATTTCCCACTTATCTACAGTTAAAACAGGACAAAATGAGGAATTGTCTCATATTTGAGCAGGTGGGAGCTCTTGATAATACATTCTGAGCTCCATCACCATATTCAGAGAGAGTAGGCAGTTTATTTCTCAGCTCAGAGCACCTCTCACCTCATGTTGGTAATGTCGATGTATTCTAAAAACAGGGCACATCATCTGCACTGAGCCCCAGAAATCAGTATCAACATTGTGAAGCAGGTTGAACTTTCTGAGACACGGAGCTGGATGTCAGAGTGCTGCGTAATGTTCTAGAAGAGTGATGTTACTGTTTTTGTTTTTTGTTGATTGTGTGTTCAATCATGTGTGCAGAGGAGGGTGTGGTCAACATTTACAATTTAAAAAGAAAGAAGGACTGAAAGAAAGTCAATGACACAGGGATAAACATTGATCGCTTTCCACACTGTTTAAGTCAGTTTATCTTTTAAAAAATCAATTTGAATAGAAATTATGTAAAAATATTATGTAGATATGAGTAAGTTGGCTCATAATAATTTACAAGTATCAGTATTTTTTTTTGTTCACTCGTGAGGAACGTTTCCTTTTGAACCACATCACTTAAAGTCACAAATAGGCTAACCAATCATCATTCAGCTGTGGAGTATAACCCTGACCATGTTTAATAGATGACCAGCCCTTTCTGGATGGGATCATTTGTTTTGGTGCAACAGGGTGATTGTAAAATAGCTGTGAAATTGTACACATGGTTCATTTTCAATACATTTCAGTCATGTGTATGCAAAACATTGTCAAAATAATGGTCATCTTTGAGGGGACACTCAGTTTGATGAAAGTTGACAGGCCTGTGCACGAACGTCACGATAGTTGTGTAGCTTCCTGTAAGCAACCCCCTTGGTTATGAACAGCTCCAGCTGAAAGTGTCCCAGGTGTTTCCTGACTAGAGGTTCAACCCCGCCGCCCGTTGACAGCGAAGTGAACAGGTACACCGATCCGAAAAGAAACCGCTGATCAGCGGGAGCCTCTTCGAAACGCCAAGACATCCATCCGGCGTGTCACCTCCCGTCGGGGCGGCTGGATTGCAACAGAGGGCGCGTGCAGACCATCCGGCGCGAGCCCTCTGAGCCGGTGGACTAATTCCGCGTCCTCCGCCTCGGCTCTCTGCGGGGTAAACAGCACCGCCCCGACGGTTTGTTTGTTCGAAGTGTGGAGCGATCCGTCGCACAGCGCCGGGCTCGATTGACACTGTCTGCGGATCTGCTAACTGCGGATTGCTCGGAATAACGCGGCTGCTCGCTAATTCCCGTCTTTCGCCGGAACACCCGAGAGAGTGTAGGGTCCGAAAAGAGAGAGAGAGAGAGCGAGAGCGAGCGAGCGAGCGAGGGAGAGAAAGAAGCCAACACGGCAGGCAAGAACGCCGCGCCGCCGGAGTCCGCACCCAAAGAATGGCTTCAGGAGACCTTTACGAGGTAAGATAACTCCAGGGGAAATGCTCTGTGATAGACACGAATAGTGGAATTAGGAAGTGAAGGGGAGGGCGTCGCGTACGTGAAGAAAAAAAAAAAAGAAGCGGTGTACTAAGCCCTTTAACAGGCGAAACTAGCCGCTGTCGTGCTTTTCGCGAAGACAAGCGCCGCTAATGTGAGCTCGCACTTTGCGTCGCTTCCGATACACTTTGTCGCGATTGTTTCTTTTCTTCCCCCCCCCCCCCCCCCTCTCCCCCGCTGAAGTCAAAGAAGGTAACGTGCCAATCCGCGGGCTGAACTCCTGAAAGTGGTGGTGAAGTGACAGCGGCGGGCGCGGAGCGGGCGGACGTGGTGAATATCGCCAGGCGGAGTGATGGTTCTCAAGGTGCGCATTACGTGCCAAACGGGGGCGGGGGAGGAGGGACGGTGGGGCGGCCGGGGGGCTCGGTCTTCGCAGCCCGCACGGCGGCCCGACCGTCCTCCACGTTAACGCGAGACGTCCGTTTCTATTTCTTTTCGAGATGACGCGAGAAATTACGACCCTGGACAGTTATTTTAAGGGTTGGGCGGGGGCGTAAAAGTTGCCCAAATGGGCGGCAGGAATGTGCGCCGAGTGTGTTCTTCTACATCCGATTGTCAACAGCGCGTGTCACGCTGACACGGTGTCGCGGTGGTGACGGATGATGGGTTGATGGTGGCTCGGGTCGGTGACTTTGGAAGGTCAAACAGATGTGTAATCGGACAAAACAAGTTCGACGTGTTTCCAAAGAACGTTACATGACACATTTCAGACATGCCATGGTAGTGTACGAAAACAAAGTTGGGACGCCTCTGATGAATGTTAAACATCTTAAACATTATGACGTGTGTATATATGTATAGTGAAAGAGGTGTCCAGAGGATGGACTGAAGAAAGTAGCGACAATAGTTTTTCCACCGGCCTTTTGAGTCCATGAGGTTTTGCAACTGACACTTTTATTTACTCCCAGTGTCATTTTCACAGTAGGTTACAAAAAGCAATTTAGCCGCATGTTTTGAGCTTTTTACTTGGGTTTCTTTGATTTGGCTAAATCTTCATTGATTCATACCAAGTAGCTCGCCTGCTTGTTCAATGCCTTGCGTCAGCCATATCATCGAGTTATTACCAGCAGCTGAAAGTCTGAAGATACTGAAACATCCGCCTCTGAGATGGACCATGGAGTTGTGCGAATGAAGCCCAACGTCGTAGCAACAAAGCACTTTTTCATTTAAACGTGAATACTACTTGGAAGTTGCTGTTTATTCTTTAGAATAAAAAATGGTTTGATGTGTAACCTGCCTCAAGTTGCAGCAGTACCGTGTGATCACTAGACACTGACTCATTTTCTATGGAGCCTTTGTTTTTGTTGTTAACAATGCGTTGGCGGGGATCGCACATCCACAGTCTGTTCAGTCTTTGAATTGTTTCCCTACTGACATACCAACCGCTCCACCAGCGATACTTCTGTTTTGGAGGGCCAAAATTGATCAGCTGACCAGAGTTGGCTGGTGCCTTACAGCTTTTAATCAAAAAAAAAATGTAAATATAGAAAACAGTGTGTCTTATTTTAATATATAATTATTATTTTAATAAATAAATTAGTATTTTCAAGACTATGCACATTGAGTGCCAGCACCGATAATTTAACTAATAGTGTTATGTAGAAGTGGTTAATTTGATGGAGCCACAAGAGATTGAATTAAGAAGATACACATTTTAGGAAGAATATATTCTATGAGGTGGAGAATGGGCTGACTTGCTTTGGGATGAGTAAACTTTAATCTACTGGACTGAGAAAAAGGGGCTGAAACCTTTTTGCATAAGTCGAAGTAATTCCCTGCATCTATTTCCTCCTAATACAGCCTGTAAGAGCTCCAGTTTTGAGCGTTCCTAACATTTGATCTTTTGCGTGCTTCTCTGGAAAAATACGTAATTGTTCTTATTCTTGATTGAAAAGGTAAAAACTTGTGGCATCATGACATTAAACTGATTTCTGCTGACTTTGTCAAATGCATTACTTGAGGCTGAGAATAAACGGAACAATGTCACTGCTAATTCCACAATGTAGTTAAGAAGACAGCAGCTGCGATCAGCTGCTGCTCAGAGAGTCACAGCGCTGTCAGTACCCTGTCATTTCCCCCCTCACTCTACCTAATCAGTTCACCTGTAGTCACGCTCACCTGTTCATCCTACTGACTCCCTTCAGTATTCAAACCCCAGTCAGTCAGTCTTTCTTTTGGTCTGATTCCCCCCGTCTCGCCTCTGCCCCGGTAACCCTCCTGTCCTCCTTAAACCGTTTGCATTGGGGAGAATAAAGTACGGTGTTTGGAACTGCTGCTGGTTTAGTAACAGTAAGCTTTTATATGTACCGCAGTAACTGCATGGAACAATAAGCGTTGAGATACAGCAACCCTCATGTACTTTATAACTATGGGACGATCTACTGAATTTAGGATGCAGGTGTGTAAATGTTTTATTTGTGTTTATTTAGCAATCTTAGGCAATTCTGTGCGATTCATGTTCATTTTTTATGCATTAACAGTACAGGCTTTTAGGCACCTTTTAGGGTGCAAGGGACAGAGCAGAAGTGGCTTTTGGTTATAGATGGTCTCAATTTCTTCCTTTTTTTTTACCACAAACAGGAACTGTCATTATTGGCTTTGAGTTCTCTGCAATTTTAGGAGATCAAAGTTAAAAATGAATGATTCTCTCTAGTAATACACAGCCACCAAAGAGCCCCTTTTACAAACCCTTCGGCTCACATCAATTCAACACAGCGCATATCTAAACCCATGCAATGGGCATCTAGGGCGTGACGCCCTGTACTTCATACTAAAAATCCAGCTTCAGGATGAATATGTTAATCTTTAATCTGAAGCCTGCTGTTTCATGTGAAGGTACGCAACCTTGAAAACCCATAAGATTAAGCTATTGGGGTCCTTTGGCGGCCAGTGGATTCTTTTATATGTACTTCAGGGGACCACGCCTGCTGTAAATTGAACCCAAAATGGAGGATGTTTTACGTTTTTAATGGCGCTTTGGCAATTACTACCCATCATTACCTTTTTGATATTTTGGTCAAATGAACAGGATTAAATAGCATTTGATGTAAACATAGTAACTCATTTAAATTTACTTTTCACAGAAAAAAGCTAAAAGTGATTAACAGGAGCAATATTTCATGGAGGAAAACTAATTACACCATGTAACCATACAAAGGCCAATAATTTACTAGAACAGTTTTTTAAAACATGAAATAAGTTTCAAAAGGCACAATAAAGTAGTAAAAATGCAGATTAAAAGCAGGCTTAGAGCATGAAATCTACCATCAGCAGACATTCGGGGGGCAGGCAGAGCATTCAATAGTTTCGGTGCTACTGCCTCAATAGCTCAATAGCTCAGTCGACATGGGTCTTTAAGACATAAAATGTAACCTATTGGTCCTGAGACAGTGAGCTGGTAAATAATCAGGCACATATATGCAGGAGTTTGACCGTGTGGTGCTCTGTGAGTGAGAATTTTAAAATGGATTCAAAACGCTACAGGGAGCTCGTCAAGAGATCTGTGAGAGCAGCTATTTGTCATGGGGAGAAACCCGACTGCAGCATTCTGGATCACCTGCAAACGGTTCATTGGAGACGTACTGAGTGAGGAGAAAAGTGCGTGACAAAAATCAATGCAAGAAGAGATGAAGGCACGTCGAATAATCCCCAGTTCACCTGTAGATAAGACAGAGCTTAGTTTACTAATAACTTAAATGGATAATCAAGATCTAGAATGCTTCGGGATTAAATTGCACAGAATTATCATAAATGTATTAGTTCAGTTTACACATGTAGAAATAGGAGTTAGAGGAGAGTAGACAACTATTCTGCTTCATCGTGTTCCTGCTTCCTCCGGTGCAAAAAGGAAGCAGATAAAAGGCACGAGTGATTTAGTAGTACTCGGTGTTTCAGTATGAGCTGGAAGAAAGGAGGTGTGCACGTCCTCCCACAGCTGCCGAATGCTGTTTTTAGCCTCTTCCGCCCAAAGCACGGTGAGAGGAACATACAATGGTCCGTTAGGGATGCCGAGACCGGTGTGTGTGTGTGTGTGTGTGTGTGTGTGTGTGTGCACACACCCTCACATCACATCGGGTGTGCTCACAGGTCTGTCCACGCTGCGTCATGCTAGTTTAAACCGCTGAAGAGCAGTGAAACTCAGAAGATTCAACATATGCCTCAATGCAGTGTTAAAAAAAGGTTACTGCGTCGACTCATAAAAACACACGCTCTATTTGTTGAACTGATGCTCTATTTATTGAACAATTACTCTTCTTACTAGAGAACCTTTCCAGCTCCGCATGTTTGACCCGGTTAGTCTGGGAGGGCAAATCTCCGATTAATCCCCCACCTAAATTTGGTAGCCTGACGTAGTCGTACTCAATTCTAGTAAGAATTTGAGTCTGATATTGCTCCATTGAGCTGTGATTTATAGGGCGTGTTTCAAACGAACCAGGAAAAAAAACTCAATTGGATAGACCTATAACCAATAAGAGCAACGGCGTGTGTGACGTATGTTAAGCGACGCATAGTTGCTGAATCCCGTAGGAAAGGACGCCAAAAACATCGTTCTTATCAACAAATGCCTTGATCGCGTTTCTCTGTTCGTCTTTTAAAATTAATTCGCTGTTGATATCTTTCAGGACAGACCTGATAGCAGAATCTACACAGCCTCAATTCTCCAGCGGCAGCCATCGTTGTTGTAAACAAATTCAACCCAAGCGCTCTTTGATGACGTGGTTGATTACGTTACTGTTGATCATCTGTCCATCATCGTATAAAGCTCGACCTGAGGGCCATTGCGAGCAATACTCTCGCCACTATGGAGCAATGCCAGACCGAACTTGTGGTCGGGACTAAGTTCGGAATGGCTCCCAGGCTATAAATTCGGTGCAGGTTGTAGACTCTCGGCTGCTATCCGTTAGCCAGCGGACAGTGGGATAGAAGACCAGCCACCAGTAGAACAGTTAATAGCACCATGGACAGCACTCATGGCAGCCATGTTTCTACTTACCCTCACTGACTCGCTGCTAAAACCCCCCAACTGGTTTGACACTTGTCGAATGCTTCTGCACGTTGGGCACGTATGGGCATCGCCCAGGCGAGCGCCTGTGCGGCGACCTCGCGAATTACAATGAGTGTCGACTGGAGCACCCATTTGTCCACCAACAGGATGAGACGCAGCCTTCTGTTTGCCCTGGCCCAAAATTATAAACCTTGATTTATAGCATCCGTTCTTTGATCAGTATGCAAATGCGTGTTTCTGTCTCCAAAAGATGTCCTTTTAATGTCAGAGATGGTGGTGATCATTGGCCTTGCTTTGATCTTAATAGAAATATATGGCTCTTAAGCAGCTACCCACTCACTTTATCCATGATTTGGCGACGGACAGGTAGAGTACAGTCAGAGCTTTCATCCCGCCTGCTGTGGCCAAAAACAACACTAAGACGGTGGTAACAGAGGCGGTGTTGCAAAACACGAAAAAGTTTGATGTCCCCAGTTGAACCCAGCTACTTCACAAAAGTATGAATACTGCATGGACGTCTTCCTCATTGTTACACGTGATGGTCATTGCTTTTGGCTGAATGCTGTCATAGGTTGTTAGTGTGGCTTGGATGTTGTAATTTCACCGGAATGAACTTGAGTGTTACGATTTTCACTGACTTATTGGGGTGGGGGGTAGAAGCTTGTAAATGCCAAACAGAGAACACAGAAGTGGTCATAACCTGTATTTAATGCTTGTTTTATCAGCCTGTTACAACCATAACATTACATCTTCATAATTTGTTCTTATTTTGAAGTCTATTCCCTTTTTGAGGAGTTGTGCGGTCCGTCCCACGTACCATATGTTTGCTGTGAGGCTCGTTTGAAAAGAAGACATTGATTGTTTTGGCCTTTTACCTACAGATAATAATGGTGTTTTAAATGTTGCCTGGCTTAACGTAAAAGGAGGCTTTAAGTTCTGGGCCTCATGTCATCGTTGCTGTTTGAAGAATCGGGTGTTTCTAAACTGCTGCCGACTTTGTGAAGAGCTTTTTCCTTTCTTCTGTCCCCTTCTTACTTTGCATGCGTCTGTCTCTGCGATGCCGTTATGTGTGACAGTCTGGGAGTGTAAGCAACCTAATTGTCTGTTCATCTGTGTGACAGCCCTGCGGCTCAGCCATCAGAGGCTGCTTACTGCTGTTAATGTGCTCAGCACATCTGAGAACATGATGAGCAGTTATTACCACAGGCTGCACTCTGAAGTCGCTGATGAAATCTTCCCACCAGCATTCATCATGTTTAAATGTCACTTGTGTATGAGTGTTGTTTGACATACACGAGCCTTAAAGACCAAAGTGCTTTTCAGTGTTGAGCCGCACATTGCGTCGGATATGTTCTTGTGTGTGATTGTTAAAATGCAGGTTATATGTTTGTCAGCGTAAAAGGGCCGGCATGAAATGTAGGAGACTATATGTTTACAGCATGGCTGAAATGTGTTAGAAATGTGTAGTTTTTAATTTGTTGCTCATTTTGAGAATGGGTGTGTTAACATGTTAATGACGGGTTGATTGGCAACCTGTCAAATGAACATGATTCACTCGCATTCTGTCTGCCAAAATCTAAAAGAGGGAAATCTACACTTCATCAAGTTCTGAAGTTTGAAAATCTAGATGTCACGACCTTGCAAGTGAACATTTTAAAATCTAAAGTATTTAGCTTCATGATTACACTCATACTATTGTAATTATTGTTCGCTGAACTTGAGGTCTTTCCTTAATATTCTCATTTCACACTGTGCATTTTGACATGTAGTTTCCCCATACTGTCCCTCTTTACGCTCAATCTGTTCACACACTGCAAATAATTAAGTGAACATTTGACGACGGTTCTCCTGGCCAAATAAATGCAATTGACAATTTTATCTCAATGTACGACTGCAGACTCCTCCTGTACTTTTATATCATGCAGCTTTTTCATAAAAGCAATGTACGGACTGATAGAAAAGTAATCCCTCATCCCTCATGACCCCGTCAATGTGCATCTGTATCTGCAGAAGCCCAGTCCTTTCCTTCTCATTGTGCGGTGTTGCTTTTTGGGTATCAGCTGTTGTCTGGGCAGGCCGATAGCAGTGAGCAGGTGAGTACTTAGTCAGAGCAGAGCGACCCGGTCACGTCGCTGTCTCCGTCTTTCCCCTGCTCTCTGTCTGGGCCGGGGATGTGTTAAGAGCTGCAGGTGCGTCTGACCGGCCCGAGTGCACACACACACACACACACACACACACACACACACACACACACACAGAGGTAAAGCAGAGACACCACAGCAAGCGGACAGGGTGAAGCGTTCGCTGCATAAATTGTGGCAATGCAGCACCTGCAGTGTTGTGTAGAAAATGTAAGTTCTGTTTTTCTTTAACTTTAGAAAAGCATCACAGGGAAACAATCAACACGCTGTCTCTCTTGTAATAGCTAGACAGACAAAAAGACAGCTGGTTCGAGTCCTCTATGTTGTCCCATCCCTTGAGGATGCTGGTATAAACCAGTAGAATAAACAAGCATTTCCACTTTGTTTTTTTTTTTTACTTCAAGCTGTTGTTTCTTGGTGGTATCAGTCTGCAGCTCAGCTCTGGTGTCTTATCAATCTTCGGCAGGGAAATGGCTTTTATCTTCTACTCGACATTTGTCACAAAATGTACCTTTTTGTAAGATGGGACACCTCCCTAGCAATGTATATGAACTCAACATAAAAATACAATTCCACGTTAAACAGTACAACATTATTTACTGTGTACATGAATGCAAACAAAAGGAATCATCCTTAGAGGATCAAGTTTTTCACAGCAAACTTCAATATTGTGACTGCCAGACCCACAATGCAGCTGTGTGTGGTGCTCGGCCATTAACTCCACCAACAAGGAGGCTGCACATTCCCACCGAGCGCTTGTTTTATGAGCGGTTTCATTTTTGCACGCTACGTTAATTACATTTATTTCTTGTTACAAGCTTTAGTGTTTTATAATGCACTGTATATGTTTTTGCAAGTCAGGTTAATCAGTACATCAAGTTCATGTCTTTATCTCTTAAAAACAGCAGTATTTAGACAGCTATGCTGTGTAGTTTGTAGTGTGTAGTTGTTGTTTTTTTACCTTTTTCGATGTCCTGCGTTAAGGTGGAGAGGATTGTGGACAAGAGGCGGGACAAGAAGGGGAAGTGGGAGTACCTGATAAGGTGGAAAGGTTATGGAAGCAAGGAAGACACATGGGAGCCCGAGCACCACCTACTGCACTGCGAGGATTTCATTGACCAGTTTAACAGCTCGAGGCTGCACTCACACAAACGGCGCAAGGTTCCAAAAAACCGTCCACAGCTCCTCATCAGCAGCCAGCCGTCTGCTACGGAAAACTCCAAAGCTCGGCCTGAGGCCCGAAAGAAGAAACGGACGTGTGGCCCCGCTGTTGGGGTCAGGGTTGGAGCCGTTGTGGGGATTGGAAGTGGGGGGACAGCACCCACTCAGAAGCAGAGGAAGGTGGGTGTTGGAGCCGGGAAACATGCTCTAGGGGACAGAATTGGCAAAGTCATGACGTATAAGGCTGTGGCTCCAGCGGGAGGACCCCACTTTGTTCCTCCAGCGAGGGTTCCTCATAACGGACTGCAGAATGGAGAGCTGGACCCCGTCCTGTACAGGACAGCAGCAAGGTCCCACAGACCGACGGCTGACAGAGAACTAGGAAGCATGGATACCGCTGAGCTGGGTAAGTTTAAAAAGAAAATTAAAAAATAATCAGGTAAACAACCTCATTTCAAACTTGTAGTAATGCCAATAATTACTGATAAAGCTCTGGGAAAAAATACTTGCACCGCATGTTCAAGTAAGGGAAATAATTTAGTTGTATTTTAGCAGCATTTAACAGACACCATCTCCCACAACCATCACAAATTTAAAGGACAATAGTACAGTATCGCGGTAAACGCTGAATTGAAATACAACAGCAGCACATGTAGCCGACACTAGACCGCGAACAGCTGGAGCGCCGTGATCCATAGTGACACCGATGAATAAATAGGGTATAAGTTTGTAGGGTAATAGTTTGTAGTCGTCAGAGATTGGAGGTAAAACATTGGGAAATGACACATGAACCGAGTGTTTGAGGTAAATAACCTGGTTCGGTATTGTCCCTGGAAATGGAAATAGTTAAAAAATAATTAATACCGATACACTGGCTCGTTCCTAATGAAAAGAATGTAGTGAGCGGTGTACTTTTCTACATGGATATGAATGGTATAGTAATAATAATTATGGTAGTAAACTGCGTAGATATTTTCTATTGATTGATACAGTCAGTATTTTTTAGCAGGCGTACTTTTATAGAGACATGTGCTGACACGCTCCTAAAACCTCCCGCTATGGTTCTGTACCAGGAGCAGCTGATAACACCTTTTAAATGTCACTCTTGGGTCACAGTCCATGACCTGGCCTGCAGCACCATAGTTAATCATTACGTGCGTTTTTAGAAAAGTCATTCACGGCTTGTTTAACCGAATATCTCTTTGTTAAGATAACGGTGGGTTTTGTCCATCCTCACGGTGTAAAATACCCCTAAAAAGAAAATTAAAGGCAGCTGACAGCATGAGGACAGAAGATTCCTTCAACAGTACAATGAGCGTGTGTCCGTTGGTGTTATTTATGTGCTTATGATGCTATCTCTTGAATATTTGGTTATGCTGTCATGTTATTAAATGTTTCCAGCCAGAATGTGAGGATGTGAATATAAAGAGTCCCATCACATGTGCACTCATTGCAAAGCACCATAACGTAGTGAGATAGTGAGACCTGGATTCCCCCTGTGAAAATATGAATAGGCTCGATTTAGCTATCCTAAATACCTGACCCCCGTCTACCACAGAGAAGTTACGTCCATAAAGTGAGATATTAATTCATACTGAATTATGAGCTTTCAATAACACATGGATTTTGCAAATGTCATTAGCTGATGGGAGCATTCTGCAGCGCTCTCCAAAAGCGGCTCCTTATCGTCCGTAAATTTGCCAGTCAGACCACAGCCGCAGCCTCTATGTAGTCCTTCAACTATTTGAAATCACTATAAAAAGGCCCTGGATGCAGGCTGGTGTCTGTTCATGGTCTTCCTTTGTTGAATTGAATTGAAACAGACTCTTCATCTGAGATTTTCTTTGATATTAAAAAATTGAATCACTATTTCAACCTAAGATCATTTGGTTTGTTTGAGGAACCAACCAAGACTTTAATGTGCTGTGTGTTATTTTTTCTAATTTAGTTTTCTTTTGCAGTTTCAATCAGTGGCCGATTCCAAAGTCAAGTTGCCCTGATTTTTGAAGGGCCGACTAAAGATTCGCTGCATTATTCATCTTGAAATCACTCATGGTTAGAAACACAGGCAGAGGCTCCCGTTGAGAGCTTCTTTGTGGTTTAATGTCTCCACTCTTTTTTCACACATATCAAACTCTTTAACTGAATGGAAACTGTAGCTTTTGCATTGCTCTCCTCATCGTTGACAGAAAAGGCATCACATCAGTTGCTCTGGCGGGAAGAACTGAGAGTGTTCCTTCGTAATGTGTGGCTTATTTTTGCATCTTTAATTCCAACTACTGCATCGTTATGGCTTAGATGAAGGATTGCACAGTGCTTAACTCATGGCTCTTTATTCTTTCATCCATTGAGATTAGATTACTCAGTTTCCACATCAGGCTGAATCACAATAGTTTTTGGATGAAATTATAAATGTTGCTGGCTTTGTGGTATCCAACTGTGAAATATTGATGTAATATACAAATTCTAAATCCAACGAATCCCACAGTGACGGCTATGATGGCATGAATAGAAACTACTGTGATATTAATCAGAAATAATCTGAAGTAACAGCCAGTTGGTTGTTTTTTTTAAGTCATAAAAGGAATTGGGTATAATGAGATACAAAATGTATCTGATTTTTAGTTTACAGTTTCTGTTATTTAGTACGTAAGTTGTTTGCGTTTCATGCTTCAATAGCATCGCAAATTCAAAAGAAATCTCATTTAGGGATTTCTTTCTCTTCTAATTCCAACCTATTTATTTATTTATTCCTCTGTTATGTCCCGCCCACCTCCCTGTGTCAGGCCCCCCTTTGTCCAATGGCAAGATGCACCTGCACAGCTCGGTGAAGCGGAAGTTGGCCGAGGAGAAAGGCTACGTGTTCGACAAGCGGCTCAGGTACAACGTGCGGCAAAACGAGAGCAACTGTCGATTCCGAGATATCGTGGTGCGGAAGGAGGAAGGCTTCACGCACGTCCTGCTCTCCAGCCAGACCACAGACAACAACGCTCTGACGCCTGAGGTGAGATCCGGGATGCGCGTTTGTCCGCTAGTGTCGTGTGGGTCGGGCGTGCGTCAGTGCATCGATGCCATGTAGCTCTGTTTGGGAAACGTCCAGCAGTTCCCTTCTGCTTCAGGGGAACGTTTCAGAGAGATTACTTTTATTTGACGGCTGCCGCGTTTGAATATGTTGAGCTGCATGAATCCTACGCAGGGCATTGCTGAAAAAGAGCGTGCACACTCGACCAAAGACGGTTATGAGGATTAACCTCTTGATACCATACACATTGATACACTGTAGTTGCACCAAGGCCTGGGATCGAAGCACCAACACTCTGATTGGAGGACAACCGTGCTCCCCTTTTAGCACCCTGACTGGTATGTACAGTAGAGGGTGAAGTTATGCGGCGGTCTCTAATGCCCTGGTGATGTCATGGCGTGTAACATGCCACACCCTGGGGTTTATATATCTTTCGTGCAATAAAGGCAACAGTTTGAATCTTACGCATTGGTGAGATTTTGACACCTGATGGAGGATTGGTGCCGTCAATTTCAAACGCCTCTCTCTTTGTTGCACCCACCTGGTGGAGTCCCAACTCAAATCCGCTGGCTTGCGGTCTTTGACTTTTGACACGTTTTCTCCCAGTGGCCTGTCAATCTGTCAATCTGCTGCTATCAGTGTATCAATCTAAGCTGCAGTGGCAGAACAAACTGTACATTCTTCATTCTGGAGTTGAGTCGATTTGTTACAATCTGGGACGATGATCGACATGGATGTACGAGGGATCCAACACTTTTCCTCTCGTGTAGTGTCTGTGTAGGACTTTGATTGCCACTATCCCAATGTGCTGCTTTATTTCCAGCCATTCCCAATGAAATAAAATGACAGCTTAATGACAGCTTAATGCTGCTGTGATGTCTGCAACATGCAATGTGGTGGATGCTGCAGCTTCTTGCGCCGTTAGGATCCACTCGGAGAGGCTGCCTGCAGAAAACCACCATCAGTGATTGGCTGCTCATTTGCACACTCCAATCAACAACAAGCTGCTCTATTAAATATTCCCCTCGACGTGTTTAGTGTCTTTCTTTTATAGTTCAGTAGAAGCTTTCACTAGTCTGTTTGCTCTGCTCAACTACTGCAACATTTTTGTGTTCTTCTGTTACATTTTTTAAAAGTATAAGCCTTCAGGTTGCATTTCCTCTGCGCCAACTAGAGAGGCCATGTGATATTCGGATGAATATATACAATTTACTTTGCCGTTTGGATAATTGGTCTGTTATCTAGAAAATTCCAGTATTCAAATAAACATTTGAAACGGGGTTCTTTTGGAAGAATTACTCTATCTTTTACAGACCCTTCAGAGGATGGTTAATATAATAGTAAGTTTAGCCATGGTATATGTTCTAATCATCAGCCTCTGGATCATAAATCTAGATAAACAGGATTTTTCTCCCCTCCGATTGTATAATTGTATGATGACAGCGATAATGTGTCTTCGATCTTCCATGAAGGGTGCTTCTGGCTTTGATACAGCGACGTGTGCACGGCAGGCTGCGTCTGTGCGTGCTCATGTGCGAGGCTAAGCCCGTAAGCTGTGGCTTTATCAAACAGCGCCGATGGCTCCCTCCCTGTCGCTCAGTCTTTGAAGCAACAGGAAAAGCAGCGCCTGCCGATGTGCCTGCTGAGTGGCTTCTGAAAATCTTCTGAAATATCCATGAAGATTTTTTTATCCTTATGCTCGCTGCCCTGAGCTCTTAACTGGTCCTCTTTCTGGCTCCTTTTCTAACTTAACACACATTCCTGTGTTGTATCAAGCAACACAATGACTAAAATAACCTGCTGTTTATTTTGGTATGTGAGCGAACAGAGAAGTAGTTGACTGGTTATTTTATAGGGAAATGATCTAAATAAAATTGGAAATCTTAGATCTCTCTGGGACTAAATCATTCCCCGTTCACTGTGTAGTGAATCATATTTACGATCTGCAATTTCATTATCAAGCATCTCCATGGCACTCTACTGCTCTCTAGAGTAAACTACTGTGTGTTCTGTATGGGACAGTGGATAAGTGATATAAAGAAAGCCAAGCAATGTCTACATGAGGAATCAAAAAGGTCTAAAGAACTGAAACCCTAATACCTTAATAAAAACCAAGATAAGCTCATTATTAATTGATAGGCTTGTACCCGCCCCTAAAATGTGGGGATTTCATGTCTGTGCTGCAGATGCTTACTGTTGCAGGTTTCTTAGGTGTGGATACCATCTTTTGTTGTTGTGTTCGAGGTGTTTGTTCACTGCACTTGAATGTCACTTTGAGCGCTCTCCTCTTCCTCTCCGTTTGACGGACTGGATCCAGCATCTGCCAAGCTCTGCTCCTTGTAGCCTCGCTAGAAAAATGTCTATCTCAGTCACACAGACACCACATCCGGTTTAAGCTGCGGACAGAGGATGTGCTTTTTAAGACATGTGGAATTAAATTCACTTTAAGGTTTAAGGATTATTATGGGTCAAGGGGGCTAATCGGATTTAAATGCAGCAAGTGTGTTTGCAGACTGCACACAGTGGTGTGCTGCTGTGCCAAAGCTGTTTGTCGATGCTAGAAGATGCGGAAAAGACACTGCGGAATCCTCTCCATCGCCACTGAATGTTATGTCGCTGAGTTATCATACATAAGAGAAAAAGTATTGCAGTGATATATTGAATTGTGATGAACTTTTCTTACTTTTCCAACTGGTCTCTTGTTGTCGTTAACGAGGAAACAAGCTGCCCAGGAAGTTCTCATGTAAACATATGCAGAAAGTAACGTTAACATGCTTGTAGGCCTCCGAAAGCTCGCTTCAAAATCGTATTTAAATTTACCATAAACATATAGTATCCCCTAAAATTGTTTTCCCAATCATTCAGTAATAAGCATGTATGTCTATATTTCATCATTTTTCTTTTCTTCAGATCATGAAGGAAGTGTGTCGAGCCCTGGGGAACGCGGCTGCCGATGACAGCAAGTTGTTGTTGCTCAGCTCCGTAGGGCCGGTTTTCTGCAGCGGCCTGGAGCCCTCGTACCTCATAGGCCGGCCTGTCCACCGACCGCAGAAAAGAGAGCAGCCGCATCGCAGAGGCCTTGCGGTGAGAAGCAGTCGCTCCGCTGTGCACGCTCGCTCTCTTTGCACCTGACGGAGTTGGTACTGATTTGTTCTGTGGCCCCTGCAGGGAGTTTGTGTTGGCATTCATCCACTTCAGGAAACCCATCGTGGCGGCAATAAACGGACCCGCTCTGGGTTTGGGGGCCTCCATTCTGCCCCTGTGTGACGTGGTGTGGGCCAGCGAGAGAGCCTGGTTCCAAACTCCATGTGCAGCCCTCCACCTCACCCCCTCTGGGTGCTCCTCTTACACCTTCCCCCAGATACTGGGCGTGGCACTGGTGGGTCACAGCAATCAAGTCAATGTATTCCTGTAACCCACCTGATTACCTGGTCCTAGTTTACCTGAATCCAACATTTGGATCGCATGCCACATTGAAATCCCTCTCCTGTGCAGGCCAACGAGATGGTGTTCTGTGGAAGAAAACTCTCAGCACAAGAAGCGTGCAGTCGCGGTCTGGTGTCACAGGTCTTTTGGCCGACCACATTTAACCAAGAAGTGATGCTGCGTGTGAAGGAAATGGCGTCCTGCAATGCAGTGGTGGGTCCTGGTCTAGACCATGTCGGCATACCCATTTTTTAATTATTATTACACGTAACCAAATGGCTCTTTATCCTTCTGTGTGTGTGTGTGTTTGTTTTTTAAGGTTTTGGAAGAATCCAAATGCCTGGTGAGGAGTATGCTCATGTCCGTCCTGGAGGAAGTCAATGAGAAAGAGTGTCAGATGCTGAAGCAGCTGTGGTGTTCAACCAAAGGACTGGAGTCGCTCTTCAGTTTCCTACAGAACAAGGCGTATGAAAAGTGATCATCCACACCCGGAAAATCTACAACAAAGGTTATCTACAGAGGGATATATTTAGGGGGACAGCGGTGGGATCTCATGCTGATGTATGAATATACGATTGTTTCCATCGGCCGGCAGAGGGGATTCTCTGGAGTTCAACAGCTTCATTATCTTCTTCCTTTGTTATCAACCTGTATTTTATATTTATTGGACCCAGAACTGTTCAGATGTTGAGAGCAAAGGACCAGAGGCGCATTGCTTAAATAATCACTGGCCGAGGTTCTTCAGGGAGGTGCAGAGTGTTTCTGTACAAATGTGTTTATGAAATTATCAGCAGGTGTGAAGTCAACGTATGTCGGATGGCACATGGTAATATATATTTATTTCAAGTGAGTAAAAGAGTAACTTTATGAATTATAAGGGTTTTCTTTCAATGTTTTTTCTTTAGCTCTGAAGTGTCAATCAAAGTTTGCATGATAACACTTTTTTACTCCTTTCATGCACATTCCATCTTATCTGTATGGACGGAAGAAAACAGGCTACGGATGCTCATTTACGTCAGTGGATCACATTCGGTAACTGGTTTAAATGTCATTAGACACTGGATAATAGATACAAATATAAGCTATTTATCATCAACCTAGTTATTATTGTTCATACTTTTAGTTTAGTTTTTTATCCCACATAACAGACATGTTGTTTTCCAGGAAATTTGTATTCATCATCATCATGATCACCATAAATTTGCTTCTGTTATGCCCGTTTACTAATGCGACCGTCTGGTGATTGGTGTACAAGTACGTAGCAGATCAGCCTTTTGCCGTCAACATCATTCTGTCTTCAGTTATCAACGGCAACGAAATACACAATGGTGTGATTAATCTTTTATTTATACAATTTAAATATGACTCGTGTCAGAAATGTTCTTTCTAGGGAGACTCGAGGGATTGTGCATTTAAATGCAGCTCAGAATGCTTTGAGCGAATAGAGAACACTGGAGGCCTCAGTGAACATTCAATCGTGTACATTCAATCGTGTACATTAGTAGAAAGTGACTAAATTTGGTAAAACATGGAAGGATTAGTAATGGATTGTATTCTATAGTTCAATGCAGATAGTTATTTTTTTTTAATTTGTGGTTATTGAGTTGATATTACCTGATAGTTATTTTTTGAGCACTGAAAAGCGATACAGTTGCTTGGTCCTCAAATGAATCACATTGTGACTACAATAATTATCCATGTTCTATATTGTGGAAATGCAAAAGTCCACTTGTGTAACTGGAGTCAACGTTGTCCTCTGTTATCTGCGTGTGATAACTCAAGATTTTAAGAAATTGTGTTTTGCAATGTAGCCTATATGTAGGGATCTTTTTTCCTTTTTATTTTACCCCAAAAATTGTAGGTGTGTGAAAAGAGATATAACATTGTTTGTCCGTTCTTTTTCAGTGGTACACATGCAGCACAGAATAATATATAAAGTAAACTTGTGTCTTACAACTTGCATGTAACATAATGTACATATCAATGTGTTGCCTGCATAAATACCAGGGTAAGTTTTGTATAAATATTGTAAGTAGAGTTAGAAATGGTGCGGTTTATTTTTGTATTTATTAGAGATAAACGTTTGAATGTGCACTGCCACGTGGTTCCTTTGCTTCCTTTGGTGATGAGGGGAGCCGCACGGCTCCCCTCATCACCCTTTCTTGGTTTCCCAGAAAACCTTTGTTGGACACAATGAGTCGGATAATTGAAAGACCCAGGTGTGTCAACTCTATCGTCACTTGATTACTTTTCAGATAAAGTTCCTTTGTTGTAAATTATCAAAACCATATTGGATAATTTAACATGTAATGTATTTAAGTTTCAAAGTTACAAAATGAAATACTTCCTGTATTTCAGAATTGTAAGTCTGTATGTCTGTTTTATTTTCTTTGGCTATGAAGGACATTTAAATAATGGAGAACTCAACTGAAATGTATTTTTAAGAAACCGCACACCTTCACTTCAAGTTTGGAAAAAATGTAATGATTTGTGGCTGCATTTTAGTGCACCTGAATTTGTCCTAACTTTAGTATCATCAGAAGAAACTAACAGGCAGTTTGGCAACCAAAGACTGTAGGTGTAAGTAATCCCCCAATGGTGGTTGGGATTATATTTATTTTTTTACAAGAGGGATCCCTATCTCTGGTTTTTCAACTAAAGTCATGTTGTGTTGCTAAAACACTCAAAACCAGCTCGTTTGGCTTTAAGGTCCCAAGAAGAGGCTAGAAGGACCTGCTTAATGTAACTTTCCATCATGTTCACTGAGCTTTATTTGCTGATCCGTTCACACATGGGTCTTTATGTATTTATTGATTGGATGTATAGAGTTTGTCAAATATTAAAAATTGCTATGAGATAGCAAATGCATTTCTTCACTTGTCATGCTCATTGAATCCAAATTCCCACCTCACCATGTATGAAGTGTGCTTCAAATTTGAAGTTGTATCTAAGAAAAAAAATGTGCGCCATTTATGGGAAATTACTGTTTTTGACAAGTTTGACACAATGTCGTGTGTGGTCTTGTTAATGCGTGTTTCATCATGTTCCCCCCCCCCCACATTGTCTCAAAGCACACCTCGGGGTGCCTTACAATATAACTATGTTAAAGATTGATCCATACATTGCGATGGGTGGAGTGAGCTGCTTCAATAAAGAAAAAGTGCTTTCACCTTGAGTTTTTTCTGAATGTTTTGTTGCTCTGCAGGATTACTTGTACTATGTTTCCTGTATATTAAAATAAAAGGCCTGATACAATCAATAACTTAGAAAATGGAAAAGACTCCGATGACATTTCATGACCTAAATGTGAACTTTCAGTAACACATCGGCCAAGAGAAGGAAGACCACCACAGGAAAGAAGAAGACGGAACAATAGAATTGTGTCTAGTGGCAGATTATCTTGACACACATAAAAACAGGTTCGAGGCGGTTTTCTGTTCAGAGACTAAACACTCTCGAGTCCGACTACTCAGCATGGGACACGACACATTTAGCTACTTACTGGAACTGTGGCACTAAAGTTGTCTTTTAGAATTACTGATACTTTATTTTACAATACAGACACATTGAATCAAAGAATGGATAATGGATTTCCTGATAATTTCACTTTATTAATTATATTCAATCAACTCAAAATAGAAATCTATGGGTGTGTTTGATATGCAGGTTTGGTGTATGTGACCTTTGAGGGTGAAACAGCCAATGGTCATCCAGTTTGGGGTATTTATTTAACATTTTTTATACCTTTTCCATGAATAAAACAGAATATTCTTGTTGTAGTCCTGCCAGCGTAAATGACATTCGAGGAGTAGTTTGAAGTATTACACTTCTCCATTTTATAGATCTGTACTAGGGGAAATAGGAGTAAGCTGATCACCAGTATTTGATCCCAACAGTTTCTTACTCATTTTTACTCATCAAATGATATCGCCTGGGTTTATAACTTCCGGGTGGGGGGGTGTAGTAGTACAGCGGTTCAGCCGACCACTGAAGTCACAAAGAGGTCGAAGTCATAACCATCCTCTGAGGCCTGAAACACAGCGTCACTCTTAGTGCAATGTCCCACCATCTCAATACTGGCAGTAAAAGTGTCAGAGCTTCAGAGCTGCTCCTTGGGCCTTGCCCTCAGCTTCTTTTTCATCTCGGCGGCGTGCTGCTTGCTGCGCTCCCGCTTTTCCAGTCGCTGTTGATTAGAGAGCAGACAAAGTCTTTGATTAAATAACCCTTCTTATTAGCCATCTTATTCTCAAAGTGAATAAATAACCACAGACAGACCTCTTTCTTCAGGCACTGGCGCATGTCGCGGTCCACATCGTTGCACGTGCCGAAGAACTTCAAGACGCTGTGCTGAGGGCGGAAGGAAACACTGTTTGCTTCGTCCTCCGTTTGAACGAAGGACACGGCAAAAAGAAAGTACAAAAATATCGGGAGCATGACAAACCTCCTTGTGACACTGCTTCAGGCGTGTTATCAGTTCGTTACACTCACCCGTGTGGAGGTGAGGCGACAGGTCGGGGTGCATGCTGAGTTAAGGGCTTACTGTACCACCGCCGCAATACTGGAAGTCCACAAACGAGAGGGGAACCGATTGAGTCGTACGTTACTGATGGGTACCACTGTAGGACATGTTGTTCTTCGATAACAACACAGGTCGGCTATCTTTCTCAGTGAAATAAATCTTTCTCACAGCTAAACATATTAAGGCTGCGGTGAATAACCCCCTTCAGTAGTGTTTTGCTGTATTAAAATGTGTCAAAAGTCTAATAGGGTCATAATGAGACATCTCCAAGTTGCTTCATTTGCATGATAAAAATGTCTATAAAGACGGTTCAATCCATTCCAACTAAACGGGTTGTGGCTACTTTAGGTGTTTATACGTCCCGTCCGGCCAGGGCGAAGGAAAGGTTCCCTGAAGGATACTACTGCCTCCCCAGCCCTCTCCTTCCTGCTCTGTCATCGAGATGATGTCGAAGGATTTGGTTGAACACTTAACTTACCTGCGAACGCAAAGAAAGGCACAATGAGACAGAGAGAACGCAACAATGTGACACAACTAACCTGCATTCACTCGGGACTCCTTGCGGAATCCCTGAATAGCCCGTGAGGTTTGGAAACACGTGGTCAGTCCAGTGGGACACAGGGTGCACGGTGGGGTCCTCACCTGTGGAACCTCGGTGCAATGTCACGTTAGCGGGCGAAATGCTAAACCGGCAGCTGACGTTGAACCGCGTGTTTAAGCAAAGTCTAGTTCACCCCAGAAGAATAACGACGCAGGCTTGTGGAAATCCTCGATAGTTGCGACTAAAACGTTTGGCCTTGCAGTGATACGAACGTAACCTACAGGAACAGTAAGGACCGACAGGCTATGTTGTATGCTTTCGTAAGTGTTTGGTGAAGTGAGTGACAATGGTTGACAGCGAATCACGGTGCACTTTTTTTCTCATCCGCCAATGGCGTGCGTCCTTCTCAAACAGGGCGGTACGGTCGAAGACGGAAGTTTACAAATTCCCCATTACGTACTTCTGGTTTCGCAAACGAATGGGTTTAACCGTAGATGTTAAATTGCTTTGGGTAATGCTGTTTTGACAACTTTATACAGTATAGGTAATTTAAAGTCCAAAAAGTGAAGAAAAAAAGATTTGTTTTGGCTTATTTTCTTCTTTTTTCCCCACAATAATCTTATCAAAATCTACAGGAATTTAATTTTGGAACCTTTTGGAACTTCGCTCTCAACACGTTTTGAAAGCGGTCCCCCACCTTTATATTGGCTCTTAAATTGTACTTATAATGGCTCTTATCGATAACAAGTTGTAAATTGGCTTTTTTTGGATGGAAAGTACTTTGTTCTGAAAGTTTATTGTTCTTTGGGTTTGTATCCCTATGGTTGAAACGCATTTATTCTACGTCGCTTTGGATAAAAGCGTCAGCTAAATGACATGTAATGTAGGAATTAAAACAATCTCCGTCTTGACCCTGTGTCATACGATTTTAAAGACAAATGTGGACTACACTGTGCTGTCCTACATTAGTCTCAATAATCTTATGACACCGGGACCATTTGGCTGCAGAAACAGTTGCTTATATATTTAGCTTGTATAGCTTAAGTATTCTAGCTGTGATGTAGCCTGGGTTTTCCCATGCTGCCTTGCGCGCGCGATTTATTTCGCGCTGCAAGACAGTCTTATTTGAGGTCAGGGTATGACGTTAGCCAGGCTGTGATGACAAATCGTATGTGAAATTGCAGGCATTTCATAGTTGGTAAATACACTCCAACACAACAGAGGGCGCTAAAGGGAGCATGAGATATTTTGATCTCCGCATCTGATTGGTCAATTCGTGTTCCCGTTGGATGGCGGTTTGTTTGTATCGAACTGCCGCTGTTACTGTACGGAGCCGTCGGGTTAACGTTCCTGAATTACACCTTCATGTACAACTTCTAAGCTGATCTTAGATATCCCAACTGCCGGGAGGAGAATGGATGAATCTGCGAAGCGTTTGCTGCATCGGCTCATGCGACGGATACCGATTCAGACGCTCCGCAGCGCGCTGGAGAAGTGGGGCCGCTTGACGACTAAGCAGCTGAAGTCAATGGATTTCACTCAGTCTAAATGGGCGTTAACGGAAAAGCTGCTCACTATATGCGAAGTAGGTGGATTTTGTTTTCCGAAATACAAATTAACGTTAGTTGCCCTAAAATAACCGCACGTAACTTAAAATGAAGCTGTTGGTGGCCGTGGATCCATCGGTATGGACGATGTTTATCGTAAAAGTTAAGCTAGTTGTAGCTGTTCTTTGTTTCCTCTCCTTTAAACATCTGACGTCATGTTTGTAACGTTTCAGGAAAACGAGCTGTCAGTGAAACAACTCACAGACCTTGAGATGATACGTGAGTCACGTGGAATTACATCGCTAACGTAATGCTATAGAGTAACGCCGAGCCGACCAGTAACGTGCCTTGTGTCCCTAAAGACGTTGTGTTATTGTCCCTCAGATATCATTGACTATCCAGACCAGGGCATGTGGTACGCCTTCCAGCTCATGGACCCTGAAGGTATGTTCAAACAAATACTTTTTACAATCTGAACACTGCAGCTCCTGGTGGGATCAAGGTTTTCTTTCTAGTTGAAAGGTTGGTAACTTCGATCAGCCCAATATCTTGCCGGTGTCTGGATGCTCATGGATTGTTTTTAATTTTTTACAATTGAACTCCATATGCTTACTCTCCCTCTGTTCCCAGATGATGCTAAATCATGTAGACCTGATGCAGTTTAAGGAACAATTTAAAACCCACCTCAAAGAGCTCGTGAGAAATGTAAGAAGATTACCCCCGCCCCCCAGTAAATAATTGTAGTTACATCATTGATGCAAATTGTATTGGGCGTCTCTGTGTTTAACATCCTTCATCAAGTTACATGTTTTATATTGCTTCCAAGGTGTCTATCAAAATGAAGAAGCACACTGATGAGGCTGTATGGATTCGTATTGCGTGGGGAGACACATTTTCTCGACCCAACCACCTGAAACCGACATACGTTGTTCACTATCTTCAAACCCCGTACGTCTTTGTGACTAGCATCACTTCAAAGCAGAAGCCTCTGTTATCCCAGGTGAAGACTAAGTGTGTCATGTTCAATCCGCAAAATACTTTAGTTGGCATGTGTTATTGTTTTCCGTCTCCAGTTCTAAGTAAGTGATGTACTTTGCAGGCTTTGGTTCTGTCCACCAGATATCAAGCTATCAAGGATGCTAACCTCAGTGGACGTAAACTCACTGCCATTAGAGACCTTCTGATGAAGAAGTATCAACAGGTAGGCCATTTTACGCACAACCAACTAACAAAGTCAGTCTTCCCCATTCAAACACTTACACGCAGAGTTTCTGGTTTTACAGTAAAGTTATCGTTGTGTTATTGGCCTCGATGACCACCTGTTGAGTAAGAATATAAGCTTGCCCTTTCATGAAACTTACCTACGCTTAAATATTTAGGTGTATTTACTGAAGAAGCTTGATTTATTAGAATAGTGAACGTAATGCCACAGTTCATGTCTAGGGATCCTCTGAACAAACAAACTTTTAGTCAAGTACTAACTTATTTCAACCATAAAGACTTTTCTTTCCACTTTTCTGTGGAAGATAATAGACAAAGATATTGTTTTAATGGTTTATATGGGGTATTTTGTTTTTGCTTTTAACTTCCAGGTGTTTCCCACCAAGTATCCAATTCCTCCTCCAGAAAATAATCCAACCATCTCAAGTATGTCGATAAAATCCTTTGATCTGAGCAAAGCTGCTTTAATATCTCTTATATGATTACACCCACTCAAACACAGCTTGTTTTACCCTAATATGTCGAGGCTCAATGAGTCCCTGTGGAAGAATTCTGCATCATGGTTATGCTTATTTGTCTTTTGTCCTGTTTATAGACCAGCACATAGAAAAAGAACAAGCTGAGCTTGCAGCAAACCGACTTCAGATGGCCTGTGAGGCCTTTGGTGGCGGGATTTTACCTCAGCTACAGTCTGCCGTTTACAAGGTATTCAGAGGCATGCTGGTGATTTGATAATACTGAGGCTCCGCCCTCAGTTGCTGTCTCGCTACATAAGTTCAAAGATTGAAATAAAATCTAACCCTGTGATATGATCATCTTATGCCTTGTTTTTTTTTCCTCAGCTGGAGACAAAATTCAGAGACCACTCCAACAAGACCATGACCGAGCGGGAGGAACCCTTCAGATGTGTTGTCAAATTTACAAGCACTAATCTCCTGGAGTCATTTCGACATTGCGCATCTTCAGGTAACAATCATTTGTGAGCCAGAACCATACATCACCATACACACAGGTTGTAACTCAATGAAATAAGTAAGCATTTTTCAATGTCCTGGCAACTCCATAAGTGATCACAAGAGGGCGCACAGATGCGCGCAAACACACACACACTACACTAGAGGAGGTATCCCCACTGTAATGCTCCTACTACCTTATTCATCATGAATATATCCCAGTCAATTCAATTAAAGTGGGATGTTCAACCAATTAACATTTTTGAATGTGTTTTACAGGAATTGCCTTCCACCCCTGTCACACCGCTGCTTTCATGTATCCCCCTAAAAGGAAGAAATTATTTTGTCATCACAGACAATGGTCCCTGGTCCCTCATCTTAAACGTGCCAACCACAGGTTTAAAGGATTCACCGTGTGGCCTGTAATGTCAAGTTCACCTGTGGTTTGCTTTTATCAACCCTGTCTGTGCTTACAGTTGTTAACATATACTGACATGTTGGCAACAGATTATTTTATTATCTTTTGTTGGTGTCAAAGTGGCAAAATGTTATTGCCATTAAATGTACGTAAGAAATAAAGATTTTGAACATTCTGGTATTTTCTTCATGTCAATTCTTCCCCCACCGTAATCATGTTTTTGTTGGAAAATGGCTTCTTACACAAATCTGAACATTACGTTAAGTGATGAATTGGTGTTTCAGGATTTATAAGAACACTGGTTTGTGCCCAAAGCATTGAAAAGGAGCTGCACATTTTGCAAGCCTGAGATGGGGTTCAGAATGAGTTCAAAGGCCTTGTTCTGATCAAGAAAAACATTTTCAAACTGCATATGAGATGGGTATATTTAAAAGATGTCTTTTTGGCCTCCTAATTCGGTTTTTACTCCCACTATGATCACGAGCCATTCAGTCTTTGATACCTCGCAAAAGTAAAATATACATCAAACACATTTTCCATTCAGTTTTTCTGATTTAATATAGAATAAATCCTATAGCGTTTAGTAATAATTATAACCAAGACGTGTGGTCAAGGCAGCAAAATTCGAGACCAAGCGGAAGTACAACATTACACCGGATGTGACGTTTTCTGCTGTCCCAATGTTCCCGGCCCTCTCGTCGAAGCAGCCTTTCAGACAATGCTGAGGGACTGAATTCCACTTTTCAATCAATGCCTCGGCCGGGCTTCTCTTCCAAACACAGATGGACTGACAACATAGAAACATGGCTGCCTCTGCGACGAGCAAGGCACGCAACAGCGATAGCGCCACTGCTGACAGTCCCAAGCGCCCCGAAGACTCTCTGTCGCAGTCACGGGACATAATAAAACCTTCCATCACGGAGCTGACCAAAGAAGTGAGGACGAACATCCTCTGCACTGTGGAAGGATGTGGCAAGATTCTCCCCAACACACCTGCGTTGAACATGCACCTCGTTAAATCACACCGAGTGAAGGTAAACGACGGCTAATGTTCGCCTATAGGCTCCCACGTGACTGCCATGCTAACTTGTTAACTGTCGTTAAACTGGAAAACGCAAGTCATCCCAAACGAGTCGGGTTTAGCTAGCGCCACCCTTTATATGCTGATGCTTGACAACCACTGTGTTTATTATTAGCTTTTGATAAAACTTTTGGTCAAGCTGCGTGCTGTTCTCCAGTCAGCTATTGTCACCCATTCAGGCTAATGACCTGCACTTGATGGTCGCGCACTATAGCTTCCCTCACCATGGCAACTATTTGTTGTTGCGCACAGGAATTTTGAGCCGTCTAAACGCCTGGACAGTTTACTATCGACCCTGGTTCTTCTGTCCCCACTGGCCCTGGGCTTTCCGTGGGAGGACGAAATTCCACCACCACACCCCATGAATAAAGTTCTTTGCTGGGAAAGACTGCCTTTTGTGCCATAGACCATACGCTCTTTGTTTACAATAGGTCGAAGTGAGAATTTGCTACAAGAGTGAGTAAAGGCACAATGTGTGGTCCTTCTATATAAAGCAAGAGTACAAGTTGTTGTCAAGATAATTTAAGTGCAACTTTGTGTGTGTATATACTGTTCATGTGAATTTGCTTCTAGTAGTCTTCTAATACAGATCCCAAATTGTCATGTTTCATTGCTCTGCAGCACTTTCATCACAGATTACCTTTTAAAGTTACTATTTACTTTGTAAATAGAGAAAAGGAAGCGAGCAGAATATACTTCTATCAGCAGTGGAAATGCTATTTTGTTTTGACATGATAGGAAGGAAAAGCTCACTCTATGTGCAGTCTCTGTTTTGTGCATTCATTTATTATTCAAGTCTGGCTGAATAAGCCATGATGTTGTTGGGCACCATATGCGTATTAATTATGTACGCTTGCTGCCTACTGTATTATTACTGCATCATTGCACAGAAGTAATGTATTGTATCACAACCCGATTATAGTGGGTTGTGATGACTTATTTAGTCTATTTGAACTTTTTCAGACTCTTTCCCTGAGTTCATGAAATTACAGTCTAGGGCAGATTCAGCTAATCTTTCTGTCTTTTTCACCGGCCTCAGCAGCAGGAGAAAGCAGAATTCGACTGATAGTCTGGCACATCAACGCGTTGAACGCCGATGGCCACTTAAAAGAACTGAACCTGGTCTGGCAAAAGATGGGGATATGGAGTTTCTCCTTCTTATCGGCCGCAGCCAGCTACTGACTGCCAATAATGTCTTAAGGCTTCAGCTTAAAAATATTTCTCCTGCTTTGTCCTCTTTCTTTTGTCTTTTGCTGGTATCGTCCCCCTCAGGATGGTATCGTGAATCCTACCATCCGAAAGGACATGAAGGGCACTCAGAAGCTTTACTGCTGTCCAATTGAGGGTTGTCCCAGGGGGCCCAACAGACCCTTCTCCCAGTTCTCCCTGGTTAAACAAGTAAGCCATTCCTTCAATGACATGTAACTCCTTCCTCGCTATCAATGACGTTCAATTTTGAGGTTTCAGTTCTGTAGACTAGAAATGTTCAACTACTCACCAAATCAAAAATCAATTTTAAAGGAATGATGTGGGATGATGAAACCCTCTTTGATCTGCAAGAACTCCAGCAATGCTGAGAATAAAAGGAAAACCGATAATATAAACTGCATGCAATATATTCTTGATTTCATTTGTTTTATTGTAGCACTTCATGAAGATGCATGCGGAAAAAAAACACAAGTGCTTCAAGTGCACCAATGGCTACAGCACCGAGTGGGACCTAAAGAGGCACATAGAGGACTGCGGGAAGACGTACCAGTGTACATGCGGCTGCCCCTACGCCAGCAGGGCGGCTCTACTCTCTCATATCTACAGGACCGGTCATGAGATTCCTACAGAACACAGGCATGTACCCGCAAAGCCCGACGGGATTTGTCTATAAGCTTGTCTTAAGGTTTGGGCTTAACATTAATTTGGCTGACTTATTATTTTACTTTTACAGAATTCCTCCAGTGAAAAAGCGAAAGATGGAGAAATTGCTAAGGGAGCCTGAAAAGGTTCAGACCAACGAGTCAACCTTTCAGATCCAGCCCGCTAGCACAATGCCGACAGACACTGGGCTCCCTTCTGAAGCAACTGTCAACATCACAGATTTGGTGAACCAGAACTCCAACCCGCGCAGGAGCCTCCAGAAGCCGCTCTTGCCGAAGCCCAAGATGGCTTTGGTCAGTGTTCCTGTGATGCAGCTGGCCCACTTGCCCGTCCTCCTCCCGTCTACAGACAGCGGGGCTCTGCGGTCCGTGGTGCTGGCCGTGGACAGCCGAGGCTCCGTCAGCACCCTTCACCTCCTGCCGCATGGCGCTGTGGTACCCCAGCTGGACGCTAAGAGTTTGTGTTTCAAAGACAGCATGCCCACTTCCCGCTCGAGCCTTGGGCCGATCAGCACTGGCGTGCAGGTTAGTCTGGACCCTGCGAGCGCGGGTAACCTGGCGGAACAACGGGGAAGAATCACCTCCACCAACATTCAGACGGACAAGTCGTACTTGTCAGAAATGCCCCCAGGAGCGGGGGTCACTGAGGGATTGGCGTTGTACCCGGGGAGTGAGTCCTCTGTGTCGTCCTGCGCCCAAACGGACATAAGCGTGAGTGCCCAAGTCCTGCTGCCAGTCAGCGTTGAAACCCAGACCTTCTCCTCCCAGGCAAGAGCCACGTCCTCTATTGGAGCTCAGACAGACACCCGGAGCGTTGCTCAAATTCCTTGTTCTTCTTCGTTGGGGCCGCCGTACAAGACCAGGGAGACGCAGACGTCTTTGGACCTGCCGCAGGCAGACGATAAGGCTCAGCAGCACGCTATGATGTGCTCCGACCTCTTTGGCAGCGACTCCCTCAGCGTCTCCACTCAGACCGCTCTGGACATCCACAACACCCTCAGCAGCAGCATCTATGAGGACTCCAAGGCAGCCGGTGGAATGTGTTTCGGGGTGCAGACGGATGAGCTCAACTCAAACAACGTGGCAGATAATCAGACCCAAACGATGACCTTGTTAAATGACCTTGAACACATTCTGTCCGACAGCATGTCGGGCCACCAGGTGCTCACAGTGGCGTCGGAAGGCTGCGGGTCGGTTCTGGGATCTGTCCAGGAGCAGCACAATGGCATCGACTTTGACTTTGAGGAGTTTCTCAACGCCGTGCACATCCAGACCCAAACGGAGGAGAGCGAGCTGGGAGGACTGGGCGGGGACGCGCCGCTGGAGTCCCTGGACATCCAGACCCAGACCGACTTCCTCCTGATGAACGAACTAGACCAAAATGAGGGACCAATTCGAACCCAGGCCAGCGACCTGGAGCTATTTGATACTCAGACTCAGACCGACCTCAATTTCCTCCTGAACGCCGGGAGCCACATGCCCCTGAGCAGCATTCTGCGACATTCCAGCTTTTCAATGAGCACAGAAGTCTTCGGATACGGAAACCCAGACGGATCTCCCTTTATTTTCCTCCGGTCTGTCCGCTCAGACTCCTGGGAGTCAGGGGGAACACGGCAGGCTGCTGAACAGCACAGAGACGCAGACGGTGACCAGCCAAGCCGAGAGCCTGGGTCACCTCTTCCTGACGAGCAACGAGACGCAGACGGTCATGGATGACTTCCTGTCAGCCGACCTGGCGTGGAATATGGAGTCTCATTTCAGCTCTGTGGAAACCCAGACATGCGAGGAGCTTTGCGCTCTTTTTCAGCAGCCCGAGAAGCCCAACAGCTGAAGCCCTTCTCGGTGAGTCTGCCTAAGCGTTTGCAGGACGGGTTTGTCTCGTGCGCTTGGTCCAGGCAGAGAAATCGATCAACGCTGTCTCCCAGAGGACCACAGTCTGAGCAGTAAGAAGTCTGCCAAAAAATGTCCAGAGCCTCTCCAGGTTCACATCCTGACCGCTCGGCCGCACTTTAATTGCTCAACGGGCATGACTCCTCTACTCCGGTGACAGTTTACATATTTATTTGCACATAAGGTAATGTATTGTATGTGTACTTAGTCCAGTTTACTTTCATGTTTCAATGTACAACCAGTATGACTGGTTTTCACTGTTTGGGTCTTACTAGCGGTTTGAAAGTGACTCCATGTAAGATCTGCACCTTAAAAGGGATGACATTGTTAGCTGTGCGTGGTTGTCAACAAAAGGCTCCATATGACTGCGCTCAGATGTGCATACTCTGCATGAATACAATGTCGTCTCAGCTGTACGGCGAATATTGTCGTACATTTAGTTTACGTATATGTTTGGAAATGTGCATGAAACATTCATGTGGTCCGCACTAGAGGAACATTATATATCTTCTCTAAGCTTGTGCATCATTGTTGTTGCCTTGCCAGCGGCAGCAACTCTACAAGTTGACCAGTGAAATTATATATATATAATGTATATAATATATATATATAATATATATAATTTTTTTTTTTTCATAAAGTAAAATCCCATAAAGCCTTTAACAGTGAACAAGGGTTTGTTTAAAGCCGTTAGGATGCACTTGTGAAACAAACCGTTACTCATACAGATGTGGCACAAGCTAAACTGTTTTATCTTGTAAGTTGTTGCGCTCCTTCTTAATTGAAATGTGATTGTGAAGTTTTTTTTTTCCGTGTGTGTCTTGGGCCTCTGTAGCTAAGCAGTCAGTTGAAGTTTGTATGGCTGTAGTTGTGTTTAATTTGCTGGCTGTAAGGAAGCCATCCAGTACTGTTACTGTAATGAGACACATAGTGGTTTAGAACTGATGTCGGATGTATTCATCCCCTTCATTTGAGTATTGTTTGCTAGAATCATCCGATTGTTCAACCTTAACAGGCACCAGTTTCTCTTCTTTTTTTTTTTGTATCCGTTCTGCAAGAAATGTCACGATGTCACGTTAATGTCACGATTCCATTATATATTTGCACAAAGTTACCTCTTTAAACCAAGGCCCCCCCACTCAGTGTTTTACTTGGGAGCCTCAAGCTGAAGGCCTTGATTGCGTGTTTATTTTGTTTTGTTGGTGCCTTAACATAAGTATTAGCTTTTCTTCTGTTACAGACAATGTGCTGCTTTAAAATAATGATCTGAATTGCCCATGATTATGTTGTGGAAAAACAAACAACTTTGGTATTTTCATCACTTTTGCATGAAATATTGTCCTCGATAGTTGCTATTGATTTCTGTTCTGTCACATGGAAACAATTAGTATGAGGGGTTTCATTGACGGGTGGGTGATGTCGAAGTTTATAGATATTTGTATAAATTGAAGATTGTACAGGACACAGTGCCCAACCGATAACATGCTCTGTTTTAGTGCATTATGTACAAACCTTTTAAGGATAATTTGCTATCTCCACAGCCTCTCCCTGCTGGATGGTGGCACACAGATTGGATTTCTTTTAAACGTGACTATATAGAGGCCTCTCAGTCTTAAGTGTCAGTTACAGTGCTTTATTTTCTCTTTAGTAGGGAGTGCATGCAGATATTTTCCCAGCACAGAATACTTGTTTGAGAACAGAACAGTTTGTGCCTGTATGTGTAAAGTTGATGGTTGCCTTGATTCTCTTTTGAACGTACACTACAAATGTTCATAATAAACTGCTGGAAAGTGTATATTGTGCTCATGGTCACTTAACAGCAGAGTGGAATAAATAGTACGAGCTACAATGTGTGATGTGTTGTTCTCCTGTACTTGTATGTAAACAGAGCTAAATCAGATAAGCTTTGTGTGTCCAAAAGGGTTCTTGCATCTAAATCGGTCAACTTGATCCTTTGCTCTCAGTTCAGCAATGTGGAAAAAATTGCACAGATGTTTTGGCGATGCTACCTTCAATGTGTAAAACATTATGTTCTGCTGTACTCAACGTGACTATATCAAATGAGATTTGTACATTTTATGATGGAACACATTGTCTCTTATCGTTACACCTTCGACATGACATTAACTGAATATAGACCAGCGTGTGTTGGATATAGCTGCTCTTTACTAATCTATGTCAAGGTATCATTTTATTATACATGCACATTCAGGTAGGACTAAAGTTTTTTTTAATTAGGCTTACACAACAGCTATTTTAATAATTGAACCATTCCACTAAGCGGATCAGAGGTATAGAGAGGTAATGTAAAAAGATCCTTTTGTGAAGAAAGCAATGTAACAAAATCCTGCTAGTTGTAAATAAGGTTGACCAACATGACGTACAGCATTAAGGACCTCCGCATAATGCAGCACTGATACCTGGTACAATAGTTATCCCACAACCCAGCCACATATGTCAGGGATACCCTACTTAAAAGTTGAATAGAACCCAAAGTGTTTGAAGTGAGGTCATCACGTGTGGTCGCAGGCTACAGTGCATCACGGTTCTGACCGATCTGCAGCTCGGGGCTCAGGTTTAAGTAGAAGGAAGTGTGAAGCGGTATGAGGTAGCTGCACCGTTGCTAAGTAACTGCAACAGCTGAAGAAGAACTCGTGGGAACTAGTCGGAACAAAACAAAGGCTCTACTGACACAAATAGCTAAACATTTAAGGATCTGTTCACTTTACTGTTATGGTTAGATCATTCTGAAATATGCCAGTCTCACCACCAAACCAAAGGGCTAGTTTGCCCTAATGAACATATCACATACTTGTATATATCTCTCCAAGTAATTTGATGGAAATGTAACAAAATGTGGTGGGTCTGAAGCAATCACAATAAAAAAAGGACGTGACAAATAAAACCGTTGTTTTTACTTTGTTGAATGCGAGACGTTCAAGTGACTGCGTAGAACATGGACACATTCTTGCGCGGGTACACAAGGGCTTGGGGACCCGGCGCGGAGTGGAGGACCTGGACGAGCCTCCTGGCCAGTGCGTAGCTGTTGCGGTGCGCAGTTTCCGGTTTGAAAGACGGGGGTAGCTGATACCTCTTGGCTACAGAAACACTCGCTGCAGAGAACAAGTCGAGGTTGTGCTGACGTGGCCAGTACTTGGACTGAGGGGGAAGCTCGGGGTCGGCAACGTGGTCCACACCAGCTGCTCTCGTCCCGCTCTTGGCAATGAAGATATTTTGCCCCATGGATGCCCCTTCTTGGGCCTTCTTGCCACTGGCTTTCTGGAGATCCGGGGGTGGTAATGTGATTGGTGGTAAAAATGTTAAGTTTATAATAGGAACCACCATACTAGGCCTGTGTTTCTGAGGCTTAGCGGCTCCGCTGTCTGAGTATTTTGAGCGGAAGTGGGGAGCCTGAGCAGAGGTCGACCTCAGCGCCTCTTCCCTCTCCGCCTTTTCCTTGAGTAGAAGTTTGCACAGGGTTCTCTGGATGGGATTGAGGACCAGCCATTCTGAAGCATCCTTCTGCGGCGCTGCCAAGACAGTGTTACCCGAGTAGCCTGCATGCTGGTGTAGTGCGAGGGATTTCCTGAGGCTGTCGTGGAGGCCCACGTGAGACTCACAGCGGTTCTCTGCGGCCCAGGTTGAGCTGTTGGCATCAGGGGTTGTCGGGTCAACACACAAGGCCTCCTGCTTGCGTTTCCTTCTGCGGTGCGCAGTTTCCGGTTTGAAAGACGGGGGTAGCTGATACCTCTTGGCTACAGAAACACTCGCTGCAGAGAACAAGTCGAGGTTGTGCTGACGTGGCCAGTACTTGGACTGAGGGGGAAGCTCGGGGTCGGCAACGTGGTCCACACCAGCTGCTCTCGTCCCGCTCTTGGCAATGAAGATATTTTGCCCCATGGATGCCCCTTCTTGGGCCTTCTTGCCACTGGCTTTCTGGAGATCCGGGGGTGGTAATGTGATTGGTGGTAAAAATGTTAAGTTTTCAATAGGAACCACCATACTAGGCCTGTGTTTCTGAGGCTTAGCGGCTCCGCTGTCTGAGTATTTTGAGCGGAAGTGGGGAGCCTGAGCAGAGGTCGACCTCAGCGCCTCTTTCCTCTCCGCCTTTTCCTTGAGTAGAAGTTTGCACGTGGTTCTCTGGATGGGATTGAGGACCGGCCATTCTGAAGCATCCTTCTGCGGCGCTGCGATGACAGTGTTACCCGAGTAGCCTGCATGCTGGTGTAGTGCGAGGGATTTCCTGAGGCTGGCGAGGGATTTCCTGAGGCTGTCGTGGAGGCCCACGTGAGACTCACAGCGGTTCTCTGCGGCCCAGGTTGAGCTGTTGGCATCAGGGGTTGTCGGGTCAACACACAAGGCCTCCTGCTTGCGTTTCCTTCTGCGGTGCGCAGTTTCCGGTTTGAAAGACGGGGGTAGCTGATACCTCTTGGCTACAGAAACACTCGCTGCAGAGAACAAGTCGAGGTTGTGCTGACGTGGCCAGTACTTGGACTGAGGGGGAAGCTCGGGGTCGGCAACGTGGTCCACACCAGCTGCTCTCGTCCCGCTCTTGGCAATGAAGATATTTTGCCCCATGGATGCCCCTTCTTGGGCCTTCTTGCCACTGGCTTTCTGGAGATCCGGGGGTGGTAATGTGATTGGTGGTAAAAATGTTAAGTTTATAATAGGAACCACCATACTAGGCCTGTGTTTCTGAGGCTTAGCGGCTCCGCTGTCTGAGTATTTTGAGCGGAAGTGGGGAGCCTGAGCAGAGGTCGACCTCAGCGCCTCTTTCCTCTCCGCCTTTTCCTTGAGTAGAAGTTTGCACGTGGTTCTCTGGATGGGATTGAGGACCGGCCATTCTGAAGCATCCTTCTGCGGCGCTGCCAAGACAGTGTTACCCGAGTAGCCTGCATGCTGGTGTAGTGCGAGGGATTTCCTGAGGCTGGCGAGGGGGCCCACGTGAGACTCACAGGGGTTCTCTGCGGCCCAGGTTGAGCTGTTGGCATCAGAGGTTGTCGGGTCAACACACAAGGGCATCGGGTTGTCGGCCTGCTTTGTTTTTTTGCAAGGCTTCTGGGTCAAAAGTATACAGCTCAGTGGAGCCACTCTGGCCCAACCATGAACCTGTGAACAAAATAAATGTTTTAATATGTTTCAATTCATAATATTACTCATTGCGCCTTATCAATGCTAAACGTATGTGGAAGTGATGCTAATATGTAAAGGTAGGACTGAGTAACTTTTACCAATATCAGAAAAAATACTGTGATGGAAAATAATAGGAATAATAATAAGTAATCAGAAATTGCAGCGGGTGGTTAATACATTTGTTCTTATCTGAAAGGGATTTTTCCGCTGACTGATATTTAAAATTACATGTTGGTACAAAAGCTTAAAGGTAACGTTACTTAACTTAACCAGACGAGGTTACTGAGAAGATATTCATTTGCTTACAGCTTCCTCCACACCGGAGTAACAGTGATACTCATGTGGCTCCATTTCTTTCATGAAGTCCTCCTCACTAATATCTAGAAGGACATCCACATGTCTCCTCTCCGGTGTCTGGTCCCAAACGCCCTGCTGTGTTGGAAGCTCCTGGTCGGATCCAGTCGCAGCTGTGGGCTCCACATCTTTTAATGTCGCCATCATGCAGTCATGGTGATTACTAAGAAGAAACAAAAACAGGAACAAACGGCGTTGTTCAAAAACGTTAGAAACGTCACCTCAATCTTTCCTCACATGTTGACAGGTGTTTGCGCTATATTCCAATACAGTGAACCCTCGTTTTTCGCGGGGGTTACGATAGGCGAAATCCGCGAAGTAGAAACCTTTATTTTTTTTACAATTATTATACAAGTGAAATACATTGAAACCAAAGAACAAAACAAGAACAATAACAATTTTTTTTTTTTTTACAAATAACTACTAAAATAATATTTTTAATCATCAACACGAACGGAAGGCTTCAAATTGCGGAGATCAGCACCGCCCCACCGCGACCCGAGTCATCTGATTAGAACGGGAGAACATGTGACTCGCGTGTATTTCACTGCTCTTCTGACTAAAGGCCGGCGCATGCTTCTGCGTCGGCGTCTCCGTTGCGTTTGCGTGTTGCGTCGTTTCAATTCATGGTTCAAAAAGGCTTTGCGTGTGTTGCAAAGCAATTCACCGCCAGAACACCAGGCGGAGTAATGTTTATTGTCGAAGACGACCTAGAGAGTGCCCACTTTGCGAGTGGAAGTCGTTGGTTTGTTTATTAGTTTATCAGATACTTTTTTTGCCCCGTGCATCAACAATGCTGCTTTTCTTCGTCTTTTTTCGCGGACGTATTTGTGCCCGTATTTCCGCCACAACTTTAATGCCCCCTCGACCGGAAAAACCGACGTTTGCGGAGATCTACGTCCATGAATTGGAGCCCATCCGCGCGACTTTATAGTCCCCCAATGACGCGTTTTCTAAGTAGTCATAATTACGGATTTCTTATGACAAAAGCTCTTAGATCTGATTCATTCTCTCGTAAAATATATTCGTTTTAATAATGGCGGAATTACGCTATAAACCGGAAATCCGAGACTCTAGCAAGGATGTAGTAAGCAGACCAATCACAGCCCTCCTGCTTGCGTTTCCTTGCGTATCCGAGACGCAAGGGTTGGGAGAAATTGGTCGACACACGCAAGGACGCAAGGGGGGCGGGACTCTACGCAAGGGCTACGCAAGGGGCGCTTGCGCTTGCGTTTCTCCGAAAACGCAGAAGCATAAACTAGGCTTGAGCCGCTGCATCCTGACTCCTTAGAAGAACATTGTTATCGGTAGTTGTTGTCGCTCTTTTGTTCTTCTGTTTTACGTACGTGTACATATTAAACCGCAACGTTAATGACACACACGTAGAGAAGAAGCGGAGAGACTGTTTAGCCAATCAGAATGCAGAACACAATGCACGATGCAAATCTGCGAAGCAGCGAGACCGCGAAAGGTGAACCGCGATACAGCGAGGGTTCACTGTATCCGAAAGCAGCACTCATAAACTTCTGCTACTAACCCACCGTGCTGACTTTCCTTTCCGGTCGACAAAGTTTCCCCCAAACAGAAGTGTAGTAACGGCAGTGGACGCGAGCTGCAACACCGTCGCCATAGCAACACGTAGAGGCCGCACTGGGAAGGCGTGACGTAGGAAAGGGGGCGGGCTGAATGTGCTCTGCGCCAGATGAATTATTACAGAGGTGTCATGCAATAACCCAACGGGACCCCGAGAAAATGGTGCGGTGCGCAGCAGTACGATAGAATAGAGTTACACGGTTGGCATGAATAACGGGGAAAACAGGTATCACCGTGCCACAATGTGAACTAGAGGAAGTAAAGCGGCTTGCCTCCTGTGAAGGAGGAAGCCATTTTGGTTGGGCGCGACATTCAGTTCTGCACGTAGCGTTTCAGCGGACGTCACACTCGTCAGCTGTGAGAGGACAACGCACGTCACCACACGAGGATAATGACGAGCGACGGTCATGCCGAGAGGAAAGTGGTCTCCTTCTTTATATATTTTTTGCAATAATCTGACAGTGTGATGTATATTGTTGTTGTTTTTCCCCACACAAACCTAAATTTAAAGTAACCGATCTCTAAGACCAAACAAGCACTTGGTCGACGGCTGCACGGTGTCAACCCGTGACGCGGCCGGAGCACCTATCGGCGAGGGGGAGACACTGACAGCTGCCCCCCCCTCTGCCCCCCACCATCACGACCACTCCGACTCCGCAGTGCAAGGAACTGGTGCATTTCATGGAAGCTGAGTCCGTGCATCAAGCCGTGATCATGCTGCCCCCTAAAAACTGCCTACCGAGGAACTACAGCTGCATAGCCGGGCTGTTCGGCAGCCTGGCGGCGGCGAACCCGCGCCTCGACGACGGGGACGACTTCGACACGATGATCGCCACCTGTGAAGCCATAGAGAGCCCCGTGGTGGAGGAGAGGCCGAGGGGCAGAGAGGTCTTCCTGAAGCCGCCGCCGCAGAGTCCCAGTCTGCGCCGCAGGTGCAAATCTCTGCCCACGCCCACGGAGAGAGCAAAGTTAGAGGTGTCGCGCAGCAGAAGTCCGACTAGTCAGAAAAGGGTCCGCTTCGCCGACTCCCTCGGCCTGGAGCTCATCTCGGTGAAGCACTTCGATGACACGGATGAGCCAGAGGTGCCGGAGCGCATACTGGCCAAACTGACCATGGCACACCCCCATCTTAACCACCTGGACACCAAATTCCCGCGTGCCCCCGCGCACTCTATGATGATGGAGTTGCAGTTCACCAACCCGGGGACACTGCCGGGCTTTGAGCAGAAAGTGAGGGAGGTGAAAGTCCTGTTGGAGAGCGTTCAGGTGGACGAATTCAGCATGTCCGGGTTTGTGCGCGTGCTGAATCTGGCTTTCGAAAAGAGCGTCTCTTTGCGGTATTCTCTAAATAACTGGATGACATTTATGGACAGCCTGGCCGCGTATGTCCCCGACTCCAGCAAGGGAGAAACCGATAAGTTCTGTTTCAAGATAGTCATGCCTACTTACCTCGAACACGGGGGCACATTTCAGTTCGCGATTAAATACTGTGTCGGTGGGACGGAGTTCTGGGACAATAACAACGGGAACAACTACAGAGTGCGACGCAACCGGCTCAAGATGTCCCCGCCGCGGGAATGGGAGAACGGATGGATTCACTTTATCTGAGCGTCGTGGTGCTTTTGTGGTCTACGGCGGCACACACTATAGCGTGCGTAATTTGCGCGTGACTGATCACCGGGCACCTCGAGTATGACTGTGGCTTATTAAAGATGTTCATTTTTTGTTTGAAATTGCGAGCTACACAGAGTCGCGACACTGGAAATACTTTCTCATTGTTAATTGAAATATTTGCCCCGGCGCGGTAACATATGTGCGATCAAAGATTACAGTAAACCGCCTTTGATGGAGGGATCCTGGTAGATACATTGCCTTGATGCCAGGGCCTTCTGTTGGTGACCTTCGGGAGGGCATATAGTCACGTTATGTAATGTAGAAGCACGTGCCGCGGGAGACGTGCAGGGCATGGCCAACTTTTGGCATCACTGTGCCTTTCAGGCGATGCTAAAAAATGACGCGATGGCAGGGAGATGTTTTAAATGATCAGTTTGTTTTGCATGTGTGCAAATATATCGTGTTGATAAGAACCAGAAAGCCTCACATTTTGGCTGATATGGATATCAAGCGGACCTATAGAATATATTCTTAGGAGTCTCCTGCAGGCTGGGAGAAACATACACACTTTGTCTTATTGAGTTGACGAACAGAAACATTTGACAGAAACATTTTTTTTATATATAAAAAAAAGACTCGCTGTCATACCATTGAAAATGCCTTATTTAAGCCTTGATGTAGGAAGTTGTGCAGTGAGTATTTTGAATACAGTATTTTCTTCATTTGGCTTGACTAAATGCATTTTATGGCTATCATACTTGAACTTTAAAAGTTCAAAATAAAGCAACTGAGATTTATCTTGTTTGGCTTGTAATCCCCACAAACCAGCAATATATTTGCACCTATTCAACACACATTGTATATTTCTTAACAGATTTATTGAAAAAAGAATATTTAAAAAAGTTCCAAATTTCAAGGGTCCCTAACCAAAGTTCAAAGGCAAAGAAAACGTTGTAGCTTAATTCTAACTGCATCATCTATCAAAGCATAAAGTGTATGTTTATAAATGGGCCTCAACACTCTCGTACTGTGATAAGTAGGAACCACTTGAGCGTTGTGGTTGCACCAAGGAAATACATTTATAGTAGCAATGTTTGGCAGGTTAAATTTACCTCAGATCCTTTCTCTTCTTCTTCTTCTTCTTCAGGTAGATCGTTTTTATTTTTACAGCAATTATTTTCTAGGGAATACATTGAAAACACAACGTGTATTCATTTATATGGTTGATTGCACTGTGGAACTGTCTTTATTGACAAAGTATAGCTATTACTCGGACAAATGGGTTCGACTGCTGTAAAAATGTATGATAATATCCTCACCACTGTGCATGAATAGTGCTGCGCTAAATACCCGACTGAAGTGGTGTCAGCCGCCCGGCTGTTTGAGACTTGTTCACCAAAAGCAGTCTTACCATTTCCAGACAAAAGGTAACCCATGTATTTTTAACTGTTCCCCTGGTGGTCTGCCTCCCACACCTGCTAAAAACCATACGTGATCATGTGCTCTGAGGTGAACATGCTTGCATGTCATAGGAAAACAGCAAATGTTCCACGTGCTTTCTGTGAGTGTAGAATATCACCAATGATTTTAGCAAGTTGAGACTCCAGTTCAGCAAGTAGAGGAACAACAAGCTCCGTGTTTTTTGATTTCCAGTGCTCTGACTAATCGGAAGATCACTTTTGTTTACATCATCACAGCCTTAGAGGGAGGCTTTCCATTTTATGAGCCCATCAGGTCGGGATGTGGATAAAGACTATTCCTGTAAACACTTTGTCTTTGGAGCAGCTCCACTATAAATCCATCAGTCATGTTTGTCTCTAAATCCGGTTGTCAAAGCTATACCTGATGGTGATAGATGGCCAGCACAATTAGAGTGAGCTTTCTCTCCATTTATCACACACAAGCCTGCATTTTCTCACCTGTTAGTTTAATTTCACTGTGGATATAAATGCCCTGGCCTCGACAATGCTTAATGTGTGTTATGTTGTTGAATCAGTGTGTGTTTGCACATTGCTTGTTCTGTAGACCTTGTTCAAACATTCATACTGGACCATACCAGAACACATCATATGAACCATCACTGCTAACACCGATTATACTTTTTAGATTTTAGCATTTGGTTTTGACATGTCCTAACCAGAGTTATGATATACAGTTGCTTAGATAACTGGACATAAAGGAAATTGTCATTTCGTAATGTGGAAACTAGTAAAATACCAGTGGAAAGTTTTGGGCTGGTATTTCCCTCACTGCTGTTTGCATCTCTACCATAAAGAACATGAAGGGCTTCTGGTGTAATTAGATTTTCTTTCTCAAATACATTACAGTTTGCATCAGAATTCAAAGGAATATAGATATGTATATAAATGTCTTAATGTTTCATATTGAATGTCTTCCTGTTCTACGTTTTGTGTATTTTGAAGTTGTGAGGTGAATTGGACAAGTTGTCTTCAGATGATCATGGGAAGTTGGGAAACGACGTACTTGCCCAAACTGAAAAAAATCCAAATGCACACTTGCTATTAATGAGATATATACATATACATTTATATATATAGAGAGAGAGATATTGTATATCATACAATCGTCTGGTTACTAACTGCAATCATTTGTCTCAAAACGATGGTTCCTGCAGAATCTCCCCTGATGTATGTACCATAATGGGAGCAGTGTATCCTGAATGAAAGGAATACATTGGAAACCACTGGGTACACTGCCTCACTAAAATATACGTTTGCTTAGCAATGTGTAGCTGGAGGAATGAACAATGCAAATGCTTTGTTATAAGAAGTTGTGATTACTGATGGAAGAAAACGTGCATGGACAGTGCAAGGGGGATTTATCTACACTCTGAGCCAGAGTGGTGATCCCAGATCACTAATGAGCGACTTATGATTGTAAATGTACTGAGCAGAGTCAGTCAATGCAGGTCTTATGCACTTTGAGTGAGAACAAGAGAAGGGGTCGGGTTGAAAGTCACCATATATATGTGTTATATGTAATGTTTTACTGCTCTTCGCTGTCACTTTGTGTTATTAATAACCATTCTATGGTACTGAATTGACTGTCAAGTTAGTCTTTTGGTTTTGTAAATCCTATGCAACCGTCTGTTGTAACATCTGAAGTCATCCTATATCATAATATGTGCTCTTTTGTTTTCTCTTTGGAAGTGAACCATGTTTGCATGTTTAAAATACCTGTATTTGTACTCTTATATTTTGTTAAAACAATGGTTAATAAAGGCCATTTGTGATGGAAACTAAATTCTCAACCAGAGATTGTATTTCTCAAACTTCCTGCGTTATATTTAGCGACCGTAGAATAAAATCTGTTAAACAGTAGTCATCAGTTGTTTCGTCATTAGACTTAAATGTATGTGTATATATATATTGCATGTACTGTGTATACGTACATACAGCAGATGTATATGTACGTATCCTGCTGGTCCCCTTTCATAAAGCAGCATACTGCAGTGGGCTGTAATCATCGCCATTGCAGACATGGCTGAGGACATGTCCTTGAATCGATTGCAGTCCGACACCACGCCTCCCCCTGCATGTGGAAACGGGGATTGGAGCCTTAATCACACAGAAATTTACGAGAAGCAGCATGGATAAACTCTTATAAAAAGATTATGTTTGATCTTTTTCACTTTAAGCCACATCCTCATGCACGTATTTTCTCAAGGGCAAAATGTTTTGTTCATCTATTTAACTATTGATTGACTTTAGTGGAACATGCAGCTGCATTATAATCAGTTTAAAGTATTTTGTTTAACAAATATTGAATATCAAAATACAATACATTTTCACTTTTAACAGGTGTACTGGCTTTTTCTGTAAATAGCCTATTATCATATTTGAAATAAAAAACCAACCGGTATTTAATTAAATAAAGCCAAAGTCTAGAGTCCACCTATCAAGTCTCCAACACTTTTATTAAATAAATGAAATGGCTTATAATGGCACTTTAACATAATGATTGAGGATGGAAAAGTGAAGTCTGATACCAGAGCTGTTATTTGGGAAACTAACAGTGAATTTGTGTTGCATCTAAAGCTTCTTTAGTGCATGTGTGGCAGGTGTATGTTGTGTACATGTACTGGGATTAGCAACGTGATCCTGCCTAATCGCTGTGTCAGTGAGGACTTATCTGTTTCGAAGGAAGATCAAGCTTGTTTTGTTGTAACTGTGTTGAAAGCATCCGGAAAGTTTGTAGCGGCTCCGCATTCCAACTCAATGTTTTTTTTTAAACTAAAAGTCCATATGGCAAATCAATAAAAGCCTGCTGGGAGATTATGATTTAATTCCATAGTGCGAGTCACTCAGCGCCTCGCGCAAAGTGCAAAATCTAGTAATCACCCCCCATAAAGATAAAGAGAGATTCAGATATCTAATGTGAGACATGATCATGATTGGCCTGCGGTTTTGCACCTTTTTCATGTTTTTCACTATTTGTGAAAAAAAACACAAGATATTCTGTACAAACATCAACCAATCATTTCACTGCAAACTTGACTTTTGGCACGAGTGTGTTTCTACTGAATTTACAGAAGCCATGAGCACATTTCCTGTATTTGTCAGGGTAATTACCAAATGTGGTAAACCGGAAACAGTGTTTTAAAAAGTGTTTTATCACGTCTGTGTACCAACAGCTGCTTACATAACAGCCGTGCTCATGTGAGGATGACGGTGTGATTGTTCCCTGCCTTAGGCGTCGGCCTTTATTGGACTGCAACCACAGAGCCTTTTTCATCCCCATTGCCTCTCCTGGCTCACCAGAACCTCGGCCTGCCGCTCTGTTATTGTGGTCAAGTCGACGCACAAATAGGTTTCATGATCTCTTGTTTTAAAAATGGGTTTGGGGAGTTATTCAGAGAAATGCTGTGTCAGAAAATTCATCCTGCTCAGCCACATTCAAGGGAATATACAGTCGTAACATTGGCTCAGTGAGCGCTGCAGCTGAATTCTGAGTTGACTAAATGGTCTTTGACAGCTTGGGAAAATGTTTTTTTTTTTTTTACGTGTCTGCTTGCACTAAGATCGCTTCCTGGTCTGGTTGATTACAGCAATTCTTCCTCTTTTCTCTCCTCTTAAGTGTAAATCATGTTGCTTTCCCCCAAACCTTTAACCTGTTAAAACAACAAATGTCTCAAAACACATTCTTTCCTAAACAGGGGTAAGAGAACAGAGGTAAGAATCCAACGTGCCAGGCGTCAGAGTTAATCCTTGTCAAACAACATAATTGTCTTCTTTACTTATCTTCCTCCTTCTTTACAGCACATGTCATATCCTATCAATCCCCACTGAATGCTCCCAGCCTCCTTGTTTTATTATCAGTACATATTTTATCTATTGTCTTAATTGATCTGATCCTTTGAGAATTTTTATTACTATTAATATATACATTATTAATGGAAATCCCATGTGAGCCCAAGTATTTCACAGGTGAAAGGTCCAAAATACACAAGTGCTTGTTGTGACCCCTACAGTTCACAAAGACATTCAGTGTACATTGTGAAATATAGATGGAGGCGGCAGCTCAAGATGCAGGAGGAAGTGCAGGAAAGAGGATACAGTTTAATCTATTGGCCCATTCATGTTCAACCCTGTAAGTAGGTCAACCATAAACAGTGAGATACGTCACTGTTTTTTAGGTAAAGGTAGACAAAAAAAACTAACATGAGCACACACAAATAACCAAGAGGAAAACCCTTGCCTGTATTTGTGTGGAAGTGTTCCTGACTTATAGCTCTCAGTGGAAGTTTCCACCATCTCTAAAAGGCCTGTTTATGAGCCAAAAAGATGATTCGCTTCCCTGCACACTATATTTAGACCAGGAAATTCTTCCCAAACAAAACAGTGGCAACATGCCAAAGCTACATACTGTCTGGTAAGCTTTGTAATTTAAAACAGGACTGCACCCCAAAAAAAATTGACAAATGTTTAGTTGCTGCTGTAAGTTACTTTCTTAATGTCGCGGAAATGATTGAAAATTGCACAGAATACATGTATCCTTCATCTGCTTGTAGCGGCTACAGTCACTATGTCTAGATCATAGTAAGCTTTTTGCTATTTACCTCACTGTTTTGGTTTTCGGGTGCAGCAGGCAGCTGTTTACAGCAAAGATTCTTTAAAGTTCAACCTGCACAGCACCGTCGGCAGAGAGGCAACGACTGGCTGGTTTACACAGTGGAGCTTTTAGCAGCTAGATAGCCTGATATCTCTGTCAAGAGTTGATAGAGGGAGACCAAATATTAATATTGGACTCACACTCGTCCGGAGGCCAGAACCCTGACTCCACATTAATTATATTGCTGCTCTGTGATGGCAAAAAGGTTATTGCAGGTCAGAGAAAAATGAACACTATGTATTCAGCATTGGGAATACATAAAAAATCTGAAATAAGAATCCTGAAAAGTAGTATTCCTGTCTATTTCATGAGAATGTAAAGTGCTACAGTAGGTTGATTGTCTCAGCCATCATTGACTGTTTAGTGTTTTCTTATCCATCCATTTGCTGATGCTCTTCAATAAATGAAATTTATTTAATCATTTGCCCATTCTATTCATTACTATCTTCCCTCTCATCACATTTCTTTTATTCCAATAACGCAATGAGCATTCAGACGGCTAAAGACACAGTTCATTTGTCTTTTGGCCAGAGGCACACTCGTAAATAGCCTATTGACTGTTTGCCCATTCCATCAGCTCTGCAGTATGCTACTCAGCACACTTATATAAATTATACATTTGAGTGAGCGCTTGTTGAGGAACCTTGTGGTGGGAGGAGATAATCATTGATGTTGGGCATTAAGCAATACGACCTGGCTCAACCATCGAAAACAAGGTATTTACGACCCTGTTGGACAGTTGGGTCCACGCTATTTTCTAAAAAGAATATATGTAAAGAATGTAAACAGGGTTAGAAGGTGGTGTCTTCGTGTCGCGTAGAAGTCACAGGCGATGCGGTTGGCTTCATTTGATTATGTCATTGGAATGGTGGGTTGCACAGGGATGCAGTGGTTAGCATGTCGCCCGCACGCCAGGCCTTCTGTGTTGGAGTTTGCATGTTCTCTCGTTGTTAGTTTGAATGCATGAATGGACTGGAACAAAAAGGTGTAGCTGAGATGATGACATGAATGCCGAGATACGACAAAGTGAATGAAATAGTCTTGACTTCGGACTTTTTCCATTCTTACCAAGCATTATAGAATATTAGAATGTCAGAGTTGGTTGCTTGCTTTGTCGATAAACCATTATAACAGTCTAGCTAATTAACTGGTCCACATGAATATATACAGTGTGTGTGTATGTGTGTGTTTGGCGAACATTAGGAATCTCCTCCTGAACATTTATTGAGGCAAAATACAGCATGAAACTGTTTTAACTTTTTTAGGGAGGGCCTTCACTACAAAAGTAACATACAAAGACAGGATCTATCAACCTGGTGTGTCTCTCCAATCTATCAAGAACCGGAGCCAAAGATGCCAGACTCTCACTGTGTGTCCCTTTATATGCTCAATGGGTGGACTTTAGCCCCCCCCCCGATTCTCCCTCCTCCTCATTGTCTCTTCTGCAGAGGTGCCATCGTGTCACCAGGAATGACATCACTGATTCTGACCCCGCCTTCTTTTCTAAATAAAAAACATGTCTGCTGTTGACGGGCAGGACGGGGCCTGTGTGTGATCCGGCAAAACGCCACTGGCTTACGTTCAAATATTTGTCTGCCTGTTTGTTTGGGGATGTCTCGAAGAAGTTGTCAAGCATAAACACAAAATGACTGCCATATTGTTTGTACACACCCCTCTGTGTGTGTGTGTGTTTGTGTTTGAAGGGGGGTCTGTAAGTATATTTAGATCTCCCTCTCTCTGCGCGGCTACTCTCTGGTAACCTGAATCCTATCATTTTCACCCTAGTGGCTACATATCCATGTTACCTTTGGGGTGCACTCACAACAGGTCTCATGAAAAAATGATGTGGCTGCACTCCTCTCTCTGCGGCGGTCTTCAATCCCCAAGCACTCTCTTGTGTCCCTTACTCGCTCCCACAGACAGTGCAGGTCACATGGAGCGCACGTGTGACTGAATGGATGTGTTGTAGTCTTAAAGGGACCCTTAACGCAGCCACTAATACACACTCCACGGCTTTGAACATCCACCCATGGGTGCAGGAGTGTGCCCAGGCGTGGGAGCATGTGTCCACAATCTGTCCAATAGCTAGAAACCCTGGATGAGGCCAGTCTGAATTGAGCTGAACTATCAAGCTCATAAAAATGTTATGTAATTCTCTCAGTAGGCTGTTTATGTTTTGATTTGTGTTCTGGTTCAGCCTTATTATATACTTGTATAGTTGAATGTATATATATATATATATATATATATATATATATATATATATTCCTATAAGACAGACACAGTTCTGAAGTGTGTTTAAGTGTGTTTTAAGCACACGTGTCAAAGATAGTGTTTCTGTGTGATGAACCAAAGCAATGTGCTTCATGCAGACTCAGCATATGATGAGTTTTGCTCCTGAGGATTTGAGTTTACTCTCTGCTGCCCTCTTTCTGTAACCTGTGTTACTTCAAGTATGGCAAAGAAACGTCAGGTTTCATACTTCATCTGCAAATCAGTGAGGCTGTCCATGGGGAGTATACGCTTGTCCAGGGTGCGATTTGACAAAAAAAATCTAGAAATCTAGGACGTGGAAAACCATCACAGTAGGCTACTAGTATAAATAACAAATAAAACTATGTCTAAAGCATGTTAATATGCAAAACCAATACAAAAGTAATAGGCCATCACTCACAGTAATGCAGCTTCGCACTGCTCGTATTATTAAAGAGCTGGTTCCTATTCTCTGCTACGGAACCCACCATGCTCCCCCCTCAGCGCAATTCCCCCGATGGGATCTAAAGTCCAACTGGCTTGATGCTCACTTTCACGCGCATGGACGGTTTAGCTACGAGGAGGAAGCAGAATTAAGCGCCGATCTGCGTCACGAGCGCACGCGCACCCCTGCGAACACTAAAATGTTACAATGTGTTTGTGTTGGATGACATTGAGAAATTGACACTGAAAATTGTTAGATTTCAAGAGTTTAAGTTAAGTTGCATTCATCGCTATCAAGGGGGGGGGGGGGGAATCCTTGTCCCCCTGGAGATAAAAATAATTTAGCAGAGGGGATTGAAAAACATCCCCCCCATGGGTTTTGCTGATGCCCAAATGACCGGACCATAAGTGCTCATGAGCTAGCGCCAAGACATGTTGCCGACAGTCAACAGGGATCACTACCTGAATGACTGCCCCCCAATCATTCTCCACAAAGATTGGCCTTTTACTATTACACTCCAGCTTTTCGACAACGGACTTCCAGCACTTACCTAACGAGGGATCATTTTTCTTAGCTGCAATGAGAGCCTCCCGAGTAAGTGGCAAGGGTGCAGAAGAGTCAGCCAGCGAGACTGAGTCGGTAACCTTTTCACTAGGCTCATCTGTGGTATTGCTTATTGGCGCACCACCCGGGGACACACTTTTCCCAGAAAGGACAGAAGCAAACAAGGAATCAGACAAGTCAACCTCCTGGGCCTGCTTACAACTCTGCGCTCTAGTGGTCACACTAGCGACAAACACCTGAGGATGTTTTATGGCCAGCTCATCATTTTCCAACTCAGGAATGGGGGTGCACACCACTTCTGGAACAGGATACACTTTGCCACCTGCAATATCATTCCCCATGATGAAGTCAACACCATTAATAGGGAATCCTGCCCTGGTACCCACCGTGAAAAACCCTGAGCACTAGGCTAGACTTTACATGAATTTGGTATAGCGGTGTCGGCACAAAACCCATTTCAATACCCCTTACAATCGCACTCACACTTGAGCTGAGACCCAACGGCAGAACATCAGACAGGATCAGTGACTGCGAACAAGCAGAGTCTCGCAGTATTTTCACGGGGCGCAGATCCTCCGATTTCCCTGAGAAAGACACAAAACCATTAAAGATGAACGGTTTAAAACAGTCATCAGGAACTTCAGGGGCTACGGACTCCAAGGACTGGACTCTGGGAGAAGTTTTAATCAACCCCACACCCTTAGGTTTCGGAAACGACCCCTGCTGCTTCCGCTTCCATGAGTCACAATTAGCTACCAAGTGACCGGACTTGCGGCAGAAGAAACATAGTTTCTCGGGTTTTGGACGCAAGAGAGCTCGGTCATAACCCATTGGAAGACCAGATTGGTTGGGAGATTCACGTGGAGAAACATCACGTAATAAACGTGATGTTTCTCCACGTGAATCTCCCAAAACGGCTTTATGCGCGAGCGTAAACTCATCAGCAAGAGTGGCAGCTTGCTGACGGGGTGGACGTTTAAATACACAGTAGTATGCTCAGGTACGCAGTTTTTAAAACTCCTCCAACAACATGCAACTCACGCAATGCAGACAGATCAGCGACCTTACATGCCGCACACCACCTGTCAAAAAGGATCCCTTTCTCTCGCGCAAAGTCAACATATGACTGGCTCTGGGTTTTTCTAAGACCACGGAAATGCTGTCTGTAGGCCTCAGGCACCAGCTCATATGCTTGCAAAATAACACTTTTAACTTTATCATAAGTGAGCCCGTCCTCCACAGACAAAGAGGAGCAGGCCTCTTGAGCCTTACCCACCAACTTACACTGCAGCAAGATAGCTCACACGTCGTTAGGACAGACAAACTGGGAGAAGGCGAACTACCGGTGGTAACATTATGTTAGGCCAATGTAAAGCAGCAGCAATATGCTGAAATGCGCCAAAGTAGGCTTCTACCTCAGACTCTCGGAAAACAGGCACCAGGGAAATGTGCTTACTCACGTCAAAAAGGACAGACAAACTGGGAGAAGGCGAACTACCGGTGGTAACATTATGTGCAACTCCTAACCCAGCTTGTATCTCCATCTGACGCATCTTTAAGGTAGTCTCTGCCTCCAATTGCTTCAGCTCTAATTCTCTGCAAAGCTAAAAATCCCTCTCTTTCTCCTCTCTCTCGACCTGAAGGCGAATTAACCGCACCCTTAACTGGCTATCCATCTTAGACCCCGGTGATGAATCTACCGACATGGGTTCAAACCTGGGCAAGGTGACCGGCTGTTGTTCGGCTCCCTCATGTCGAACAACCGGAGTAACATTGATGGGTGTGATTGATATCACAATATCTAACCGATAAACCTACCGATATCCACAATGATGGAAGTACGAGCAAACAAAAGATCCCGGACGAGCCCCCAATACTGTTGCGTCCCTAAATGGTCTAGAAGTGGGGGGACGCAAACAATGTAGAAATAATAAACCCGGGATCTTGACCAGCGGTAAAAGATGTATTTAATAGACCCAAAACAACGTAAAATAACTGAAAACGATCTCCAAAAGGAAGACAAGAGTGGATTCGTTTTCACTACGACTACTTCTTCTTCTTAACTTCTGTTTTCCACTCCGAGCAGCAGCACCCAACACGACTCTGGCCTCTGCGGACATTCCCCCCTCGATATGGCTCGGCACAGCAGAAAGGCAGAACAATCCTGAGTTCTGCCTTTTTGGAGAATAAATCCCTTTTTGTTGTTGAACCCTGCATCTACGTCTCACCCCTCTTCTACTCTGCAACTCGACAACTAAACCGTGACATTAATTTGTTAATTGTTGCTATGTTGGGTCAAACTTATACTATTCTAATAAACCAGAAAGTTGTAAATATGTCATATTGTCATGTCTGTTGTTGGAAATTTGCACTTAATTTTAGAGATGCTTCCACTGCAGTTAATGTTTTGGGGTTAAGAGCTGACACTGAAATAGTAATTTTTAAAATTAGTGGCCGGGTGTGCGACGTATACTCTGGAGCGACTTACGTGTAAACATTTTCGAACATATCATGTCATTTCACATTTTCACACTAAACCGCAAGAGGGCGCTCTAGGCCTGTGTTGATAATTTCCACATCGGCGGTAACTTATATCCGTATACATCGGTCGCATATATCCTCAAAAGCGCTCGCGTTTCCGCGTCTGGGGTGTCCTTAAGGGCAGACGGCCTCGGGACCCCTGTGCCCCGTCGCGCCAACAAACCTCACCCTCTCGCAGGGGCGCCTGTCGAGCCGTCATGTGCGAAGCCGGCTGCCGGTAAACTAAAAGTTTACAAAAGTTTGACTCCAAGAAATGGCCCCATACAGCACGACACAGCACGAACAACAGCTTGCAGTCACGGCCGGCGCCCATAGCTGCTTATGAGCGCCGGCCCTGGCTTTTCTCTGGACTCCAAAACTGCAAGGCTGGCGACACTGCTTGGCCTTGGCCCCAAACCTGGAATGGTAATAACACCACCCATCCTCACGCTGCCGGCGGGCTGTTGCAGAAGCTGCAGTTTCCGATCCGTCCTCCGGGCGTGGGAGCGGTGCAGACGTGTGCTGGGGGGGCAGCAGCGCGTGGACGAATCATCCAGCTCTGCTTTTTTAGGCGGAATGACCACCAAGAAGAGGTGGTGAGGAGTGAGTGGAATGGACCTTGTTTTGGTCAAAAAGGTCGCAGTCCAGTTCTCTAGGACACAGAGAATCACCCTGTTCTGCTATCTTACTTGACCGGGTTAAGAATATTTTCTTTGAATGTTTCTTAACTTTTTTCACCTCTGCCGGCGTCTTTTGCAGAGTGACCCTGTCCTCCTTCTCCACCAAGAAGAGTCTCTCGGTTGAGGAAGGAGGTTGTGTCCAGGTTGTGTTCCTGCTCACAAGCCTCTTAATGAGCCTTATCTGTCCGGACGCTCAACAGGTTCGCAGAAGACAGAGAACAAAGGCCACAACATGAGCCTGCTGGCAGCAGAGCAGCACAGGCGATCGCCCCCGTCTCTTGGGCCCAGTCATCAGAAACAGCCTCAGAGCCTTCATCTGTCTGACGGACATCCCTCTCTCTCGTCCCTCTCCCCCTCTCACACTCCATCTGGACTCTTTCGTGTGACCATGATCATTGACAATACCCAGTGCATGCCGATCACACGCTCTCTCAACTTTGATCATGTGAATGTTTTTTAAATCATGACCTTATTTGCAGGTTCCTGTATATCAGACCACACGGAATGGGACACAATGTGATATACAGCTACCACAGACTTGCAAACATGTTTATCTGCTCGTCAGCAACAACAAGTTCATGACTCTGGTTATTTGCGAGGTGTGCTAAAGCTTGCCCCCTCTTCACCTCGCTCATTCGCCTTCATCTTTGCCAAAGACTTGACTGTTGCCGTGGTGACCTACTACAACATTGTAAGAACCCAGACTTCCCAATCATGTGTCAGGAATATATACTATGTGGTCATACTGGCAGATGTATCACACCGACCGAACTTAAATTGTAACAAAGAATATCCGCTAATTCATCACAGCAGCCGTCGAACATAGCTGACACCTCCGTGCAATGAGGAAGATGTTTTGGCAGGAGATGAGTGGAAGGGCTTAGGATTTTGGCTTTGCTGTGTGAATGTGTAAGAGACAATAGAGCCGGCCTCTCAAGTGCTCTCCACCCCGTGTTGTTTCAGCTGTGGAGCCTCTGGGAGAGGAGAGAGAGACAGAGACAGAGAGAGAGAGAGAGAGAGAGAGAGAGAGAGAGAGAGAGAGAGAGAGAGAGAGAGAGAGAGAGAGAACAACAGGCACAACAGACAGACAGACAAAATGACAAACAGCACTCCATCCCTACTGACATATAATCCACAAGTGCAAGTAATGTTGTTAAAGTTGTTAAATAATGAATGAATGTACGTTTTAAATTATATATTCTTCATTCATCATGATGTTCATCAAATGTTTTGAAGCCTCATTCAAATTTTAAAAAGTGAAAATGGATTAAATTAGTTCAAGTCACCAAATAAACAGCGACATAATATGTTTGTGTGTGCCTACGTGCGTAAAAAAGGCTTGCACGTCAGCTGTTGCATGTGATAACAGGAGCATTTCAATTACCGTTTCACGGTAACCCATTTAAATGAGAAAAAAATAGAGGTTGTGACTTGGTACGAGTGCAGTCTCAAGTCACACAGTCAATTGCCAATATGCAATTGTTCGTTTTCAGTTGTTGTTGTCGAGAAACTAATTCAATGGAAACCCAATGAAGACAAGAGCATGGTGCATTAATTTCATAAAATGTTGCATTTGCACGGTGTCTGGAGGGAATGACATGTTCACAGTTTCCCCTGCAGAAGAGCTGATTTATTCATTTAAACAGAAACAAATAAAGATAATTGTTAATAATTAATTAATTGTTGATAATTGTTAATAATTGTTAATAATTGTTGATAATTGCATTTAACTGCTTTTGAAAGGTTGCTCTTTCCTGTTGTGACACATCAATTGAGGACACAAATCAATTGTGATTCATGGCTGACTTTTTCATGACAAACAATGATTCAATGTATAAGACAACTTAATTTTCATATCATAGCTGCTTTCAACATCCATTTATTTGGCCATAAACTAATGTCATTATAAAACTGAATTCAGAAGCAGAAAAGGCATCCATATTTCAACATTCCCAAATCGATCATATAAAACAATACAATAGTGTATTGTAGAGTATCTGTAGTGGATTTTTTGGGCCTCATGATGGCAGCAGAGTCACATACCGTGAGTGGGTTCTACCAATGTGAGACTTAACAAGGAAATAAATTGTAACCTTGTCCTCAAATCCTTTGGGGGTTCTGGTAACGATTCATGCTTAAAAACACCCTCATTGGCTTCCTTTCTCTCTCTCCCTTTCTCTCTCTCTCTCTCTCTCTCCCTCCCTCCGTGTCTTGTGGGGAGGAATTGTAAGGACTGCTGCCTATTAACAAGAGTCTGTGAGAGAGATGTGTTGAAGTGAGGCCAGCTCCGCTCTCAATCCGAAGAATGTGTTGGCATATACAAGGGGCGCCACGCAGATGGAACTTTAATTCATTTACACAAAAAACCAGAACAATTGTAAAAAGCCCACACCGCTGAGAGCCTGACAGCTTAGGTAATAACGGCAGCAACACAACTTCCTCTAACCTTTTTTTAATAGATTTTGCACATTGAATGGGGAGATAGTGTGTGTGTGTGTGTGTCAGATGGTAGAGGTGGGCTGTGAGAATGCCAAGTTTCCCCTGTGGACGGCAGCTGTTGTGATAAACACACTGTCTAGTAGCAACAGATCCTTCCAAGATGGTTAGCCGCCTCTCCTCTCCTACTTTCCCTCTCATTTCTTCCAAGGCTGTGTTAAATCGAAGGGAAATGAAAACAATAGCCCGGCCCGGTCTGCAGGCCGCCGCCGTCTGCAGGCCGCCAGCAGCTCTGCCAGCCTGACAATAAGTCACAGAGAGTCTATGAGAGAAAGAGGGAAATCCACAAAACTGTTTGGAGAAGGTATTTAAAAAAGAGGTTTCACACAGGCAGTGAATTGAGCAGAACAGAGAGATCAGGCCCTCTTTTTGTCAACATGTTCGATGGAAGCACACTTTTATCTTTTCAATTGAGGCCAGAAAGGTGGCAGAGGTCACAAGATTTAAAGGAAACACCATCATTTCCTTTTCCCAATAGAGAAACAGACTGGGCTTACTCTGACATCTCACCATTGTTACAAAAATACATTCAATATAAAGTTGATTTGGGAATTAGTGCTGTTATTTCACTCATTCCATGAAAGTGTAAGGGGTGTTCCGCTCCAAATAAGTCTTGGATTCTGGTATTTAGTTTGTAGATGGTGGATTCATTAAGTATTACAGTATACAGTGACTGTCTTTTTAATTATTTTTTTACATTCAAAAGTGTATTTAAGGTGTTAGTTTACAAATGAAATCTAGGGAAATATTTCACATATCTATTAATCTGGCAGTTATTAAACTTTGGATACAAGTCAGCAAATAATAACAGAGAGAATATCCCACTAATTAAGTGTTAGTTTTCTCCGTTGAGGTTTATGACAGATGAAATGTTCAGGTGCGAACAGCACACACGCCCTTTCATTCATTCTGAGCCTCACAGATTTAGTCATCAAAGTGCTGTCAGGTCTTGTCAAATGACGTTGGTTTCCATGATCTCTAGCTCGCCGCAGTCGTACCCACGTTGTTGAGTGATGTTGTAAAAAGGGTTGGAAGACACAGAAAAACATTCGCTGTGGTCACGACAGGCCCAAACGTCAGGCACCCATGCAGAACGGGTTCTTTGTCCCCGCACTGACCTACTCGTTGAGTAAAGTAACTCATTCAAACAGCCACACTGTGTGTGAGTAAGTCATGTGTGCGTTTCCAGCTCTGGGACTAATAAACACGCCTCATGCTTTTGTTCGGTTTGCATGCTGACCCTCTTACCTGCAGGGTGCTGCTAGTCTGCTATGTGACCTTCGGGTGACCTCCCCGGAGTGGGCCTGCTGCCCGCTGAGGGCTGTGCAGAACCTTTTGGCCCCGCAGTACCTGTTTGACACAGTGATTGGGTTACTTGCTGTGTGTCGGAGTGAACAGGTACTTCCCCGCCTATTCGGGGCCTTGGCGCAGCGGGCATCTGCACAGGCACACAAAGATCCTATTTACGTTTTCCACTCTCCTGGAAGCACAAGCCACAGGCGACCTGTGTGTGCGCAGATCTATAAACATACATGTCGATTTCAGTGTGTTGTGAGCTCACCAAAGCTCTTGGGACCCTCTGAGAGGGTTTTCAGTGTAGGGGAAGTTGAAGAGGACTGAAAAAAAACTTTAAAACAATCACTGTGTTTGAGTGTTTGTAAGCGTTATGCGTGAGGTCTGTTTAAAGTAGTTGATTCATTAAATTGTTTCCTTCCCCCTGTGAAGGTATCCACTACAAGCTTAATGTAACTTAGTGGGGTATTATGTATCCTTCTCACACTGCCTCTCTTCTCTGCACTATGGCCTCTGTCCAATAGCCCTGAACGCACACCCAATGATCGCAGTCAGTGAGCCAATCCATCATGGGAAGTTTGCACTGATGAGAAGAAAAGGAGAAAAAAAAGAGCTTGAGGAGGCGAAAGAGAGTAACAGACATGGGGTTAAAAGAGGGAGAAGAGGGGAAGGGAAAGAAGATGTGGAGCCTTGATTACGGTGTCGGATGAGGAAGAGGATGCTGGCTGATGGCCGGTGTGAAGGGACATATGAAACCTGGACAGGGATGTGGAGGGTGAGGGGTGAAGTTGCCATTAGTGTGTGTGTGTGTGTGTGTGTGTGTGTGTGTGTGTGGATTTGTGGGATCATGACAACATCAGACAAAAGGTTGAGGATTTATGCTGGTCAGAAATCAGCACCAGAAACCACGCGGTCATGATCTAAACCCAACAATGGAAGATTGGACAAATGCAGCTGCTGCACTGCTTGAAAATGCAACAATGTATGACAGGCCAGACCACCACTAGACTATTATGTTACCAGAGGATGGATATCAGAGAGTTCGAGAGCGAAAATAACTTATCCAGTCTGTGTGTGCATGCATGTGTGTGTTTTAAGTGTGAGGACCTGATTACGGACGCAATGCTAGCAGCAAAAGTTTTATCTTTAAACAAATAAAGAAACAGCCGAGTAAACAAAGCAAATCATCTCAGAGTTATTGATACTTATTATCAGCTTAGGACCTCTGAGGCAACTTGGAAAAGGTTGCAGCTGACTAGAGGTAATAAAATTTAGAGAAAAGTGGCTGGAGAGAAGCAAGAGGGTAGATGGAGCCAAAGCAGTTTGAAGGAGTGGAAAAAATAGGGAGAGAGAAGGAGAGAGTGAGAGATTTCAAACGCATGGCTGTGTGGCTGGCTGTGCGCTCCTGTTCTGCTGGGCGGCCGTGGCTGGCTAAATAAACAATCCTAATTGGCTGTGGAGCCCCACTAGTCTGGGGTTTCACTCGCTTTCATCCCCGGAAAAACTGCTGGGAACCTGTGGGAGACCCGAGGTGAGGCATCCTGGTAAACACACATGTGCTCAATCACGTGCGTACAAGAGAACTCGCAGACTTGTATGTACAAAATAGGGTAAAACTGGATTGAATACACAGAGGCTGCTTTTTTCACCTGTGCTCTTTCTGTCGTCAGGGTGGCAGCGTCACGTGACAATTGGTGCGTGTTCTGCGGTGAGTGGTCTCCCCTGCTTGAGCTCAGAGGAGACTATGTGGCCACCTGCTTGGCACATCTGGGGGATGAGAAATGCACACACACACACACACACACACACACACACACACACACAAGATTTCTTGTACACACAGATATAGATGCAGACTTAGACACACACAAAAACGATTCATATCGCTTAAATACACAAGGACACCGACATAGCCAGAGCACAAATTACTCAATTACACTAATGTTGTTACAACCTTGACACAGGAACAAATAAAACACTGCACACTTCATCCATCATGGACCGTTTAGCTGTAAACAATTGATGAAAAAATGAATAGCGATCCCTTCATTGTATGAACACACATGCTGTCCAAGGTACGGTACATTACAGCACCTTTCAGAAACTGTTTGTGTGGCAGGACGTCTTGGTCCGGATGGAAGGGACACGTCTTGGGATTTAGTTCTCTCTTATCTATCTAAAAGCAAAATGCTAAATGTTTAACATACTGATGTTTAACAATTATAATGTGCACCATGTCACTTCATTGTGCTATGTGACTTATGTTAAACACAACGGACACCTGAGGGTATTACAGTTTTAAGGTAGTATTATTTGTGAAAGAATCAGCACATGATTTATCACATGCAAATTAAAGAATGAACGTTTGCTCTCCGTCATCTGCGATTCCAGAGCTCATTGTGCTTTCACGGCTCAAGGGTCAAGAGTCAAAGGGAGCGTGCATAAAGATGACTTTGACCCAAACACAGCGGCCCAGCCTGCCTCCATCCTTCCTCCCACCTCAGCTTTTTCTTTTCATCTGACAACCGGCTCACACTGCTCCTCGCGTGACCAACACACCCCAGGAAGCCAGGAGATCCTGCGTGTAGTTTCCTCTGATGTGTGCGTGCAGGCGTGTGCAGGGCATTGACGACTCCTGACCTGCAAGTTGTGTGTACGTCAGGCACCTAATGTATCAAACAGCACCTTTGTTCACTAAAGCAAAATGAGCAGGAGACAAGGAGCTTTTCTACCTGGTTTGCAATGTCCCACTCACAAATGCACGGCAAAACACACGGGTGTGCGCGTGGACGGGGGTTAAAGGGCAGAACCTGAGAAGAAAAAGTCCCTTGACAGCTGCAACTGCATGTGCTTGAATGTGTGTCTGTGAGGGGTTCACATAAAGGCATTTGCTTCTGACTGGGGTGATCTAATTGCCAAACCAAGACCAATGCACAGCACACACAAACACACACACAAACAGACACACACAGGCATTAACACATGCCAGGGGGAGATGGGGTGGAGGTGGAGTGCTGCACGGATTAGAAAGGATGGACAAGGGTTGGGATTATTTGATAGGGAGGGGGGTGGGCGCTAATCACTTTTCCAGGGACCACTGTGAAGATGTTGTGTCATCAGCATTTCCCTGACACCTCTTTCATAGCGAGAGACGGAGCGAAGAGAGGGTAAAGAGGGAGAGGCTGAGGGCGCGCTTCTTCCGAAAGGTGGCAGGCGGCCAACAGCAACAGCCGACTCCAGTAGGTCGGCGCAGGAAGTGGGGGGGATAGGAGGAGGACGGTGGGTGCTGTTAAGTCCTTATGTTTGCACCCTGCACTCCTCAAGCGTTCCGGGTTTGTTGTTCCCGAGCCAGAGGGCCTTTTCGGCTGGGCCGCTCCCAGAGGACTCGTTACACCTGCATTCCTATCCCATTATTCCAGGCGTCTCTTCGCGAGCGCCACCGTTCCTCGCGTTCCTCTTGGCTCTCCTCTTGCCCCCGGATGTCCTGTATTTTCATCCTCGTCATTACCTTTTGGGTTATTAGCTGCCGCTCCTGAGGTGAAAGGCGGTGGTGTGTCAGAGAGGAAAAGGATAGAGGGGCAGGAGACTGAAAGGCTGCCACAGACCCAGTGGATGTGTGCATGCTTGTGTGTGTGTGTGTGTGTGTGTGTGTGTGTGTGTGTGTGTGTTTGTGTTGGTTTGTGCTGGTTTGCGGGACCATCTGGTCTTCAAACTACAAAAAAAAAAAAAAAGTCAAACCACTGGTGTGTAAAAAGTGAAACAGTTATCTAAAGTTGGTACGATCATTGCAAGCGGGACACTGCAACAAACAGGACGCCAAAGTGAGGGACGTTTGGAAACATCTGCTACAGAGAACAGGTGTCGCTCCAGCTCCACGTGGAGCCCTGACGGCCCAGCAGGGAAGCAGCCACCAGGGCCTCTCATCCCTTGCTCCTACACACTCTTACTTTCTCTCTCTCCGTTGGTCTTCTGTTGTCTCCTCTGTCTCCTGCTCTCCCCTTCTAAATGTTCTTCTCCTTCTCCCTGGCGGAGCCTTCTTCCGTTGTGTCTTCATGACCTGCGAAGAGAGGAATGTTCTTCAGAAGTATGCCAAGGCTTTTCAAGGTCTCTTATGGGTGGGGCCTGGAGCCTCAGGCCTGGGAGGAGCCTTGTGACTGAGTGGCATGTGCAGGTGAAGGTACAGGTCAACCTTGTGTCAGGGAGGACACACACACTCACAGGCTATGCACCCCTGGGAAAGAGTTTAGAGGCCAAGTAAAGCAGTGACAAAAGAAAGTAGAAGACTCCCGTGACTATATTTAATTGGAAATGTGGCCTGTAGCTTTCTCTTTTTTGCGTTCCCTACTCACTGACATGGAGCGTAGCGGAGAGTGTCATTTTCTCAAACTAATTTGATTTTACTCAGAAAGGTCTGCTATATGGTGGGCGATGGTGGCGCATAGGAGTAGAGAGGGTGCGTTGGGGACTGTAAGGTTGGTGGTTTAAATCCTGGCTGTCTCATGTGCCATGTCCAAGTGTCCTTGAGCAAGATACTTAACCCCTAATTGCACCCTGGGAAAAAATGTATAAGCCATGGGTTAAAAATGCAATTTAAGTCGCTTTGGATAAAAGTGTCAGCTAAATGTAATATAGAGCATAAATGCTGTCAATTCTGATAGCATTCAAATTGACCACCAGTTATTTCCAGGTAACTGAATCAATTGTGGCTCAGAATACACTGTGTTAGTTTAGTTTTTCCTTGTTCGGCGGACACACATTCCTTAGTTGCACCTCTGACCTTGGAAAGAAGGATGAGATCCTGCAGAAATAAATGAATAAATAAACAGCATGGAGAAAGACCAGACTTCTCTCCAGAGATTGTGCTTTCTTTCTCTCTGTGTGGTTCTCTCTCCTTCTCTCTCTCTCTCTCTCTCTCTCTCTCTCTCTCACTTTTCTGTGATTTTGAGGTGCATCTTGTTACCCTCAAGTAGTGTTACATTTTAGATGGACCATTCTTGGTGTAGCTAGGGGATATTTTTATTTCCACGTTGTACTGTTGGCCTATGTGGTTCTCTCACACAGTAATGGCTCTCTGCCAAGGGAACTGAACTGCTGACATTTTGGCTTGTTTTACTTCCTGTGTCACCTCCCTGAAATGGCCCTGTACAGCCTCACTTCCTGTTGGGCAGGATGTAGCGCTGTAGTTGGCACCTATGCGTGGCTGTTATTCCTGGCATCAAAAGGTATCAGCTGCTTTTAAACCTGTGAAAAAAACAAAACAACGGAGACATTAAAATGTTAACTGCCACAAAAAGATAGGGTCAGATACAAAAACACAGAGTCCTGGGTGAGAGGGTTAGATGGGAATAAAACATCTTAACTTAACAACATGTTAGGTGCAACTGAACTTCTGATGAACACAAACATTTAACAGTATCAAAGGAATGACGTTCATTCAGGAAAAACCTGAATGAACAGTTTTGTCTCCGTGAAGAAATCAATCATAAAATCAGTTGGATCTGGTAGAACAGTTTCGGCCCATTAACAGTTTTAGCCTTATCAACATGATCAGAAGACTGGCTTTAGCTTTAACGTCTGTAAATGCTCTCCTCGGAGTCCGCTTTTGGATGAACACAAAGCTCAGAAAGGGCCAGATTAGTTCTTAGTGTATCAATTAGCATTGTGGTTTTTAGCAGTTATGATTAACACACTAAATACCTGCCATATAAAACTGAGAGATTTAAATTGAAGGAAAACATCATACAGTTTACCTACGAGTTGTTTGTTAAAACTGAACTTTGTCCAAGTTTGTCTTGGCAAAGTGTTTTTCAGTTTGAGCACAATTTGTTAATTATTTTCCTCTAGTGCATTTACTTTGGTTAAAAGTATTGACTGCTGTCACCCTTCATGAAAAAAATATTTATTCCTATGTGTACTCTGACGGTTCCATTTGCCAGTGGATCTTTGTGGAAGTTTGGACTCCTCTGATGTAAAATAATGCCTCCCAGATGGAACAGGCACAGACAGGATGACATATTGTATGCATGTACTGCACATGCACCTGGTGATTTTTGACTACAAAGAGTCTAGTGGTAGTATATAACCTGTGGATAAAACCAGGTGTAAGTCACAACCTTGAAAAATATGGAACGAACAAGGAACACATGTAGGCCTACTAAACCTTTGAGCACTTTTTATATTAGGGTGATGGTGGCGCATGGAGTAGAGAGCATGTGCTAGAAACCGCAAGGTTGGTGATTTGAATCTTGGCCATGTGGATGCGTGGCATGTGTATTGGAAATGTTAAAGGTGATGGAAGGCCAGCTAGAGGAGAGGAAGAAAAAGTGGGAAGGTCCTCACTCTATTATACAAAACACACACAGTGTGTCTATGCCTTCCTCCTGACCCTGTCATCGCGCCCCTCTAACAAACCCCCTGGAGGCCCTACGCTACTCAACAAGAGGATTTTATTCAGATCACTCGTCCACTGTACTTCTCTCCTCCTAACCCCCTCCCCCTCTCCCTTCCATCCCATCTAACCTTCCGACACTCCACCGCCCGCAGGGTCCGTCAGAGCGGAGCAATTTCCATACTGAGTATGAAGAGCAAAGCGGTAGATATCTCAGCTAACATGTGATTTAAACACGGCACCATTTTAGTCCGTGAGAATGTGCGCACACGCGGATCCTTGGACACAAAGGCTTAAACAATCCGGGAGAGTCTGAACCAAGTTAGGGAAATTACATAAAAGCTCCCACATAGTGGTTCCCAAATGTGTCACCATTTAGAAGCAGGGAGTGTCTTGACTTGTGATCCCACATCACACCTGGACGTATGGATACAAGTTGCCAGGGTTTGACTGTAAGAGAAAATTCTAAAAAGATTGCTTTTACACATATTGTGTAACACAAATATGTTTTTTGTTTTCAAGTACTATAACCTTGTGAACAGTATGATTGCCCCCCCCCCCCCTCGGCCTTTGGGAACCACTGCGCCAAGAAAGCAAGGCAAAAAGCCAGAAAAGAGAGATGTCATGCATCATTTCCAGGTCTACCTTTCCGTTATATTTTGTCCCGTTCGGACGCTCTTCCTACTTGCTCTCTTTTAGTCCTCCTCTTTTCCCACATTAGCCTCATTCTAACTGGCTGCATTAAGGGGGGTTTCACTGATGATGCAGTACCAATACGTGGCACTATACGGCAGTGTTGTAACTTCAGGCACAGACACACATTCAGTCACTGTTTATGTTTGTTAGATCACAAAGTGTTTACGGGTTCATTACTTGATTTGTTTGAGATACCGGCACAATGGGAGTGGGGGAGGCAGGGTTGTAAATGTTGTGTGTGCATGCACACGTCTTATGAGTATAGGATATCCAGTGCGTTTGTTGGGGATTGAGCATCACTTTGTTTTTCTTGTATCACCTTCTTTAAGGACTTAAGGGCTGCATATCCTAACACACAAGCCAATACGGACTGACACAATCTATACACAAACCTAGTTGCAGTTATGGAAAAAATGTCAAAGTCTGGCCACAAATTCTATCAGATCAGGTACTACACTATTGAAATTGTTGCTATTGAAACCATTGCTAGCTGTTTGTGGGGTCCTCGTCATGCAACAAAATACACATCTCAAGCCATAGTTGTCATGAAAACTCAATTGTGACAAGATTTCTCTGAATGTGCTGCATTAATTGATTCTGCTGACGTGCAGCAGACATGCCTTCTGGCATGCAACACGAGCCTGGATGTCATGAGAGTGGTTTTCAAGAGTGTCTCCCTATTCTGGCTGTTTTTTCTCATTCATTCCATTGTCACGAAGGCACTCAGTTTAGTACAGACTCGACTCGGATGTGGAACTCTGCTTATGATGCTATCCTAATAATATCCCTTATCTCATTGGGAATTTCAGTAAACTTAAGTATTATTGGAATGATGTTTTATCCCCAGTTTTTCCAGGAAACTCACTAATATGTATGCCTAATAATGTAATGATTTATTATCAATACACCACATGCACTCCCAGAGCCGGCCCGAGGCATAAGCAAACTAAGCAGCCAGCGAGCCGCGAGCCTGCCGAGCTGCCGACGAGCTACCGGCGAACCAGGAGCCGCATGCTGGCGGAAGCAGCCAGCTCACGTGCATGCATTGACAATCGTGAATGATAGCTCAGATATAAGGTGTCCGACTATGGAGCCAGAGATCTGGGTTCGATTCCTGCCTGGAACCAGATATTTCTTTCTTCTCTTTTCACTTTTTGACCACGTGTCTGGCTGACCGCTGCCCCCCGACATGCAAGGGGAGGCTAAGGCCCGTTCAGTGCTGCACAGCCCTAGTTTTGTATTATAAGCTCACTATATTCGTTCGCTATAACATTATAGCGTGACATTTGTGCCAATAATCTTCTAGCACAGGTGACTCTGCGTGGTGGGAGAGGCGGCCCCAAATCAAATTCTGCTTAGGGCCCCCAAGAGGCTCAGGCCGGCACTGTGCACTCCTATTAAGGGATGATTGACTTGCTTTTAATATGCATCCAAAAGAATGGCGCCAGTGAGTAATGGCTGGTACTGCAGCATGACTCATATCATATACAGAGAAAATATATATTTTTAAAATGCTGGAAATCAATTAAAAGCCGTTTAAACAATTACACGACGAGTCCACCCTCGGTTTTGTCCATTCGTGGAAATCTGACGTATTAACTATTTTCGCAGTTAATAACAACCCATCTGACCTGAACGGTAATATGAAGTGATGTAAAGAGAATTCAAAGTGTTGCTGATGAGCACCTGCATGCTGGGAGTCTGTGTATTAATTACGCCCCCTGTAAATACTGTAGATATCCTGTGCATGGGTAGTGCTTTCAACGCATGGGCAGCAGCAGGTAGAGACGGGTGTGTGTGTGTGTGTGTGTGTGTGTGTGTGTGTTCATAGTCTCTGTAAAAGGATGACTCGAGGCTGAAAAGGGGTGGAGGTTGTCCTCGGGGTGCCGGAGCGGGTCCCATGGATCGGGGATGGCGCTGTGGACAGCGTGAGCGAGGACGCAGCCAAAGTTTTCAGAGCGCAGTCAGGAAAAGTTCGCTGGAGAAGCGACCGGTGGTCCCGGCTTTCTTCTGTCACACGCTGCGACCCACGGATCTCCGCTGCAGGCATGACGACTGCACGCTTCAACTAGCGGGGACTTTGTGTGCTGTTTCGCGGGTGTTTGGAAAGGGGGAATATCGCCATGTCCCTGAAAGGTAACAGTTAACGGGAAACTACCTTCGCTGCACGCTATCGTTTCCATGGACTATCGGGCATCTTACCATCCAGCGAGTGACTTTGATTGTACGGCTTCCTGACCTGCGATAGCCTTGTGTACTGACCATGAGCATAACTTAGCTGGTCTTGCCGCCGATGACAACCAACTGGTGCCCCTTATCTCAGAAACACCGATCATGGCTGCATCAATGCCCGGCGAGGAAAGCCCTTTGCCCGGCAACATTTCCAGGATCGATCGGAATGTATTGGGGGGACTGGTCCACTGTTTCATATGTGGAAGCGGAGTGACACCGGGGAAGGAATTGAAGTTACAAGTTGCATACCAAATAGAGAGGCTTTCTTTTTTCCCCTTTCTACAAAACCAGGAGCCAGCCCCGGGCGCGTGTGAACTGAGCCCGGAGGGACACGCGCTGGTGTGCGCCGTGTGCCACTGCTTTCTCACGGAGCAGTGGAACTCGTTCGAGCGCAGCAGAACGCCCCTTGAGAAGCGCATGTACTGGCTGAAACGACCGTACCAGTGCGACTCGCGGCGGGTCCCACAGGAGTGGAACCTCTCTTACGATCTGGAGAGGAGAATCAGCGCCGGCAGCCAGAACTACGACGGAGGCGCAGAGTCCGATTTCTCGTCTTTTTCAGAAAACGAGAACTTATCAGACCATGAGATGGAATTGCTCGACAGAGCCGGCATGAGTAAAGACAAGTGTTCCAAAGCGCCTGGCAAAACGCCAAGAGACAGCGGCAGGAAGAACAATGTCATCAGTGTTAAAAACAGCCCGGATTCACAGCGGGCGACGCGCCACCCGGCGGGTGTCAACGGGGCGCAGGAGTCTCCAAAAGCGGACACTGTTCTGCCGGTGAGGCGCGGTGCCAAAATGATGAATAACGTCTGTCAATCATCAGATGTTCTGTCAAAGTCCCAGGAAAGATTCCCCCTGCGGTGCTATGGCGGTCCTTTCTCTGGCACACCTGTCCAAGACAACGGGGTCATTATGCGCAACAGGCGGATGGCTGGAGGAGGGGAATGCCAGACACGCAGCGCCTCGTCAGATTCTGCGCGTTGCCGACAGCAGCTGTGCTTCGTCCCGACATCCGTCGCTGCCGTTCCGAGGAAGGGGCGAGGATAAGCCTAACACGGACCTGTCATCTGTTGGCAACGCAAAAGGTCACAAGGCTGCTCCCAGGGGAAATAACTCTGACAGCTCTGATGAAGATGAGATTAACATTACATCTGACGATGGCACAGGCGCGCATGAGCGCAAAACAGGCCCGACAACACAGCTCCGACCTCTCAGAGACCTATCAGAAAGAATGGCGCACTCAAGCGGGGACACCTGTTCAGAGGAGTGTGTTTGCTATATCTGTGGCGCCGGTCTCAGACATGATGGCGGTTTTAAAGTCAGTGTTCAGAAACAGGAGAAGGCGCAGGGCGGGCCCTTCTTTCCGTTCCTGTGGCTTCACTCCCCTCCCCGGGGGGCAATACCTATCAGTCCAGCGGGTACAACCCTGGTGTGTGGCAGCTGCCACACCTCCCTCATGCAGCAGTGGCAGGGCTTCCAGCTGGCCGATGTGCCCGTCCTCCAGCGCTTGTATATGGTCCCGCTCAACCAGCCCACAAGCTCTGTCCATCCCTCGCAGCTTACTCCAACAGAGTCCACAGAGTGCTTGGCTGAACCCGGGGCTTCCCACGAGGCCTGTTTTCTCTGCGGTCAGGAGTGTGGAGGTGATATGAGAGTTGCATATGCGCAGGCTGGTGTTGGTAAATCTCGGGGAGCGATGTATTTCCCTTTTATCAACATGTTACCGTGTCCTCCTAATGCCCAAGGCGTGAGGAATGGTTGTGTACACTGCTGCCCGCAATGCCATTTTATCCTGGAGCAGATCTGGGGTGCATATCGACTCAGCCTCAGTGAAGACCTCATCACCTCTGTCAGCTCCTTCCTGGTCCGGTACCACGCTGCCATGGCCATTGAGGGGTCAGGAACAGCCCATTCCCGGACGGTTGTGGCAACACGCCCCAGCGGCTCCATGTCAGTGTGTTACCTGTGTGGAGCCGAGCTATGTGCCGGTGGAGAGTTCCAGCTGCACGTCAACCCGCCTGGGCGTTGTGGAGAGAGGGAGCCTTTCTTTCCCTTCCTCACTGTCCACCCTCCTGCCCCCCGGGCCAAGCCAGTAGACTCCACAGGCCTGGTGTCGTCCTGTAACCTCTGCTACCATGACCTATACACCCAGTGGGCCCAACATGAGGGTCCCGGTGCCTCCACCCCGTCTAGTGCTACTTTATCCAGTGGCAACCCTCCGCCTCCCAGCTCCCCTTGGGCCCGCCAGTACAGCTGTGAGGCTTTTGTGTGTTTCTTCTGCAGGAAAGAGCAGCGCAGGCAAGGTAGGCTGTGCGCTGTGACCGTGGCCAGGCTTCCTGTGTTCCTGTATGCACCACGCAGCACACGCACACTCCTGGTGGATGACGGGAGGAGATTGGTGATTGGCTCGTGTTTGGAATGTAAGGCCATGGTGCAGGTTGGACAGAGCCTGCAGCAGGACAAGGAGAGGCTCGGACAAGGAGCCTCAGGCGAAGAGAGCAAAGATCCAGCATCAGTGTCGTCAAGACATAAGGTAAGAAAACTGCATGATAGGACACATAGCCAAAGACCTTAGTTTTTCCCCATTAAAGCAAATTTGTCTAAATGCATTATTAAGCTTGGTTAGAATGACTTGTCTGCTTGTAATCCACGCTGCCTTCCCACAGTGCAGTGCTGCCTCTCTGACCTGACATGACCCCTCAGTCAGATGGCAAGGGAGAATGGAATACAAAAATGTGCAATCCTATGGATTCAGGCAATTTTTTTTAAGCTAACTGCTTAGAATGTGGTGAAGTGTATTTTGCTATTTGTGGAAGAATAGCAGTCTAACAGTAATGTGTTTGTGTGTGTGTGTTTGACTGAGGAATGAAACGCTTACTTGGGGCCACAGATAAGAATAATGAGACAAACATTTTTATAAAAATGTACTCCTATAAACACAAGAGAAAATCTGTGGGGATCTGGCAGCCGTGTCCATGTGTGTGTGTGTGTGTGTGTGTGTGTGTGTGTGCGCGCGCGTGTTTGTGTGAGTGTGTTTATTTGAGTAAGAATGACTGAGGATGTCTCACCCTGTGCTGGAAAGTTTGTTTTGCTTGGAACATGTTGAGGATCTTAGGAAGTTAGTTTAAAGAAAGTCAAATGTTAACATTTTTTTTTGCAAGATGAAGTACCTACATTGCCAATTCAACCTACTTTACTAAATGTATAGAACTTTCATCCTCCAAATACATAAGCTGTGTCATTCTGTTACCTTTCCCCGGTAAGCCTATGAGGCAGGCATTGTAACTGATTACGTGATTTTTAGTGCCTATGTACAATAATAATTTCTATTATATTATTCAAGTTGTATATGGACAGTCAAATGTAAATAGGAACACCTGAACAAAACATAGTTTTGAGTTTATCTATATTTATTTAGGCAGCTCCACATTGGCTTCACTTAAAGTTTTCAAGCTTTCCGCTCGGGAAAGGAGAGACTCAACCAGAATCTCATTCTTGAGTTGCTCCAGATTGACATGCATGAAGTAAAGTTCTTTACTATAGTGTCCAACAGGTCCAACAGGCAAACCGATGCAAAAGGGGGAGCATGCAAAAATCCTAGAGAGGCAAACGGGGTCAGAGTAGGTAGAGCAGGAAGAATAACGGGATACGCTGGAGAGCTGTGACACCCAATCTGGCCGACGGCCAGCGTTGAGTGAGGGGACCTGAGCAGGGAGGCACTAATGAGGGAATGGGCTGCAGGTGAGAAGGGCATGAGGACCAGGTGAAGGGAATGAGAGATGATCTGGTGTGGATGACAGGAGCTGAAATGTCAGGAGAGTTAATTACACAAAAAAGGAGGTAGAAAACAGATAATATTGTTAGTGATCAATTTAGTTTATTAGTTTAAATAATATAACTGATATTTTCTGCTGTTGCTCTGACACAGTAGCAAAGGCACAATGTGACCCATCACTCAGGCATGCAAAATCATTTGCAGATCTGCCTGTACAGTATATGGCTAATTTTTAATCTGATGTGTGTTTCAACCCATTTACACTATATTACATTTGCGGGATGTGTATTAATTATGTAATGACCTGTAAAAATACTGCATCTTATCATTGTGTCAAGTGATTCTCACCGGTCACGATGCTGGTAGGTGGTCCAGATGGGCCGGCTCAGGATGAAGTACATCACTTTCTCTAGAGAGAGATCATTATGACATTGTTGGCTTTTCCTGCCTTTTTTAATCTCCAATGTTTGGTTTCTTTAGCCTCCACTCTCTCAAAAACAACAGCCATACAGCCCCCCCCACCCTCTGCTAAGAAGTTGACAGGAGAATCCTGCTTCGTCCAATTGCAGAGAATAGACGTGCGAGGGTGTGAGGTTATATCAGGGTGCAGGGTAAATGAGGATCATGATATGTTGCTCAAGAGGTGAGCAGCATTTAGGCAGCCTGTCGGCTCTCTGAACAGCTCTCTCGTGCAAACCGACACTAACGGCCCAGCCATGCAGGACACATGAAGAACATCTGTGAATGCCATTCACACTCAGCAACCTCAGTATGTTGCACACTCACACCAGCTGTCTGGAGTTGTACACCTTATTTTCTTTCTGTCCTTTAAAGAAGCGTTTGACTTGTGGTTGCTCCTACAGTCTCCAAACCAATGTCTTTCTTCTATTATTTTAGCAATCCGCATGTGCGTCATTCGCAGATAAGCCCATGTGAAGTCCCATGTGAGGGGATACTTGTGATGTAGAGGTTATATTTTGGGACTAGCTGTTCTGGCAGCCAACAGCGGGCGGGATGAGAGTGTTGTCGGCGGACTGGGTTTCGGTCGATCATTTTGGGTTGCAGGTGGCCCAGGAAATGTGGGCCTGAGTGAGACAGTGACCTCATGGCTGAATGAGTGGGGAAGGAGGGGTGCGAGAGAGAGGTCGGCAGGGGAACAGGTGCTTTGCCCGCTGGTGTCATGCTGTACGCTTGAGCGGGTCTGTCATCGCGGGGTTTTGGGCTGTCAGGAGGGAGTGCTCATCTGGTTCCCCCCCAGCACTGTATCTGCCCGGTGGAGGGGGCTGGATAAAGAGACACACACTTGCTGTTTTCTATTTCATTCTATTCTTTTCGTGTGGCGCAGGAGTTTCTGTCAGTGCGACAAAACCAAACAGAGCTGCAGAACAGGAACATTTCCAGCAGGGAATTCATGTTTAATTTATTCAGAGACCATACTAATATCAATACATAGTTAAATAAAATGTTTGATAAAGGCTAGAATACAATTCTAAAAACGAGTACTACATTCTGTCAACATTTTTGTGCATGTATGAATGTATATCTCTCAAAGTGTGACATTTTTGACCTGACCTTTTACAGGTGTGTAAGTATAGACCACCAGCCGGCGTCTGGCAACGAGCTGCTGCTCAGCAGATCTTTTAAAAGCACAAAGCAACAATTGACTGCATTAAAGTGTTTTATTTTTTTTATTGCCATGGCAAAAACAAATTCTTAGAAATTGAGCAATATATTAATAAATACGAAACACTTTTAAGTATTTCAATTGGCTCAGGCATCGAAGGAAGCACCAAAATCTGCGTTTCGGTCTGATAATATGAAACTTTTGTACATATTACATTTTGAACCATATACAGTAAGAGATGGTTGTGCGGAGGAATATATCTTGACTCGACATCAATGATATATTATTAGAGGTAATGTCCTTAAAATATTATCGCATTTAAATGAGCGGATAACGGATAAATGAGAAAACAAAGACACGGTGAAGAGTTGAAAAAATGGTCCAATTCTTAGACCCTAAGAAAACCGATACCTGTGATGAATAACTTTGTTGTTGCAAGTATTAGAAATGAATGCAAGCTTTTGATTTTTGCGTATAATTAAGTATGTTGAAGTGTTTCGCTGAATCCACCTTCACCCTATGGTCAACAATGTATAGTCTGCTTGAACCAAATTACAAGGGACTAAAGCAAAAACATCAATCATTTGTCAAGCCTGGCAGAGATAAATACGAAAAACAAACACATTAAGTCTCTTTTATACGGTGTGTGTGTGTGTGTGTGTGTGTTTTGTGTGCAATGATTCATATTGTCCATGTTCAAATGCAGCTCCTGTGTGTGTGTCTGCAAATTGTGTGTTAATGTGTGTTTGGTTTGAAAGATCATCTGTGTCGTCAGTGTTTGCTGTCCGGGGAAAAAAAATGTTCATCTTGACAGCGTCGCCAAGGAATATTTATAGTGTAGTGAGAGAAGGAGCGAGGGCAAAAAAACACATCAAATCTTGACGTGAAGTTGAAAAGGGAAAGAAATGTGAGTGAATTATTGGAAGTAGAAGAAGAAGACGACAAGTGTGGGAGGCTGAGAGAAGGTGAGGAGGTTAATGGGATTTAAATTAGAGCCAGAGGAAACAGATGAAAAAGGAGTCAAATTCTCATCAATTCATCATAAGAGGAAATGTTACAGCATGCTGGCCACGGGGCTTTAAGCAGAAGAGGGATCCCATTAAAACTATGTTAATTTGACGGCGGCATGGTGGGGTGATCTTAAAATTTGGTGTGAGTCGTTATGCGTGCATGTGTGTTTAGTCGAAACCTTTCAAATTGCACGAACCCTTTAACGTTCCTGCTGCAGGGCCTCATCTCTCCTCCCGTCAGAGCAGCCTGACGGACAACCTTGCGTTTCACCGGGAATCCTCTGGTATTTGAGGGGCTTAATTTGCAAGCTGCTGGAGGTGGGTTTGGATTTGGTGCTTGGAAGCTTTAATCGCCCTCTTTCCGCTTGCATCCCTCGGCACGGCATTCTTGCCCATATACAGTATGAATGAAAAGATCAAATCCTGCACTGAGCAGATGAGATGAGTGAATAATCCTTTGTATCCCCATTTTTTGTCACAACTGTGCAAAGACCATCATACAATCCTCCCAGAGTGCAGAGACCCCAGTCCCAAAGCTCTCCGGGTGGTGTAACCGCCTTTATCTTGGTAATGTCAAGGCTGGTGGTGGAGCTCCATGTTAAACCCCTCAACATACTGGAAAATGAAGTCCTTTCATCGTTGCTACAGTTATCCCCTTTCCCTGCTGGCACACAGCCAATGGGACGTACCCGTGCATTCATTGTTTTATTAAGATAACCAGATACGGGCTCCAAGATGGCGTTGATTCATTCAAATTAAAGTTGTTCATACACAGGAAAAAGTTACCTCTCCAGCTGCTTATGTGTTGTGCTGCCTACTCATCGTAAGTCTCGGTTTATCGGAACCGTTGAGAAGTTAATAACGATTACCTTTTTGACAAGGCTGGATTCTGAATTTGTGTTTGGTTGCTGTGCAAGATGTGGATAGAAAGGCTGTCTGGCACGGACTGAAAATACCGACATGCAGATGAGAATTTAGGATTGAGGTTTCCGTGCAGCGTTCATCATCGGTGCAAAGATTTGGTTAAGTGCTAATCCAAAACGCATTAAGTGTGTTCCCTGTTAATTGTCCTCATAGGTCGGCAATCTAAATCAATATGGGCTTAAATAGTCATGAATAATAGTTGAGGTGTTGGGATTTGTCCGGGTGCAGACGTCCACGCTAGTTTGTAGCTGACAGATGAAGGCGCGCTGACCCTTTTAACCTTGGAAACAGAGAGGGGATAACGATAGTTGCTCAGCACTCAAGACGGGGTCAACAAATGTCATATTGGAGGGAAGGGTCATGCGAAGGATTCTAACACACCTGTCTAGCTTTTGGACTAGAAAATGTCATTTCATTTTCATGATCGGACATCCTGAGTGAAATAATGAAACGCACTGTTAATTTGAAAGCTTCTCTAATGTGCGCTTGATTGACCAACACTGCATCTCGACGTACGAGTGATCGATCCTGATTAAACTTTTTTCGCTGGAAAGTTCTGTCTTTTTTTTCGCTTATTTATTATTATTATTATTTATTATTGATTTCGGTCGTCAAGGAGGAGCGTTCCCGTCGCTTCTTGCCTACAGTTTACGTTGAGGTCACATCATACTCCAACAAATGGACTCAACAGTGACGCTTATAACCTCTGTTGACGACATCTGATTTACATTTTGTTCCTCAGAGGTTTAAACTCTGCCACACACATTACTTTTACTGATCGGACCTCTTCCAGGGACTTTGTTGGCATGACCAGACTGCTTAATTGATGTCTCCCTCACTTCTCTGTCAGTTTCGTTGTACCTGTTTTTCGCACCTTTATGATCCCCATTAGTGGAGGGAGGTTGGCGACCTCCCAGCATACCTCCACCCCGCTTGAACCTGAGACGAGATCTAATCAGCCCAAATAACCGAAAACACCTGTGAGGGTGTGCAGGGTTTTCGTAGCTAAAGCAGCAGGCGGAGCTGAATAGTTTTGCATTTTTTTCGCTGTGACCTGTGGCTCATAGGGATACACTTGTATTATAAGACTTTAAAAGCTCTTGGAGTCTTTTTATAGCACTTTGATGACATCAGAGGATGTTGATGTTGAGGTTCTCATGCTGAGGTTTTATGGCTCAACACATTTGTGTTGAGGACGCCGCCGTAACTCAGCCAGTACGTATGCCTACACTCTGACGGTTGTTGTATACTTTCTCCATATTGTGCATCTGGTTTTTCATGAATTGTTTTATGTTGTCACACTTGCAATGCCACATGCTGTGGGGAAAAGTAGAGATACTACAAAGGCTTTTACGGTAGTACTGTAAAAAAAAAGAGGACCGACTGCTGAGCGCTGTCTGCCAGCTGCCCTCTGGCCACACTCACCCACAGTCACGTATAAATGCATATACTTGTACCCTTGCACTTGCACTTGCACTTACACACGCACGCACACAAATACACTCACACACACACAGTTTGTAGTCGTTGATTGTAATTTCTATACAGAACAGCTGCAATACGGTGTGTTTGCTCACGTGTGTCCGCCAGGTGGTTGGGACCACTGGCAGGTGTTTGCTCTTTGCTGGCAAATGCAGCTGGATTGTACCACAGCTGTGCATGTGTGGTGTGTGTGTGTGTGTGTATGTGTGTGTGTGTGTGTGGTTCTGCACCTGGACACAGCGGGAGTGTGTCGTAGCACAGTAGCTAATAGCAGACCCATTCCATTGCCAGACACTCAGGTTGTAACTTCTGCTTGTAGCTTACCGGATATTATTCACTGGCTATTAAGTGCTTTGCATTATTCTTGCTGTTTTAGACCTTCCAATTGCCGTTGAAGATTTGTTTTTTATATGAATTAAAAGTGCATATGGAAATTATTTGATTGTAGGGTCTATTTCCTCATTTCCCATTGTGATTGCTGAGTGGTGAAGTGTGTCCAGTTTTCCGATAGTGGTCTTTGATGCCATTTTATTAATTATATCGGCGTAGTCAAATAGAGCAAGGATGGTCATTACATGTCAGTGCAGCTGGAGACGTAAGCTGGAGCCAAAATAGCCCCTCAGCCTTACTGAATACATTCCACAACCTCTTGCCCCGCACTATCGCACACAGACCATCATTGGCTCCCACCAGTCGCTATAGCTTCAACCATTTTCTGCAGCCAACCAGGACAGAGATAATGCTAATCATTATTGTGGATCTTTTGGGAGGAAGACGAAATTCACCCTCTTTGGTTATTCCCTCCTCCCGTCGGCAACCCAGAGTCATGGCCTTAACGACCCCCAACCCCCACCCTTATACATGGCGTCCAACCACCTGGCCTCTCACATACTCAGCTTGTCTTGCCAGCTCCAGGACAGCTGGGAAGACAGAAAGGGAGTTTTGGACCGAGCCTCCCATGAGGCCGGAGACTGTGATACCTCTAGAAGAATGCAGTTTGCAGACTACACAGTAGCCTTGACACATCTAGTATTATGTGGCCTTTATACTTGGTACTAAAAGTAGATCTTCAGGTTGGCGTAACCACCTTATGGTTGCACTTATGAAATCCATCATATTCTTTGCGCTGGAAACGTTGAAAGTCTAGCCGCCCTTGTCTGTGTGGGTAGTTCACATAGACGTTAACATTTGATCTGGCCTTTGTTATTTATGTCTCCCAGTTAGTAATCCAAAGCAACGTGAGAGGCGAGAGACCTAAACATTAGCAAAGTGGTGTAGACTCCAATAGAGTTGTTCTGATTGGCCAATCCATTAGTGGACAATCACACTAAAATGGACCCAAATGCCTGAGCACACACACACAAACGGACATAGTCAGGAGTTACAGGGACATTGTAAATAGTTTCCACGAGTGAGAGTCTCCCACGCGGATTTCTTTGACATGACCATCCGATGAATCAGAAATAAACCATTTCAGTTTCTCCATCTGTGAGACAGATTACACATATACTTCCTTGGGGCCTTTCGTTATTTATTCCTTGCCTGCCATCTCTTTCAAGTATGTCATTTCCACTGTTTACACGTTATTAATAGTTTTCATACAGTTGTTTACCACTGCTGATTATGACACATTAAAAGCATTCCTACTGTAATCTGAGACTATGATGCTAGAAGTCTGCTGACATGTGACCTGCCAACATGGCCATGGGCATTTCCCACATGGTAAGGAGTTGTGTGCAACGTGGGCCAATGTGCCAGTCATGGTTACCGTGCAGAGCCCAGCCACCAGCCACAATGGAGGACCCAGAGCGGTAAGCCACCGGAGTAGATTTAACCCGTTGATGATGCCCAGCCTCTCTAAAGTAGAGCTGCACAGTTTCTGACTGTAATAGTTTTATGGTTAGATCCTTTAACCGTAAAATTACTGAAGAATGTGATGTAAAAATATCTATTGTAGATTGATGGTCATAGAGGTTTTTATGTTCCTCCATTCTACAGAGACAGTGGGTGAGGCTTTGAAACCATAAAAATGGATATTTAAGTGAGTTAGGTGTAGAGAGCTCTTCTCCTTTTTTCCCCATTCTTCCTCTCACAGACTTTGTCCATATTCTCCCCTCTGTGCCCCTGTCACCTCAACTCCCCTCTTTCTTTTCTCTTTTTTTCCCCTCTTCCCTTCATCTTTCCCTGCAGTATTAGCGGGGTCCACATGTTTCTGGCCTCTCCTGGTGGTGCGAGCCCCATGGCAAGCCCTGGCTCCAGGCTGACGCGTAGCTCAGTCTTTGTGTGTGTGTGTGTGTGCGTGTGGATGAGAGAGAGAGACTCTAATGTGTGCATGCATGCCTGAGAGTGAGCGTGTGTGTGTGTGTGTGTGTGTGAGAGAGTCGGGCCACTAAGGCAGTAACCTGATAGCGGTGCGGCTGAGTAGTACAGAGCGAAGCAGTGCTGTGATTTATCCCGCAGGCCCAGCAGATGGCTGCAACAGGAGTTTGTTTAAGTTTGCTTCAGAGCTGGGCAGGCAGCCAGGAGCGCAGAGAGGGTCTGCCAGAAAAATGTTCACTGACTCTGGATGCCTAACCGCACTACTCCCCCTCTCGTCTCCCACCCCCCCACCCCCCTCCCCCCCCCGTAGCCCCTCGCATCCCCTTAAGTCCAACACATACACACACACACGCTCTTGCAGACTTTCTGTCGCTACTCTACTTTTACCCCTCTCTAATTTCTTCCTTTCCTCCCATCTGCTCCACACACAATGCTTACACACACATGCACACTCGCGCACTATGTATACACTCACACACAAACACATTGGTTTGTGTACGCTTTTCTGTTGTTCAACCCCTGGTGCAGACATGATCTCACACCTCAGTAGGGGGCAGACTGAGGAAGTATCCATTCTGTTGGGGGTCTTCTTTCAAAACCACATGACCTAAACTTTGCTTTTTACTGAAAAAAATAAGTGTTCCTGTATTGCAAAATGAAGTTTTGCTGTGTGCATTCAAAAAAGTGGGGTTTCTGGTTCTGATGTGTGTGCATTAACCTTTTCCTCTCAGTCTACTTACTTACTTATTTCTTTGCTCTTTGTTTGTAAATGTGATGACAAGTCCTGTCACATCGCAGCAGGTCACCCAGATGAACTCGTAACCTCCATCTCCACACTTTAGCCTTTTTTTTCCCTACCGTATCTCTCACTGGTCTGTTCCTAGTCTTTTCTTCTTCCACGTGTATCTCTCTTATTGACAGTTCAGCAACAACAATTCCCGGTCACTATCTCCAGATGAGATTACCCAGCACACATCAAAGCAGACGGTCAGTCTGCGAGGTTAGGAAAGGTTCTAGTGTGATTCGGAAGTTCGACGAGAGGATTGAACTTGAAACCAGCAAATTCTATCAACGCAGGATGTTTTCGGACCATGTATGGACGAATTAAACTGTCAACAAAACCAATTACTTGCTCATCGTTTGAAACAAAACCAACTATTGTGTGGCACTTTTTTGCTGGTTCAAGAGCAAGCTTAATTCATTAACCTAAAGTGCCATCACGATTATTATTGCTACGATATGAAGGGAGACATTTCTGTATGATACCCGATACAATTGTACGCGTTCTTTTGAAAACCGTGCTATGCATCAAACAGAGAGGACAAAAATAGGAGATGGGTGCAGAAGAGAGAACACTTTATAAGGCCTCAAACATGTCTCACGTCTGCAGGTCTGCTGCTCGATACCCTCGGAGGAAAGGAAGTGAGAGGGTCGCAGGTCGGGCAGCTTTGCAGCCCAATTACAAATATGCATCTGTCAAGGTTGCACTTACTTTACACGAATGTGCTTGTGCCAGATTTGTTGCCTCACAAAAGTGCGCTTGTGGCAACTTATTACCTCCATTTACTCTGGTCATACATTATTGGGGCAGCAGAAAGGTAAAAGAGGAATAAAGGGGTCGCAGCCAAATGTTTTCAAAATATTTGGTTTACTTCTTTTTTTTTCTTAAAGCCACTGCAAGGAATACAATGTTGATAAGTTGTTTTTTCTTTACCTAAAACTAGTCTGAACATTTTGGGTGTCAGCTCATAGAATTTTGACTTTGTATTCATTATAATTGAAATCCATTAAAAACTCTCCCCATGTGGCTGAGGACAAATACATTGAAGGAAATGACAGTGGAAATGACCTCGCCGTTCTCCCTGCCCTGATTAATATGTGGAACATGCACGGCCTCTTATGTTTTCAGCATAATCATAATGGATTTATATATCCAAAGATAATTGATCACAGACTGCTTACTAGAATTGATTTCCATAAAACAAGTATTTTTCACTAATTTGCAGTGAATGAGTAATGATGCTTATTTAAGTAGAAATGGAAGGCACATATTTAAAAACTCAAAACCTCATTGCCCTGTTGTTTGAATTTGCACTAAGGTGCCTTAACAGTTGGTAAAACTAATATATGTGTTTTTGAACCAAATACTGCATTAAAGTGAAACCACCGGAACCTAAACCCTTAATTGTAATTCCAGTCTGACGTTGTATCGTTTTACAAGCCTGTTACTTTGGGCTGTTGTTATATTGCATGACTAGATTGTTGAGGTCTATCTTCAAATCAGCAGTCTTTTTCCAGGGATTTCCTTTGCATTGAAATAGCCTTCAGTCATCTCTGAGCTCCAATCCAAAGTGGCTCGAACCCAGTCGACCGCGGATCAGAGACTTATCCCCCGTGTTCTCACTGGCCTCCTGAGTAATGCACCCTGTGTGTCTGGTTCAGGCCAGATGGGCTTTTTTTTTGTTGTCCACCTGCGTGTCCGCCCGAGGAGTCCCGGTGAGCACGGCGATTTCTGCAAAACCAAAGCCTCAGACAGACTGACGCGGGCCGAGGGAGTGATCAGATGCTGTTTGACTTCCACTCAATGAGGAACATGTGTCCTCCGTGTTGCACTGAGCGCAGGCTTTGGACAGGCTCCCGCACCACACAGCTCCACAGGTGTCAGACAGGCTTGTGTGGATCAGCTTGTGACTGGGTGAGGAAGACGGTGTTAGCTGTAATGTCCATGTGCGCACACACACACATGCGATCGTTTTCAGCAGTGACGCACCTCGAGCGTGAGTGTCTGTCCGCGTAGATCAAAGGCGTCTTTTTCCCTGTGGTTTTGTAGCATTTGGTTGAGTCAGGGTGTGTGTGTGTGTGTGTGTGTAGTCTAAGCTGCTTTTATTGAGTGTTGTGGAGTCGGTCAGTGGCCTGATTCTACATGCGTGGCTGTGGTGCTGTTGGATCTCTGTGATTGGCTGTTAGGGCTGACTGACAGCCCTGCTTTACAAGCTGCAATACATCAACCCGTAGACCTGCTGCTACCGTGGGAACACAGACACATTTGTGTTTGAGAATGTGCGCGTGTGTGTGTGGCAGTGTCAGCGAGTGGGGGGTGGGGGGGGGTCACCGTGGAGCAAACAGTGTCTGCTATTGCCCGATAAGGCCTGTTGACCTTGTGACCTGGAGCTTGCTGTGATGAGGTCATCTCAAATTACACCTAGCCAAATGTTCCCTGTCTGCCAGCTTTAAAACAGGAAGGGTCTAACCTCTGGATTAGAAAATGTTGTCACCTGGTGATGGGTGGTGGTATTCATGGCGATCCTATATCCCCAACAAAAGGACACACACTTTCATGGGCACGCAATGAGTGTAAGGCGCCTGCCGTTGAAGGTAAGTTCACCCGTTTTGTAATATTTTATAGACTTAACTGCGGGAATAAAAGGTATAGGTGAGAGTGGGGGCCATGTCCATGGAGGAACAGAGTTCTTGTGTGTGTCTGTGTGCGTTTGTGTTTGGTATTGTGTGGTCCAGCTTTAAGGGTAAATATTTGAGGACCGTTGGCACCGTTAGTAGAGGCTGTGACTCGGATGGGCTGATTTTACCTCACAGGATCACAGATCAGATAAAGTCAAGAGGATGTTGTGCGTGTGTGTGTGTGTCGGCAGTATGTGCGCACAATATCATTCCTTCTTGTATTCAGAAAGAAGTCAAGTGAACTTCTAATCTTGGTTGTGAGTTTTTTTGTGCATGTCTCTGTTTTAGAGGCACCATCCCCTTAATCACATTTCCGCCACGGCTTCCTATCTGTGGCTTCTGCATTCTGCTTAGTGACACAAATCCGCACTTGCGTTACTAATGGAAGTCATATTGGAGAATCAAACGGTTGATTGCCAGACAAGTTTGGACGAGCTTGATGATGACCTTCGTTTTGTGCCCCAGAACTAAACAGAACTGACTGAACCTTTCTTTCTTTGTCCATCTCTGTTTATTCCACTTCTCTTCTAATTCTCGACTCTAAATCTTTCTCCTCTCCTCCTCATTCTTCACCCCCCCTGGTTCCCTTCCAGTGCACATCTGGCCAATCTTTGCTGGCGCCAATGCCACTTCTTTCTTTTCCCTTCCGAGTCGGATTTATTGCTCCAATGTTTATTTTTGTAACTAATTTTAGTTTTTCCCTTTCTTGTGTATTAACATTAGGAGAGGTTTTTCCCGTTTCTTCATTTTTAGTAGTAAAAGGTAGTAAATGATGCAGACTACACAGCAGGCTTAATGGACGTAAAGTGTGTTTATACTTGTGTGTGTGTGTGTGCGTGAGTGTGTGTGTGTGTGTGTGTGTGTGCATGTTAGTGCGCGATCCAAGCACAGATGTTCTCAAAGGCTCCAGTTTTTCAGCCAGTAGTTCTGCCTCTCCCCTTGCAGAAAAAGGGAAGTGTCTAATAAAAGGCGGGTGTATCAGATGGAGTGACTCACACACGCACGCACAGAAAGAGGGAGAAAGAGTCGGCCTCCCTCGATCCCTTCTGAGCTCGTGAGTAGGAGAGCGAGGCAGGAAGCAGGGAGGGAGGCTGTGCCAAGCTGGAGCTGAATTCCTGCCAAGAGTCTACTTGTTTGCTCGTCTGGCTGGAGCCAGAGGCTGACCTTATTAGCTGGGAGGGCAGCCGTCTTATTAAAACACATCTGGCGCTCAGGGAGCTCAAATAGTCCTCATATTGTCTCCCTGCTTGCTCCTGACCTTGCGTTACCTAGCAGGAATGCTGACAGGGGCTTCATGCATCTGTTGAGAGTTTCACCAGGGTCCCCGCCCCCCCCTCCTCCTTCCCACCGTCCTCCCCTCCCTTTGCCCCCTTGCTGTCTTTGCTGGCGCCTGCACGGTAGCTCTACGGGACCTGTCTCCCCCCCCCTCTTTTCCTTTTCCCTCCCACCTTTTTCCACACTCCAGCCCTCAACACCGCCACCGCTCTTTGGCTTAGCGTCCCCGTACCCCCCATGGAGACAGGTTTTTTTTTTTTTTTTGACTTGCTTTGTTGGTACAATTATTCCTGTGTGTATTTGTTTTATGAGTGGCTGTAACCTGGTCCTGTTTAAATAGCTCTTTGCTGTTTTGTTTTTTTAAGTGTGAATAGTGCCACGTCCTGGGGCCAGTTTTTTATTGTGTATTTGGAGGGGGGGTCTTTCATAAGTACAGCTTCTTACAAGCGAGGAGCAGTAGGTAGAAACATAGAAGACTGAAAAAATGAACAGAATCCTTGCAGGCTTGACAATGATAAGGTCCAAACACGTTGTGCACAATGCAAAGCAAGACTTTCTCACACCTCCAAGTTAGAACATTTTAAGTTAAAGCCTTTCCAGCATCCTCGTTTTGAGCGCTCTGCCTTGCTGATCCTTGTAGTGAAGGTGGGCCGCTGCTTATTCGCTTCAAAAGCAAACTCTGCAATGACAGGACTTGACAGAAGCTGCTGCAGATTCATCTTCACACACCGCTGCGTATTACACTGCTCTCCAGTATGCATTCATAACAACTTGTTTTTACCTCCAAGTTGTTTGTTGGTCTCGTTCCTGTGCTTTTTCAACTTGCTCAATCTGTATATCTGCGGCGCTACACTGCTGCTTCTGCTCGTGTGTGCCCTTTGACCCTGCAGGATCCTCTGGCTTTACTCTGACCCTAAGTACACAAGACCCCCCCATTCCGCCCTCACCCAAAGTCCAGCAGATCGCTTTGTCCTGTTTCTACCTTGCTCCCCGTGCCTTACGTAGTTTGCCTAACGAGGTAGAAGAAGTTGGATATAAAAATGAGCGAGACAAGGAAGTGAGGAGGCTCAGTGTGTTGATTCCTTCAAATTCACCTTTTCAATAAACAAACGTGAACATTATCAGATTGTGAGAGCGAGCAATGCGTGATTGCGGTGACAGAGTCACAGGCGCTGTGCTGAACATCTGTTTGGTGCGGGAGTCTGGACTCACTCATCGCACTCACAACGTCATTCACTCACTTCCCCTCTCTCTTCTCTCTTCATCCTCTGGACACTGTGCAGCTTTTGTGTTGTTCTGCACTGTCTCCATGCCCAACAGCTCTATGGACAGTGTGTCTACACTTTTCTCTGAAAAACGTTCTTTTTCTCAGTGTAACGAGCTGTAGCCATTTGCAAATGTATCTACGTTCATGCAGTGATTCAGGTTTCTTTCTTCGACTCGAAGAAGTGCCAGAATGACTCACTTTTTTTTTTGCATGCATTTATTTGTTTTTCTTTGGATCTCTTTCTCTCTCTGATGCAGAACAAAGCTGCTTGGGATCTGTGTTTGGTTTACACACACACATGCACACACACACACACACACACACACACTCTCTCTCTCTCACAAATGATCCGTCATCAACCAGATGCTCTGCTCCGATTGGCTGCTAGCACATTTTGTGTTACAGACATCATTGCAGAAACAAATCTGTCATTGTTGACATACCAATGCACAAACGCACACGCACACGCATGCGCACACACACACGCACACGCACACACAGAAACATGACCTATGACAGCAAGAAAGGGAAGAGCGGCACACAAACACAAATCACAGGATGGAACAGCACTATATTGTGTCACGTGTAGCTGGTAAAGTGATTAGTGTCTGACCACCAACTCTTTTATCCCCGGTTTAACACTCACACACAAACATGCACACACACACACACACACACACACACACACACACACACACACACACACACACAGAGTCAGCCCAAGGCCTCTGGTAAGAGTTTTATTTGATACGCTGCCACTCAATAATGGAACTTTAATGGTTCCAAATCTTTTTACACTAGTCAGCTGCTGTGCTTGTTCTGCTGACTTGTAGAGCCACAAATACAGTATGTGCATTGGAGGAGAGTGGGAGAGAGAGAGGACGAGAGAGAGAGGGAGAGGGAGAGAGAGGGAGAGAGAGAGTCGACCGGACAGACCCTGCGTCCTCTGGGGAGATTCCAGACATTCCTCTACTTCCCTGCCCACTACAAAGAGACCCGTTTCCCTGAAGCAGATTGCAGCTCTGCCTCATTACACGTGCACACAAAAAGAAATCCTCCTTCTACAGTATACAAGAGTACAATATCTAATTACGAAAACCAAAACAGCTTATCTAAACACCAAAGTAAGATGGATTGATGACCTTGTCACTGAGCAGTGTGTGCTTTTGCACGTGTGTGTGTGCGTGTGTGTGTGTGTGTGTGTGTGTGTGTGTGTGCGTGTGTGTGTGTCTGTAATGGGGTGAGTTGTAAAGTGGGGGTCTTCCTCCCTTAATTGATAGAATAAATAACAGCGCTTCCTCCCTCTGCTCTCTGACTTTTCCTGTTACCCCCTGG